>CM074724.1:156502206-156983954 GCA_037306005.1 Rhinophrynus dorsalis
AAGGCGCAGGCTCAGGAACACCACGAAAGAGCAACTGACAAGTGCCCAGAGCCCATTGATAAAGGAACATTCTGGGCGGGCCAATCAGAATCCTCCAATGTACAAGCAACCCCGCAAAGATTGACAGGGAAGCACGGGAAACGTGATAGTACCCCCCTCTCAAAGACCCCCTTCCCTGCCGGAGGGTCTCGGTTTCTGAGGATATTTAGAGTGAAAGTTGCGCAGCAATCGTGGAGCATGGAGGTCCTTGTGGTCTACCCAAGAGCGCTCCTCAGGCCCATACCCTTTCCAGTGGACCAAATATTGCAACTTGCCTCTAAATCTCCTGGAGTCAATAATGCTCTGGCCCTGCACATCCACCGGCCTAGGAACCACCGGAGTGGTAGTATAGCGGTTGCAAACCAAGGGCTTCAGTAATGACACATGGAACACATTGTGAATACGCATAGTATTAGGAAGCTCCAATGCGTATGCCACAGGATTGACCGTGCGAATAATCTTAAATGGCCCAATGAACCGGGGGGCCCGTTTGTTCAAAGGCACTTGCAGGTTGAGATTCCTGGAGGAAAGCCATACCCTGTCCCCAACCTGGAAGGAAACCTCTGGCAACCGCCTGCGATTGGCATGCCGCTGATGTCTGTGGAAGGACTGATTGAGGGACCTTTGTACCTGTGCCCAAGTGGAGCGGAGCTGCTCCATGTGCTCATCCAGAGCCGGAATCTGTTGGGACTGAAATGAGTCTGGGAGTAGACAGGGTTGGAACCCATAATTGACAAGGAATGGAGAGCTCCCAGACGATGAATTAACCGCACAGTTCCTGGCGAACTCCGCCCACGGCAACAGGTCGGCCCAGTTATGATGATCAGTCACAAAGCAGTGCAAAAACTGCTCTAGTCCCTGATTGTCACGCTCAGCGGCCCCGTTAGTCTGGGGATGGTAGGTGGAGGAAAATGACAACTGAATGCCCATCTGGCCACAAAAAGCCCTCCAGAATCTCGACACGAATTGACTCCCCCGGTCAGATACAATCACTCTGGGAACCCCGTGCAAGAGGAATACTTCTCTGGCAAAAATTGTTGCCAATTCCTGGGCCGAAGGAAGGCCAGAGAGGGGCACGAAATGAGCCATCTTAGAGAACCTATCTACCACCATCAGTATAAACGTAAAGCCCTTGGAAGTTGGCAGCTCTCCCAAAAAATCAATAGAGATGTGGGACCATGGACGATCACCATTGGGCACAGGTTGGAGCAGTCCCAATGGGAGATGCCTGGGAGTTTTGGCACGGGCACAGGTGGCACAAGCAGCGGTAAACGCAGAACAGTCAGCCTTCAGGGAAGGCCACCAGAATGTACGGGACAATGACCATGCCAACTGATCCCTGCCAATGTGCCCAGCTGCCTTGGATGAGTGATAGGTCTCGAGTAGCCGGGTATGAAAAGGCTCGTCCACAAAGCACTTGCCAACTGGGGTTTCAGGAGGTGCCTGCGCTTGTGATGCCAAGATTTGCTCTCCCAGTGGCGAAGTGATGCTGGTACGAATAGTAGCCAGAATCCTATCTGGCTGAATTATGGGAACTGGCGTCTCATCCCTCTCAATGTCTGTGCAGAATTGTCTAGAAAGGGCATCTGCCCTTATGTTCTTAGACCCTGGTAGGTACGATAATATGAAGTTAAATCTGGACAGAAATAGGGCCCATCGAGCCTGGCGAGATGACAGCCTTTTGGCCTCGGATAGGTATATCAAGTTCTTATGGTCCGTGAGGATCAAAACTGGGGTTCTTGTGCCTTCCAGAAGATGTCGCCATTCTTTTAATGCCAAGATGATAGCCAACAATTCCCTATCACCAATTTCGTAATGGCTTTGGGCACTAGAAAGTTTTTTGGAAAATAACCCACATGGCCTCAGGTTCCCCCCTTCCTTAGGACGTTGGGAGAGGACTGCCCCTACCCCAACCTCGGAGGCATCTACCTCTAGCGTAAAAGGCAGGGTGGGATTAGGGTGGGATAGTATAGGGACAGATGCAAACGCCTTCTTGAGGGTTTCAAAGGCTATCTCAGCTTCCTCAGACCATTGAGAGGGATTTGCGCCCTTATGCGTAAGGTCAAAGAGGGGTTTTGTAATGATAGAAAAGTTCTGAATAAACTTTCTGTAGTAATTGGCAAAGCCCAAGAACCTTTGGATAGCTTTTAACCCCTTGGGTCGAGGTCATTGTTAGACTGCAGCCAACTTCTCTTGGTCCATAGCTATGCCATCTATAGATATAACAAAACCCAAAAAAGGTACTTTAGAACAATGAAATTCGCATTTTTCCAGTTTACAGAACAATTTGTTCTTGCGTAATCGAAGCAATACCTCAGAAACATCCTGGATGTGCTGGGTTAAATTAGCAGAGTGAATCAAAATATCGTCCAGGTAAACAACCACATGAGACTGTAACATGTCGCGGAGGATATCGTTGATGAACTCTTGGAATACGGCAGGTGCATTACATAACCCAAATGGCATCACTAGATATTCGTAGTGGCCTGACCTAGTATTGAATGCCGTCTTCCACTCATCACCGGCCTTTATCCTTATTAGGTTGTAGGAGGCACGTAAATCGAGTTTCGTAAAAATATAGGAGCCTTTCAACCTGTCAAATAACTCTGTGATGAGTGGAATGGAGTATGCGTTTCTGGACATCAGCTTATTGAGGCCACGGTAGTCAATACAAGGTCGTAGTTCGCCATTCTTTTTTTTCACGAAAAAGAACCCTGCACCTGCCGGAGAGGATGATTTACAAATAATCCCTTGTCTGAGAGCATCCTCAATGTATTCCTCCATGGCCCTAGTCTCCTCACAGGACAACGGATACCTCCTACCCCTCGGTGGCACCACTCCCGGGGGCAAATCAATGGCGCAATCATATGGCCGATGCATAGGCAGTGCGCTGGCCTCACCCTTGCTGAATACGTCGCTGAACTTGCTGCATTCAGCTGGCAACCAGGGAGAGGTACACAATCTTGACAGGACGAGATATACAGTGACCAGAGCAGTGGTCAGACCATGAGTTAATTTCACAAGTTTGCCAGTCAAACTGGGGGTTGTGCAGCATTAACCAAGGGAACCCCAGAATGACCGCATGATGGGGCGAGTGAATAATCTGGAAACAAACCTCCTTGTGGAGGGCCCCAACGGACATAGTGAGGAGAGTAGTCTCCATGGTGATAAGGGCTGGTTCAAGAGGTCTGCCATCAATAGCCTCAATGGCTAGTGGAGTATCTCTTTTAGACAGAGGAATATTGTGTCTTTCAGCAAATGCCCGGTCCATGAAATAGCCTGCTGCGCCAGAATCTACCAAGGCTAGTACCTCTACAGCTTGGTCGCCCAGGAGAAAACTCACCGGTATGGTGGGTTTATTAGAGCAAGGATCCGGGGACGATTGTACACCACCTAGGGCCTGTCCCCCAAGGTACCCTAGGTGCGTGCGTTTCCCAGACGTATCGGACATGTGCGTAGTAAATGCCCATTTTTGCCACAATATAGGCATAACCCTTGTCTTTTGCGGTAAGCCCGCTCCTCCTTGGACAGCCTGGTGAAGCCGATTTGCATAGGCTCCCCTGTTTCCGGTACCCGGTCAGGAGGAGTGGGAGGAGAGGGTGGGTTTAAAGACTTATCATGCCCATGGGTCTTGGAACTTGACCTTTTTGCCAGGCGCCTTTCGCGCATGTGGGTATCAATGAGAATCACGTAATCTATATACTCATCCAAATCAGTGGGTACTTCCCTGGCCGCAATCTCATTTTTAATGGGGTCCGATAACCCTTGGGTAAAGACTGCCAGTAGTGCCTCATTATTCCAGGCCACTTCTGCAGCTAAAATCCGAAATTCCATTGCATAATCAGCCACAGTACAATAGCCCATCTGTATAACCATCAGTTTTTTGGCCGCAGAGGTGGCTCTCCCAGGCATCTCGAATACTCTGCGGAACTGTCTGACAAATTCGTTAAAACTCAGAGTACATGGTTTAGCCTGCTCCCATAGAGGATTAGCCCATGCCAGGGCTTTGCCAATTAAGAGAGATATCATGAACCCCACCTTGCTACGGTCATTCGGAAAGGCGTGGGGTGTGAGTTCAAGAAATATCTCTAATTGGTTAAGAAAACCTCTGCACAGTGTGGGTTCGCCATCGTATCTTAGGGATAACGGTGCTGCCGCCGTTAAACTTCTAGAGGAAGCCAACATTTGCCCATGGGTACTATCCGGTGTCATAACTGGGGGGACC
Source organism: Rhinophrynus dorsalis (assembly GCA_037306005.1). Taxonomy (NCBI): domain Eukaryota; kingdom Metazoa; phylum Chordata; class Amphibia; order Anura; family Rhinophrynidae; genus Rhinophrynus; species Rhinophrynus dorsalis. The sequence goes on from CM074724.1 coordinate 156,506,471, forward strand.
ACCGGATTTTGATCTGGTTTACCAAGGTGTACCGTACGTTCTAGTAAGGTTTGCATAGCCAGTGCCAACTGGTCTAAGCGTTGCTCGTGAACATCCATCCTCCAGTGGAGGTTCTGTGTATTACTGTCACCTTTGCCGTCTGAGGTCATGGCCCTTTCGTACTGTTACTGTTTTCTGACACTCAGACACTGATATAGTAAAACAGTTTTATTGAAAATAAAAATGAAAGAACAGTGCCCCTGGAGGCCAAGAATGGTAACTGTGATACAGGCCCAAATATGTCTACAGAATAAAAGTACAGATACGCAAACACAGGGTTAAATGTGGAGAAAATGAACAAGACAAGTTCACTGATTGGCCAACGCCCAGAATAGATATCAGTCTCTTGATGAAGAGAAGGGTGTATTGTGTGACTGAACTAATCACTCTCAGAACCTTTGGAAATGAACGCCCAGATTGACCAGCAAATGCCCAGGACCGAGCCTATACCACCTTAGTGGAGTAATCTGGAGAGAGTCACTGCCAGTAGATGGACCAGAATCGGAATCGCCCTTAACCTTGTCACGGATATAACCCTGCTTATGCCAACGGGAGGAGAGCCGTACGCACCCCTTGGGTGCCAAAGCGCATGAATACTGCACAAGCGATAGTGAGCCAACGGATGGAAATACGGTAGTAACACAATGAGCGCTAAAGGTGACCTGGACCGGAACACCACACCGGTGTCCAATGGAGCACAAACAGCAAGAGCAAATGGAGGGTCCAACGCCAGCCGGCGTGGTAGCGGTGTAACGGCACCGGAAAGGCTACAGCTCTGCTAGTGCAATAGGAAGGTCTGGTCAGGTAGGCACATTCAGTGTTAACAGGCTCGTAAGGAATACACTGGCTTGGCAAGTAAGAATACAGGCTCAGAAATCAGAGGCAACCGGCACAGCAAGGGTTAAAACTGGTCATACACAGGTACTGGTACTGCAGTGTAAAGGAACAGGCTCAGGCAACGGTCCAATACTCGAGAGAGGATTAGACAGAGCAACACAAACACAGTTCAGAATGTCGCCAGCCGGCGACCTGGAACACACAGGAACAGATGCAGCACTGGAGCCCAACCGGAACCGGATCGGTACTTGGAGCTAGAGTCGACAGCCAGAGCCAGGTCAATCACGGAGCAGGAACGTCAGCCGGAGCCGGGTCAATCACGGAGCAGGAACGTCAGCCAGAGCCGGGTCAATCACGGAGCAGGAACGTCAGCCAGAGCCGGGTCAATCACGGAGCAGGAACGTCAGCCAGAGCCGGGTCAATCACGGAGCAGGAACGTCAGCCAGAGCCGGGTCAATCACGGAGCAGGAACGTCTGCCAGAGCCGGGTCAATCACGGAGCAGGAACAATGGGATGGTCAGACTAGCCGAGTCGGTAAACCGGAAAGCAGCAACACAGCAACAAGGCGCAGACTCAGGAACACCACGAAAGGGCAACTGACAAGTGCACAGAGCCCAGTGATAAAGTAACATTCTGGGCGGGCCAATCAGCATCCTCCAATGTACAAGCAACCCCGCAAAGATTGACAGGGAAGCACGGGAACCGTGATACTCCTACCTAGTTGTTTTGTAATCCCTTCTGCTAAACAAAATAAGGACCACTTATAAAACAGACAAAGCTCTCTTTATCCCATTAACGACCCTTGATGGTCATGGCACGTCATGGGTTATTTTGCATTGCAGACCCATGTTGTGCCAGGACCATCATGGAATTCCGGGCTCCCCGGGTGGTTACACACCTTCGAGGAGCCCGGAACCAGATACAAAAAAAAAAAAAAAAAAATGGCCCGTGGTCCTTAAGTACTGGCAGCATGCACCGGGCAGGGGGTTAATATTTTTGATATTGCATATTAACTTACTAGTTTCTATACCATGACTACATTGTAACATTTATATATGTATAGATTTTTATAACGTGATAGAATTTTAGTTGCATTTTTTACTATTTCATTTTTATAGTGTTGTTTCCTACCATACATTCACTCAGTATCAAAACTTTAAAGTTATGGGAGAGACAAGTGTTTGTCATTGAAAGCCTTCCCTAATAGTTCAATGACTCTCACAATTTTTCACTCAATTGCTTAAGGCAAAAACAAGTGATTCCATTCATTTGGGCCTGTTAAAAAAATGTGTTAGTGTCAAAATGAGTTCTGTCCAGTACACGCTTCATTTTACCTTCAGAATTTTATTACATGGACGGTATCGACCCTAACAAGTGTTAATCACATGAACTCCCATTGCAGCCAAACACTTGTCATGGCTTTCTGTTCCTACAACTCCACAGTCATCGTTGTACTCTTGGAGTTCAATTTCTTGACCAACATCCACCCCAAGGAGCACTGCCGCATGTTACGGCGTAATGCTCATCACAGCTTTTTGTTCCCCCAACTTTCACTAAATAGCGTGAATAATGAGAATATCAAAGGAAACTAGCTAACTCTCGATGTTTGACATAGTGGGAAACACTGAACATGAGCTAGTAACATAATCACCCTCCCCCCACCCTCCTAAACACTAACCATAAAAGTACCCCCACACGGCCCTACAATACACCTGACACTAACAAAAAGATCTAAATAAAATCCTAGACCTAACACTATCCCATGACCCATTCCCCACAGCTGTCGCAATAACACACTTACCTTTAATTCAGCTGTGTCTTCTCAACCCTGGTAGAACAAAGAAAAAACCCTATGTGCGTCTACCAGTATATCACTCGAAATAAACTCTCAGAACTATTTGCTCTTTCACTTTTTCTTCACCATGGTCTTCTTTCTCTCTTCTTTAGTTTCTCTTTAAGGAAATGAAATAATATCCCCCAGTGATATCCATTGCTGCCTCTGCCATTAGTAAGAGAAAGAAAAAATACCTCCCATAGTAGTTCCTGCTCGGGCTGTTGCCGAAGTGAGTGAGAGAATTAAGAATAGAGACTGGCTTTTATATGGTCAATCACTGTTCAGATTTGCTCCCATGCTCCTATTGGCTGGGTTGTGGGCTTACGCAGGGCACGGAATGTGCAATAACCTCACATCTGAGCCAATGGTTCCCTATTCAATCATTGGCTAGGTAGAGGAATAACAAAACACGCTTGTGTGACACAAGCGTGTTTTGTTATTCCTCTACCTAACCAATGATTGAATAGGAAACCAATCTGAACAGAGATTGCCCACATAAAAGCCAATCTCTGTTCATATTTCCCTCACTCTGGCTTGGGCAACAGCCAGAGCTGGAACAGCTATGGGTGAGTATTTTTGTTTTTTTCTTCCTAAAGTCGGCAGTGGTTACCGGGATTGAAGGAAATGGGGGGGATATTATTTTCTTTTTATTTTATTTTTTAGTCTTAGAGAAGAATTAAAGAAATATAGAAGCATTACAGAAGAAAGAAGACTTAAAGAGGAAGTAAAGAAGACAAAGGAAGACCAGGGTGAAGAAGCCACTGGACCACAGAATTTAAAATAAGTGTTACAGCTGTGAGGGTGGGAAATGGCAAACAAGCCTCATAGAATTCTGGCAAAAATACTTCAGGCTTCCTGTCAACATTCACACGATACTGACCTTAAGGGATCAGGCCAGACGCTTATTACATGCTCTTAATAACATATACAATGAATTCCTAAAATATTATACTGAGCTTTCTAACCATACACCCATCCTAATACCCCACATTCTGCCTTAGATATACTTTTGGTCAGCTTCTTACAACAACTTCAGATACCCTCCATAGTTGACGCAGACCATGACTTTGATTAAACTCCCCAATATCCCATTAGGAACTCAATTCAGTAATAAAGTCTTCTAGGAATGTGAAAGTGCAAGGTGCAGAAATTCTTCCAAATGCCTTCTATAAGAAATTTTGCGCAAACCTACTTACCCTGTTGTTTGACATGTTTACTGCACTGATGAATGGCAGTGAGATGTCAGCAGACATGTTCGATGCTCACATAACGGTAATCCCCAAACCTGGTAAAGACACCCTAGACTGCTCCAGCTATCGACCTATCTACTTAACTCAGATCTCAAAATTATATAATCTTAACTCAGATAGCAAAAGTAGACCTATCTACTTAACTCAGATCTCAAAATTATCTCAAACGGTATGGCACCTCTACTGTCTAGACTAATGCACAATGACCAGGAGGGCTTTATCCCTCTCAGACAGGTGAGTGATAACACATGAAAAATCATTAACCTCATACATACAGCGCACAAAGCTACCAAATTAAAGTTATTATCCTCGTTCTTGATGCTGAAAAGGCCTTTGTATCACAGTGCCCGTGATTGCTGCATTTCTATGTCTATTACCGGTAGAGGGCTCCCATTGGCTGTCTGCCTTTAGCCCGCCTCACATTGCCTATTTAAACTGTGTCTGGGCACCCTTTGGTTGCCCTTTCGTGGTGTCTTTGATTGCATCCACTTCCACTATGCTACAGAAGCTTCCTGAGCCTCCTGTCTGCAGTGCTGGTTCCAGTGCCTGTTCCGGTTGAGTCTTCAGAGGTTGCTGTTCCTGCTGCCAGTCTTCATTGCCGTTCCTGATCCGGTTTATCGTCCTTGCTGGTTCCTGTTCTTCTCCTGGGCCCGGTTCCTGTGTCTGTGGCGACTTTCTTCTTCGGTCGCTTTGGCGACATTCTCTGCTGGTTCCAGCGTGCGGACGCTGGTTTGCTCCACAAGCCTTGCGGCTATACTATACTGTCTGTTGGTCCCAGCTTGCGGACGCTGGTTCGCTCCACAAGCCTTGCGACTATACTATACTGTCTGTTGGTCTCAGCGTGCGGACGCTGATTTGCTCCACAAGCCTTGCGGCTATACTATACTGTCTGTTGGTCCCAGCGTGAGGATGCTGGTTCGCTCCACCCTTGCGGCTATACTATACTGTCTGTTGGTCCTAGCGTGCGGACGCTGGTTCGCTCCACAAGCCTTGCGGCTATACTATACTGTCTGTTGGTCCCAGCGTGCGGACGCTGGTTCGCTCCACAAGCCTTGCGGCTATACTATACTGTTTGATGGTCTCAGCGTGCGGATGCTGATTCGCTCCACAAGCCTTGCGGCTATACTATACTGTCTGTTGGCTCCCTGCGTGCGGACGCTGGTTCGCTCCACCTCTCAAAGCTACCACTATAGCTTGTAGGAAACCAACGCGCGGGCGTTGGTTCGTTCCATGACCTGTGGGTTAATCTATGTCCTGCTTGTTGGTTCCCAACATGAGGGCGCTGGTTTACTTCCTTGTCTCTTTACGCAGGTAGTCTGATTCACTGTGCGCTGTCCAGTCCTAGACAGCTAGTATTCCTGCTGTACACGGGTGCTGCAGTATACAGACTACTGGGTGATACCACTGGATCATGCAGGCTATCAATTACTACTAGACTGTCATTGCCATCTGACAGTTAAGATCACTGTGGTTGACACCTGCGCTTTCAGGCTGCCTTGCCCGGTATATTGGTAAGGCCGGTAGAACCTTGCATATTTCATCCTGAGGTTGCCTTACCTGGTATTGGCAAGGCCGGTAGAGCCTATATTGGTATTCTTTTGGCTGCCTTTCTAGGTATATTGGTAAGGCCGGTAGAACCTTTTACGTTATTCCATCCTGAGGTTGCCTTACCCGGTATTGGCAAGGCCGGTAGAGCCTAAATCTTTGGGCTTCCGTTAGGCTGCCTTGCCCGGTATATTGGCAAGGCCGGTAGAGCCTACTACTTGGTTTTCCCTTAGGCTGCCTTGCCCAGTATATTGGCAAGGTCGGTAGAGCCTACTACTTGGGTTTCCGTTAGGCTGCCTTGCCCGGCATATTGGCAAGGCCGGTAGAGCCTTTTATTCCTTATTCGCTCAGGCTGTCTTGCCCGGTATATTGGCAAGACCGGTAGAGTCTGTATTACTATAGTCCTTATATCTGTCATTCTATGTATTGTATGTATGTGTTAAAATCCTATGGGATTATCTTAATCTTTTCAATAAAGAATGTGCTTTTACCTAACCTTGCGTCTGAGAATCTTAACAAACCGTGACACTTTAATAGGGTAGACTGGGAATATCTTGAAACTATACGGAGTAGATTTAGAATTGGGGGCAGTTTCATCACAGCCAGAGCCGGCTCTTGAGTCCCGGTGGGTCCATGGGACCCAGGCGGCACTTTGACAGGGGCAGCAGCTTGCCACCCCAACTCCAAGGCATGTTATTTCCGGCACCAGTAAGCACCTGTAGAGGTCAAGGCATTGCTATATTAATATGTAGCAATGATGACCTTGACAGAGGGTGTGCTGTTTACAATTGTAATATGTATGTGAAGTTTTGGAATACTCAGCTTGGAAAAGACCCGTGCTCAGGTTTTCCTCCTCTCATTTGAAAGGTCCATTTCCCCTAAACCCTTCACGGTTAGAGAAGCCATGCATTGCCATGTGAAACCTATATGATAATGTCACGGTTTTATTGAACACTCAGACAATTTGGTAAGATAAACAATGAAGCTTTATTAAACAAAACAAAGTGGCCCTTATTACGGTTCAGTACACTCAGACATGGTAGATGTTGGTAAAAACACACTTTATTAAGGCACACAAGGAATGAAGTAACCCTCACGGGTCCAGTAACAGTAAACTGACACAGGACAGGTTACAAGCAATTTAACCCACACGGTTCCAGTATGTAATATACACACAATACTGACACAGGTTAATGAATTTGATAGTGTATGAATGGCCAATGTAACCAGTGGAACCACTGGTAGTATGTGTAATTAAAGGGATAGTAATACTTCATTTTAACTTTATCTTATTTTGTAGGCATTAAAAAAACATGAAGAATGATATAAGTCTTATCTCTGAAACCTTTATGGTTTAAGAGATATTCACAAACAAAGTATCCCCCCCCTGTTCAACCAGATCAGAAGGGAGATGGCCAGGTAGACTGCAGAGAGGGACAATCTTCAATTAAGATAATGGAAAAAGCTGAAAAGCTTGTCAAGGGGGGGGGGAGGGCTTTCATTGTTTTCATACAAAGAAAATTGTCCCCTTCTGTTATCTGTACTGTCATACAACCAGACTCACATCTGAGAAGAGATGGCTTACACTAGGTAAAAGGGGCGGGGAGGGGAACTTTGCTTGTGAATATCTCATAAACCATAAAGGTTTGAGAGATAAGACTTATATCATTCTTCATGTTTTTTTAATGCCTACAAAATAAAATAAAGTTAAAACGAAGTATTACTATCCCTTTAAGGCCCAATGTCGCCTATAGGCAAGGCAAGGCAACAATGACAGGACTGCAACCACATGCACTGGACGCCTGTAAGCGAATGCAATGGTGGACGCCCACCAACGATACACAGGCTGGTCAGAGCTCATGCCTAAATGGAGGCCCTACCGGAGCAGGCCAACACCGTGTGCACGTACTACCTTAAAGGGTTAATGAGCGATAGTATAAATGGATGGCAACTGGAAGCGTACAGCGGAACCAAATGGAGACATTGTGGAGGCACAATGATGCTCTTGACCACTGGCAGAGTATACTGGCAACCGGAATAACGGAATACAAGGAGGCCCAGTAAGCTGTAAGACAGGCAGAAGTAACAGTTCGGAGGAGCCCTATCAGGCACAGCAGAAACAGGAACCACCGCCAAATCAAGTCGGTACACAGTGCAGGAACGTCAGCCAAGCCAGGTCGGTACACGGAGCAGGATCCTCAGACGCGCCGGGTCGGTACACAGAGCTGGGTCGTCAATCTTGCCGGGTCAGTACACGGAGCAGGAACGTCAGCCAGGCCAGGTCATAACAGGAAGCAGGAACGTCAGCCAATCCAAATCGGTATACAGTATCAGGAACAAGACAATGGCGTGGTCAGGCAGTCCGGGGACATACACTGGATCAGAACAACAACAACAACTAGCGCCAGGCATCAGGTACACCACGAAAGGGCACTAGCAGAGTGACAGCCCAGGGTATAAAAAGGCTGTCACTAGGAGGAGCAGTACAGAGCAGCCAATAGGAAAGCAGTATCAGCGAGATGGACAGAATGTCGCCCAGATCACGGGCGCCGTGATAGTACCCTCCTCTCAAAGACCCCCCTCCGAGAAGAGGGACCAGGCTTCCAGGGGTACTTGGTATGGAACATGAGCTGTAATCTGGGAACATGGAGGTCCTTGGAATCCACCCAAGAAGGCTCCTCTGGGCCATAACCTTTCCAATGGACCAAATACTGCAGTTTGCCTCTGAATCTGCGTGAGTCAATATTTTGCACCTCATATTCTTCCTGGCCTTGGATCTGAATAGGCCCTGGTGCCACGGGGGTGGTAGTATAATGATTACAGACCAGAGGTTTCAGTGGTGATACGTGGAACACATTATGAATACGCATGGATGCTGGGAGGTCCAGAGCATAAGACACAGGATTAATTTTGCGAATAACTTTGAACGGACCAATGAACCAGGGAGCCAACTTATTGCAAGGGGTCTGAAGATTGAGATTCTTAGAGGAGAGCCAGACCCTGTTCCCAACCTGGAAAGAGACCGCCGGCAGCCGACTGAGATTGGCTTGGCGCTGATACCGTTGGAACGAGGCATTAAGGGTCCTCTGTACCTGTGCCCAAGTGGAACGGAGTTGCTCCATATGCTCATCCAGAGCTGGAATCTGCTGTGTCTGAAATGAGTCCGGAAGCAGACAAGGTTGAAACCCGTAACTGATAAGAAACGGGGAGCTTCCAGACAATGAATTAACCACACAATCCCTGGCAAACTCTGCCCAAGGCAACAGGTTCTCCCAATTATCATGATGGTCAGACACAAAACAGCACAGAAGTTGTTCCAAGCCCTGGTTGGCACGCTCAGCGGCTCCGTTGGTCTGGGGATGATATGCAGATGAAAACGATAACTGTATGCCCATCTGCGCACAGAATGCCTTCCAGAACCTTGACACAAATTGACTCCCACGGTCTGATACCAATACTCCGGGTACACCGTGTAATCGAAACACCTCCCTGGCAAATACCCTTGCCAACTCCTGGGCAGAGGGAAGACGGGCAAAGGCACGATGTGTGCCATTTTAGAAAATCTATCAACTATCATCAGAATAAAAGAATGTCCCCTAGACACCGGTAACTCCCCCAAGAAGTCGATAGAAACATGAGACCACGGACATTCTCCACTGGGTACTGGTTGTAGCAACCCCATTGGAAGGTGTCTAGGGGATTTAGCATGGGCACAGGTAGAGTAGGCTGCAGTAAATGCCGTGCAATCAGCACGCAAGGAAGGCCACCAAAATAACTGAGAGAGTGACCAAACTAATTGATTCCTGCTGACATGCCCAGCTGCCTTAGAAGCATGATAAGTCTCAAGGAGACAGGTACGGAGGGGCTCAGCTACGAAACATTTACCCACTGGGGTCTCAGGAGGCGCACCAGACTGATTAGCAAGAATCTTGGCCCCCAGGGGAGAAGTAATAATGGTACGCAGTGTGGCCAGGATGCGATCTGGCTGGATAATCGGTACCGGAACCTCCTTTTTGGTATCAGGGTTAAACTGCCTGGACAGGGCATCTGCCCTGACATTCTTGGACCCAGGCAGATAGGAATCAATGAAGTTAAATCGTGACAAGAATAAGGCCCATCTAGCCTGATGTGAGGACAATCTCTTAGCCTCAGAGAGGTACGTTAGATTCTTGTGATCAGTCAGGATTAGCACAGGAGTTCGGGTACCCTCTAGCAGATGCCGCCATTCCTTGAGGCCCAAAATGATTGCCAACAACTCCCTGTCACCAATCTCATAGTGACTTTGTGCGCTAGTCAAATTTTTTGAGAAAAACCCACAGGGCCTTAGCACACTCCTAGGGTCCAGGCGTTGCAATAGTACAGCCCCTACCCCAGATTCTGAGGCATCGACCTCCAAAGTAAACGGCAGGGAAGGATTAGGGTGGAACAGCACCGGAGGAGAAGCAAATGCAGACTTAAGACACATAAAGGCTTGTTCAGCTTCCTGGGACCACTGAGATGGATCAGCACCCTTGTGAGTTAAGTCAGACAGAGGTTTCACTATGGTAGGAAAATCTTTTATAAACTTCCAATAATAATTGGCAAAACCGAGAAAGCGTAGCTGATATTCCGTGGATGTGTCACATTGAGGGTGAGAAGTCAAGTGACATCTGCTATTCCATCATCCATGTTGACATTGCCACTTCAAGGATATCATGCACCCCCATGCGAACAAAGGTACAATATATTGCACATGTTCCTCACATTTCTGGGTTCAACTGATGATAGAAAACAATATAGATTGAGTGGGCCATAGCCATATCATCCATGGCACCTTGGCAGCGAGAAAGGGATATCCCATGCAATGCATTAGATACCACTCTGTCATTACAGGTGATAAATGGTTATATGAGTTACCTTGAGAACATCAGCATATGTATGGATCTACTATGGTAGTGTTTTCTATAGCAATGGAGTAATCATATTGGAGTCATGTTGCAAGGCCCACCATGCTGTCATGTGTGTATGTGTGTGTAGCACAATGACCCACATACTCGATGATGTGTCAATCCAATGTCCAGGGCACATATACATATGGCTGCTTAGCATCCTCTTGTTCCCAACTTTATGGATTGCAAACCAATGGGTTGTCTTCTCACCCTGAATGTGGGTTAATAGTGTGATGATGACTCATCTGTTGCATGACACACAGTTAGAAGGTGCAGTTGCAAATCCTGTGATCCCTTCCCACAGGCATCCATAGCATGGCCCATCATGGAACAGAGGAGTGTCCACCTGACTCTCCTGAAGACTTGACGACTTTCATGAAGCTCACCCCTTGATGTTCTAAAGTGCTTGTGCTGGTGATGCAATGTGAAACTTGAAGTTCATAGCATCCTCTACTGAAACATCCACATATAAACAATCCATTATTTAAGTTATTATTTTCCAACTACTTATTGCCATCTCTCTTGGGACCACATGTATGGCCTGGTGTTGATTCTAACTTCTGTCTGTCTCTATACAGGTAATCAATGTTATCATCTCATCCTGCTATCCACATCCCCTCTGTCTATGCTCACACATTCATTGCACTCTCTCTCTCTCTCTGATGTGTTAATTGCTTGACTGGAATCACATGGCTTAGATTTTCCTATATAACTAACGGGAAGTAGCAGTGTCTCTACCGCTGCAGTATCCCTGGTTCTTAAGTCTGGTTATCAAGTCTGCATAAGAAGATCGATTTAGACTGAGTGGGACAGAGGAAGGACTGAGGACAGACTGCTATCAACAAAAGAACTACTCACACTGGATCCAGAGCAAAGATACATTTATTTTCCACCAAACAGTGACATTTGCATCTTCTATCAAAACTGCTGAACACCTGATGCAAAGAAACCAGGATTGCCAGAACTGAATTCACAATCTACCCAGTTAACCACTAAACAGCTAATGTGGATAACAGGTCTCTGATTTCTTCTCTGACTACCATTAACCTTAACAACATCTTCCTCTATTGATCAACAATGGATTACTTCACTTAACCTCTCATTGACGCTTATCCTCTCCAAATACCTCCCATTTCCTGGCACCTACACCCTCTGCACCATGGATTGACCCCTGATGTCAAATCACCTGTACTCTCCTGGAACACAGACTGTTGCACAAACTCTGCTGGCCCACGCATTAACCCCACTATGGCCAACTTGGCTCTTTGCTTTTTCATCACCATTCTTACTTGCATAAGACTCTCCTCCTCCTGTGTCCACATTAATTGTCATTCAATTCACATTGCACCCTCACCCTTCCCTCACCACTTCTCTGCTCCCACGAACATTTCTCATTCTTCCGTTCCCTATCACCACCATCTCCTTCTACCCCTCCCAAAAAACCCACTGCTTCAAATCTCACTCCCACCTTATGTCTTTGTCCCTTCTCCTCCTGCTTGCTGCGGGTGACATCTCACCTAACCCAGGCCCCCCTTCCATGCTCTCTTGCACCGCAACACCCACTCACACAACAGCTGCAACCTAATAGCCACACCACGTCACCTAACCTCCTCCCCCCCTTTGGTTTTGGCCTCTGGAATGCCCGCTCTGTGTGTAACAAACTAACAATTTGTTCATTTCCCACTCCCAAAACCTCCTAGTAATCACTGATACTTGGTTCACATCATTAGACACTGCCTCCACTGCTGCACTCTCACATGGCGGCCTTCATTTCACCCACACACCCAGGCCTGGCAACAGACAGGGGGTGGAGTAGGCATCCTGCTGTTCCACAACCATACATTTCAGGTTATCCCCACTGTTCCCTCTCTCTCCTTCCCTACCTTTGAAGCCAACACAATTCATCTCTTCTCTCCCTTTCTCTTGTGTGTTGCCACCATAAACAGACCACCCGGCCCTACTGCAAAATTCCTTGATCACTTCACTTCCTGGCTCCCTCAGTTCATGTCCTCTGATGTCCCTAATCTCATTCTGGAAGACTTCAACATCCCTGTAGATAATCATAACAGCCCCCCCGCCCTCAAATTCCTCTCCTTAAAAACCTCCTTTGGCCTATCTCAGTGGACCAGCTCTCACACGCACAGTGACAGTCTCTCCCTTGACTTGGCCTTTATTAACCTCTGCTCCATCTCCAACTTCTCCAATGTTCCCTTTCCCCTCTCTGACCACCACCTCCTCACCGGAAACCTCATAATACCACGCAAACACATCCTCCCCACCGTGATCAAGAGAATGTGGCAATATCTGCATACTCTTGACCTGCAACAATTTTCCACATCCCTGCAACCTCTTCTCAACCCCAATCTCACACTTACTTGCCCAAAACAAACTACTACTCTCTACAACAGCACTCTCACTACAGCCCTTGATACTGCTGCACCTGCAACTCTACACCACCCACGCACAACCCCACTACAACCTAGGCACACAAGACAAACGCGATACCTACCAAAAGGCACTGGAGGAAATCACACTCCACAGCTGACTTCATACACTACAAATTAATTCTCCTTTCCTATAGCTCTGCCCTCTCCCTGGCCAAACAGTCACACTTTTTCTCTCTAACCTCTACTCTTTCCTCTAACTCAAAATGCCTATTCTTGACCTTCAAATCGCTTCTACACCCACCAACACAAACACCTTCCACCAATTTCTCCACCCATGATCTTGCCACCTACTTCAAGGACAAGATTGACTCCATCAGACCTGACATTTCATCACTTCCACCCCCACCAAGCCAGCTTGGCCCTGTCACATCTCCCACAGACACATTAAGTTTGTTCTCACCTGTGACCAAGGACGAAGTTTCCTTTCTCCTCACTCACACCTAACCACTTGCCCTGCTGACCCAATCCCATCACAGCTCATTCAAGAACTTTCTCCTCTACTAACTCCAACCCTTACTCACTTATGCAACCTCTCTGTCAACTGGTGCCTTCCCATCTTCTTTCAAACATGTACTAATCACTCCCATCCTAAAGAAACCATCCCTGGACCCAAACTCTGTCAAACTCCCATTCGCCTCCAAGGTCCTTGAGGGCCTCGCATACAACAGGCTCACTCAGTTCGTCTGCTCCCATTCCCTCCTAGATCCCTTGCAATCCAGATTCCGCCCTCATCACTCCACAGAGACTAACCTCACTAAAGTGGTCTATGACCTGCTCTCCCCAAAGTCAAAAGGCCACTAGTCCCTGCTCATTCTCCTGGACCTGTCAGCTGACTTTGACACAGTAGACCACCCACTCCTCTTCCAAACCCTCCACTCCCTAGGTCTCTGCACTCTCCTGGTTTTCATCATATCTCTGCAACCTACTTTGGCTTCACTTCCCCACCCCTCCCACTGTCTGTCGGAGTGCCTCAAAGATCAGTCCTGGGACCCTTGCTCTTCTCAATTTACAACACCTCCCTTGGCACACTAATAAACACCTTTGGGTTTCACCACCATCTCTATGCTCATGACCCCAGACCTCTCCCCTTCCCTCCTGTCTCAGGTATCTGACTGCCTGTCTGCTGTGTCTTCCCTGGATGTCCTCCCGTCAACTCAAACTTAACCTTGGCAAAACTGAACTAATCATCTTCCCTCCCTCTACAACCAGCCTTACCCCAGATATTACCCTCACCGTTAACACCAACCCCTACAGCACGCTGCCTGGGGGTCACACTTGACTCCGCCCTATGCATCATTCCTTACATCCAGTCAATCTCCAACTTATGCTGCCTCCACCTTCACATCAGCTCTAGGATCCGACCCTTTCTCAACCAAGAAACTACAGAAACTCTAATCCAAACACTCATCACGTCCCGTCTTGACTACTGTAACTCATTACTAAGTGGCCTTCCTCTCACCCGACTAACCCCACTACAGTCCATAATGAACTCTGCAGCAAGACTAATCTACCTCACTCATCGCTTCTCCAACACCAATCCCCTCTGCCAATCCCTGCACTGGCTCCCATTAGCATACAGAATTAAATTCAAAATTCTGGTGCTAACTTAGAGCACTCAATAACACAGCACCCCTATTTCATCTCTCATTTCCAAATACACTCCCACTCACCATCTTTGTTCTGCACATGACCTTCTCCTCTCCACCACTCTCATCACATCCTCCCACTCCCGCCTACAGGACTTCTCCCGTGCTGCCCCCGAGCTCTGGAATTCCCTCCCCCTCCCCATCAGGCTCTCCCCCAGCCTTCAGATCTTCAGACACTCACTGAAAACACACCTCTTCAGGGAAGCCTATCAACTACCTCCATAAACATTATCACCAAGATTCACCCCTTCCCTGGACCACTGCACTCAACAGCACTTCTCTCTCCCCCCTACTGACTGGCAGTTCATGTGGCAGGAGGCACATACACCCAACAGCACCAACCTTCTAACCTTCCTTCCTCTAGACTGTAAGCTGTAATGAGCAGGGCCTTCTAACCCTTCTACTCTCCACATTTGATTTGTAGTATTTAACATCTCTGTATGTTTATTCCCCATTGTACAACACTGCGGAATTAGTTGGCGCTATATAAATAAAAGGAAATAAAATCCATATGTGTTGCATAACATCCTGGTAGAAGATCTGTACAGTAGGAATGCTCATCCTCAGAGTTACAATACCTTTTGGACAACACTTGAGCAGTTCAGGTGTGTTTCTTTAGTAGACAGTCCTCTATTACATGTAGCTTTTAGGTGCTTCTCAAACTCATGAATGCATTTTGGTAAAATGCAGAGATATCTATGTTGCAGTGTATTGTTAGCTGTATTAAAGGATGCCCATCACTGTCCCATATGTGTCTGTTAATATTGCTATTAGAGTAGCCATATCTCGAGATGGAACCATAGTTATGTTTTATATATACATTATATGTTTTGGAGGCATTGCCATAATCACAGGAGTCTACTGACTGACCATGAGTGGACATGGTGACATATTGATGAAAGGAGATGTCAGTGAATCACTAACGTGTTTTGAAAGGTGATAAAGAGGCGGGCCGGCCCAAGACATTGTGCTGCCTGGGTCCAAGGATGAAATGCTGCCCACCCCCCTCCGCACACCAAAAAAACACCCACCAAAACACACCACATCCTTAATTATATTAACCCCTCTCCTGCCCCTAAAACCACATAGAACTGTCATGTTTTTTGTTTACACCCCTTGTACCTCTTTCTCCCCCTTACCTTTTTACACCCCTTGTACCTATTCCACCCCCTTGTGCCTCTTTTTCCCCTCTTTTCACCCAGTGTGCCTCTTTTCACTCCTTCTGCCTATTTTCCCCCCTCTTTTCACACCTTGTGCATTTTTTCCCCTCTTTTCACCCCTTGTGCCTTTTTCTACTCTTTTCACCCCTTGTGCATATTTTTTTACCCCATGTGCCTCCATACTGGAAGAGGTGGTGGTGATAGTGACCTCCTGCTGGTCCCCTCATCCTACACAAGGGGATAGTCACTGGGGGGGGGGGGCATCATACGCCTCCTCCTAACTTTCCTCCTGCTGTGCTGCAGGCCTATATGCTGTATGGAGATATGACATGGTGTAATTAGCATTGTAAGCAAAGACAGGATGATGATGATATTGACATGTGAATCCTTAAGTGGCAGGATGGGATACCACCCTAGCAATCAAAGATAAGCTTGACATGATCCTGTACATCAGGCGTGTTCAAGTTCAGTCCTCAGGGCCAGCAACAGGCCAGAAGTGAAGGATTTCACAGATTTAGCACTGGTGAGTTGAGCAGTAGCTCCTTCATTTTGACTGACCCACTTGTGCTCAATCAGGGATAACCTTCAATCCTGGCCTGTCGGTGGGCCTTGAGGGCTTAACTTTGTCAGCCCTGCTGTACACTGATGTGCGCAACCTAAATTAGTTTATGTTTGGTTATCATATGTGTCCTAACAAAAGTGGATGGCCTGGAAATCCCTCCTTGCCATCCCCACTCCTCAGGATACATGTGACAAACAAATCTTAACCATCCCAGTTCCAGTGAGAGCAAAAAATTGCATACACAACACATAAGCCTAGAGAGCAACGCTATGGCCTCTAACCACACCAATTCCCCTCCTTGCCATCCCACTCTACAAAATACATATGATTCTAGAATCTTTCATCTACTTAGTTGTTATATTCAACAGTGCATTTCTTTGCTTTGTGTCCCGGTGTTTTTATTTTGAGCTCTGTGTGTTGTACATACAACCATTTTGTCTCAGTATATTTGTGATATGTGAACTGATCCCTGCGGAGCAATGCAATGTAAACCTGGTTAACCCTTGGAGTGCAAGAGGGGTAGCCAATGCAATTCCCTGATCTCCAGCGCTCAAGGGGTTAGTTGCTGACTTCCCTGTGGGTCCATGGGTAATGCATGGACCCACAATCCACACAAACAATGGCAAACATTGTTTGTGTGGATTGTGCAGATCAACACAGCAATGATGGGGTTAAACTGGGACTTGGAGAGAATTTGGCCTGGTTGAGCCTTCCCACAACTGCTTGTATTGTCCAGCAGTCTGTCCTTGTTTGAACCCTCTTAGCACTATGTTGGTGCAGTTGTGTGGGTTATTGCTGGCCATGTGTTCAGGTGTGATTGTGTTGGGCTGTGGTAGTTATGATATTTAGTGTGGTGTCTCGTTAGATAATGATGCACTTATGGGTAGTGTGGGGGTGCTGTCGTCCCCAGTGCCAGAAGCTACAGGGATCCCCTCAACAGCGGTAGCTAAGAGACTGCCCCTCAGCATCTCCTCCCAGGTGTTAAAAGTGATCTGGTTAGAGTGGACCACCTCCAATGTCTCAGGCATGCAGGGCAACCCCACCTATCTTGTGATTGACCAGTCTCTTGCAATCCCCCCCCAGCACTTTATAGACTCCATGGTCCGGCTGCAGGTGGACACTGCATTGACCCTGCTGAGGACCTGACTCCAGGCGGCCTTCTTCCTAGTAGCCAGGCAACAAACCCTCTCCGTAAGATACCGGATACTCTCCCTCTCTAGAATGCTTTGGATGAGGGCCCTGTTCTCTTTGTAGCTGTAATGGGGGACACGCAACCTCTCCTCATCAGCTCCGGCCTGGAACATATCAGAACTATGCCTTTCATGCTCTGCCTGACTTGACTCTGACTATGTGTGGTGCTCCCCAGGATTTATCCCTCATTCCACTGATACAACTGTCCCTGGCCCCTGTGTGCCTCTCCTAGGTCGGGTCCCCCTCCCCCAATGGATCTCCCACTCCTACCTTGACTGGGGATGCCCTACTGACCTTCTTCCTTTCCCCATCCCTCTCTCCTCCTCTCCTGGCCATCGCGCACCCACTTATACCCAGGCACTTACACAGGCCCTCAAAGACACACTCGATCCCGCTCTCTGTCACTCTCTGTCACTCACTGATTCACACTGTCAAAAAAGAAGGTGAATTTGTGTGATGTGTTATAAAAAAAGCTATATGTGTATATGTGTGTTAGTGTTTGCATGTGTGGGTGGCAAATGTACACAGGTGTATGTGTAAGTATTAAAGCAACTCTCTCTGCTCCCAAATCCTTCTACCTGCCTCCAATGTATGCACTTCTCTCTTTTTCTCACTCTCTCTCTAATTCATTATCCTCTGTTCCATGGTCCTGTGCTATAGCTCACCAAAACTTGAAACACAGACAAGGTATGTTGGTTATTTTGGGGTATATATAGGTGTATTTGAATGTATGCAATACTTTGGTGTGTTGTCATTGGTTGTAAGTTTGAACTTGTCTTGACAACAATCAGGGTCACTAGATAACGCTGACCGTTATCTTTTTCCTTGTCATTAGACATATTGTACATTAGTTATCGGCAGATTGGGATGCACAGTGATGTGAAAAAAGGTGCAACACAGGTTTTTAAGCTATGTGGATTTGTTGGGCCTATGCTCATTAACCATTTTGGTAGACTTCTTATCGAATACTATGTAGGTCACACATAACTAATGTCCATTGGCCATTTCTGACTTACCAGCCACAATTGAATCAAGGCCTAAATGCCCCATTTTAAAAAAATGTGACTGGAATTTTTAATGGTCCCCAGTGGTGCTGTTGGTTTGATCCATTTTTTGCTTTCTGCATTAAGTCCAAAATATTGAAATATTTTCAAAACTAGAAATAATTTGTTCTTATGTTAAAGAGATATCTTAAATGATAACATTAATCCCTATGAAGCTTTTGTGGGTTTCTGCCAGTCATTGCTGTGGGAGTGTGAGATGAGAGGCAAGCTAGCCAACAGGATAGCGGGATCCCTGGGCATGTATCAAAAGAGAAAGGGGAAAGAAATGGTAGAGGGAAGGAGGGGAGCAGAGAGGAGGAGTGTAGGTAGGGCAAGCGGAGTACCAGGTGGGCTCCTAGAGTTAGGCACACCTTGTAAAACAGGAAAAGTGAGGATAACCTTAGGAGGACTTACTGTCTTCTTATGGTTTTCTGTCCCAGCATTACAGGAAACAGAGCAGCACAAGGCCCCAGATTTAATTAGGAGGAGAACATGTTCAGTGGGTTCAGCAGGAGACCAAGGACCAAAAGGAGGATGAAAAAGAAGGAGGCCCAGAAGGAACTGGTCTTCTCTTGGACTGAGCTTGTCCTCCTCCATGGAGTCTCCTCCCTGGTATTCCCAATCTGCCTCACCTCCAGTGGTGGCAAGTGTTTCAGCAACCAGTCCTGGTGCACAATTGGCTGCAACTCTGCCACCTTTGCAGTCTGAGGATTGTCTCATACCTAGCAACAGAAAGGATGGAAATGTCTCTGATCCTGGCACCATGATGGTCAACACCTAACCACATCAGCTCCCATCCAGTCTCCAGCCCAGCAGCAGCAAGAACCAGAAGCTTAGAGGCTGATGGAAGGCAGAGCTGCTATGTCAGTGGTGGTAGAGGAGGTGAGGCAAAGGATGGGAGAATTCATTGTGGGGGGCAGAGGACACAGACACATTACACACTCAGATGGAACAAGCCAAAAGATGTGAGAGGCTCTGAGCATGAACAAAAGCAAAATGGCCTGTTCTCCAGCTAGTCACCGCTCAAGAGCATCACATTTTAGCTCTCTAATGCCATAACAGAGGAGAAATTTCCACATACATATTAGACTAATCCCACCCATAAGGACAGTCCAATTTCCAAAATGATGGGCAAGTCCCCTATGCACGGAAAAAACAGCTAACCCCAGACGTACGTTTCAGCCTTATTTGGGCCTTGTCAGTGAGGTGCAGCTGGCTTCCCTAGGCACTGAGAGCAAGGGGTCCACGTCTGGATTACCCTTTACACTTAGGGAGAGACCCTAAGTGTTTTGCAGAAACAAGCCAAAAGATGTGAGAGGCTCTGAGCACAAACAAAAGCACAATGGCCTGTTCTCTAGCTAGTCACCACTCAAGAGCATCACATTTTAGCTCTCTAGTGCCATTACAAAGGAGTAATTTCCACATACATATTAGACTAATCACACCCATAAGGGCGGTCCATTACCAAAATGATGGGCAAGTCCCCTCTGCACGGAAAAACTAGCTAACCCCAGACGTACATTTCACCCTTATTTTGGGCCCCGTCAGTAAGGTGAAGCTGGCTTCCCTAGGCACTGAGAGCAAGGGGTCCACCTCTGGATTACCCTTTACACTTAGGGAGAGACCCTAAGTGTTTCACAGAAACAAGCCAAAAGATGAGAGGCTCTGAGTACGAACAAAAGCACAATGGCCTGTTCTCCAGCTAGTCACCACTCAAGAGCACCACATTTTAGCTCTCTAGTGCCAGTACAGAGGAGAAATTTTCACGTTCATATTAGACTAATCCCGCCCATAAGGGAGGTCCAGCACCAAAATGATGGGCAAGTCCCCTCTGTCCGAAAATCCCAGCTAACCCCAGACATACGTTTCGCCCTTATTTGGGCCTTGTCAGTGAGGTGCAGTTGGCTTCCCTAGGCTCTGAGAGCAAGGGGTCCACGTCTGGATTACCCTTTACACTTAAGGGTGGGATTAGTCTAATATGTATGTGGAAAATTCTCCACTGTAATGGCACTAGAGAGCTAAAATGTGATGCTCTTGAGCCGGAGAACAGGCCATTGTGCTTTTGTTCGTGCTCAGAGCCTCATATCTTTTGGCTTGTTTCTGTGAAACACTTAGGGTCTCTCCCTAAGTGTAAAGGGTAATCCAGATGTGGACACCTTGCTCTCAGTGCCTAGGGAAGCCAGCTGCATCTCACTGATGAAGCCCAAATAAGGCTGAAATGTACATCTGGGGGTTAGCTGGTTTTTCTGTGCAGAGGGGACTTTCCTAACATTTTGGGTGGGATTAGTCTAACATGTATGTGGAAATTTCTCTGCTGTAATGGCACTAGAGAGCTAAATGTGATGCTCTTGAGCGGTGACTAGCTGGAGAATAGGCCATTGTGCTTTTGATCGTGCTCAGAGCTTCTCACATCTTTTGGCTTGTTTCTGACACTCAGATGGAGTCAGATGGTAAAATAGTGTTGGGAGTTGTAGACAGTGACACCCAACAGCTGGTGAGCACAAGGCTGAATGAAGCCTGGTTCAGAAATAGGCCATATGTACTAGGGGCCAATATCCATGGTGTAGTAAACCATAGGCTTTCCAGTTGTTGTGACATACAACACCCACCAAGTGACAGACTTGGCTGAATGGTCATGCCATAATCTAGTAGATGTCTCTGGTTGGGGGGGGGGGGGCTGGTCCTGCCTTCCCCTATGAAGACCATCATGTACCAGGGTGGGGTCTGGACATTTATCTAGACTCTTCTCCCCTGTGCTGGTTGTTCCTCTGCTCTCCACAGTTAAGTAACATTAATATTTTTCTCCTGTGTCTTTTCTATAGAAAAGACTGTGCTTCTAAATGCTGACAGTTCACACAAGACCATACCCTGTCATTCCCTTCCTTTGGGAATCTTCCTGAAGTGTCTCTTGTTATCTTCTCACTGTCCCTCCTTACTCTTCATTTCTTTCTCCATAATTTTTAACACAGCACCGCTCCTTTTATAAAAACACATCTTCTCATACCCTCTTTCTTGCACCATCCCCCTTTTTCTTTTTTTTTCTTCCTTCCCCTATCCCTTCCCTAGTGTATACTGCCTGGTGGTGGGGTCTCCTAGGGGGTTGGGAACTCTCGGAGGTGTAAGTATTACGAGTTGGGCTCCTTGGTACTGACATGGCTGTTCCCCCAAATCCGATGGGATCCACCCACCTACCTACACATTGTCTGTCACACAACTGCAATGGTTTGAATTCCACTATGAAGCTTCGGGTGGCCTATTCTTTTTACACCAGACAAAAAGCTCCATTTTTTTTACAAGAGACGCACTTCTCCCATAGATCAGTCCCATCTTACTTCTCCCTGCATTTCCCCACTCACTTCTTGGTGACTTCTGATTCTAAAATGAAAGGGGTGGTAATCTTTTTTCATAAATCTCTCTCCTCCCAGCTCTTGTAGCAGTTTGCGGACCCAGAGTGTAGGTTCCTCATCATTCAAGGAGCCTTGGGCTCTCTCCCAGTGACTCTTGCTTCTGTTTATACGCCTAATACCTCTAAACCGGTGTTCTAAAAAGACTTCTTCACCAGACTGAGATCTTTCCCAGTGGCTGTGGTGATGGTCGGCTGTGATTTTAACGCGGTTCTCTACAATAACTTGGACCATTCCAGGGATATCCTGTCTTGCCCTCAGTGCTGAGGAGGGCACTAGCTCGGCATGATCTTGGAGACACTTGGTGAGAACTGCATTCCACAGAGACTGACTATTCTTTGTATTCTGCCCCACATAGTTCCTACTCTAGACTAGACCCGATAGCTTGGTGCTTTCTTCTTTAGATAGACTAGGTCGTCCAGAGAGACAGGGCTCATGGAAAATTAACAGCTTCTTCCTTAGGGACATAAGTCCTCTAAGGCCCCAAATTGAATCCCTCCTTGGCAACTACTTTGCAATGAACGAGGGTTCAGTTTCATGCCCCTACATTCTCTGGGAGGCTTACAAAGGTACGATGTCCTCTTGGTGTCGCAGAGCCCAGGAGGCGGAGGTGGGCTCGCTGACTCGGGAGTTGGCAACGCTGGCCTGAGCACACCAGGCATCACCTTCTCCAGAGTTGATGATCAAAACAGTGGCCCTCAAGGGCCAAACTGAATGAGCTGTTGATCTCAGGGGCCAAGAAGGCCATGAGGTGGAAGCAACAAAAGTATTAATATGTGAACAAACCACATACCATGCTGGCCTGGAGGTTGTCCAGTTTTGCCCACCGCAACAATATTTATGCAATCTGCACACCCGTCAGCACTGTCACCCATACCTGCAAGATTTCTGAGGTATTTGCCTCATATACTGGCCTGTATTCAGACACTCATGAACCGGGGGGTGGTGAAAACCAAGGTTATCCCGTACCAAGCTGACTTGTCTCCCCTAGGCTATCCACTGACCAGAGGGCGCTCCTGGACACCCTGATAACCATGGAGGAGAATTCTCGAGCAGTGCAGCAGCTCAAACCCAATATATCACCAGGCCCTGATGCCTTTTCCAATGGGTACTATAAGACTGTCCTTCTCCTTCTCTTGCATCAGCTGCTGAAGATGTTCTATATGATGAGGGATGGAGTCCCCCTTTCCTCCTGCATGTTGCAAGCCACGGTGGTTATCATCCACAAACCTCGTAAGATGGTGTCACGGTTTTTGATGAACACTCAGACCAGACCGCTAAGGTTAAAATGACTTTATTAGGATAAAGTGCATACAAGGAATTAGGCCACAGGCCCACAATAAGAAACAATAAATATATAGCAATGGAAATCAGGACCCAAATATATAGCAAGTCGAGGAGGCAGCAACTGGTTTCAAATAGTACTGTGCTTGGACTCTGAGGACTGGAGGCATATAAGGCAACCTCACCCTAGTGGACTAGGGTTAATCAGGCTACTCGACCCAGGGCTGACAGCAGGACTATAGATCACAGGTAGTCCTGGACGTGGTAACTGGCACGAAACCCAGATGCCTGGGTGGCACTGAACCCAGTAGGCAACAAGGCAATACTGACCAAGGGACAGGGGTCCCAGGAAGACCGAGGCAACCACTTACAATTGGCAAACCCTAGAACGCTAGGGGTGGATCGAGGGCAGATAACAGGAAGGCCACAAGTGTCCCCTCACACAATGAGTGTGATGTAATGCAACCACTGGCTCTTAAGCCCAAAGGCTACTGCGACAAGGAATGCAGCTCAGTGTCTCCTCACACTAACGAGTGTGATGTAACGCAACTGCTGCCCCTTAGCCCAAGCTACTGCAACAGAGAAGGAGCACTGGCCCAGCCTAGATAGTCTAGGCACTGAACGGGTTAACTGGAAACGCCCAGAGATATACTGCAGGAGTGAGCCCAGCTATAGTGCAAAGGAAGACACAGATAGATCTGAGTAACTCAGTCAGCACTTAGTTAGCAATGTACCGGTACTTCGCATGTGCACACCGCCAGGGGCGGTTAGAGTAAGCAGCTATAGCATGAATGCCAAGCCTACGGTCAACAAGATAATAGCACCATGCAACGCACAACAGACAAGGCAATTGGGAATCTGCTGCTTGTAACGCTGGCCAGACAAGGACAATGGAGTGGTACAGCTACGCACAGATGGCAATGGAGGGGTGCCCAGCCAGGGATGGCCACAAGCATAACGGAAGCACAGCCAGGTCAGTAGCAACGGAACAGGCTCAACAGCCAGATAGGTCAGCAATGGAGAGGGTACACAGACCGATCAGTCAGCAACGGAGCGAGTTCTCAGCCAGATCTGTCAGCAACGGAGCGGGTTCTCAGCCAGATTAGTCGGTAATGGAGTAGGTCCTCAGCCAGATCAGTCGGTAACGGAGCGGGTCCTCAGCCAGATCAGTCAGCAACGGAGCGGGTTCTCAGCCAGATCAGTCGGTAACAGAGCGGGTTCTCAGCCAGATCAATCAGCAACGGAACAGCAACACAGGAAGTGCAGGAACGTCGTCAGGCAGGCCAGGTCATACACGATAACAACTTAGTAACAAATTTCAGGAAAAGGTACACCACGAAAGGGCGCCTTGGTATAGATATGACAGGTTATATAAAGGCAAGCCCTGGTTGGAGAAAGAATACCAGGCCAATAAGAGGATAGCATTGAAATGAGGCAGAATAATAATGTCACTGTCAGATCAGGAGCACGGGCACCGTGATAGATGGGCTGAATTGTGACTCTTACCACCCAATCTCACTGATTAATTCCGACATGAACATTTTTGCAAAAGTTCTAGCCAACAGATTGTCCCCCTTGCTTCCGTCCTTGGTCCATCCCAACCAGCTTGGATTTGTTTGGGACACACAGGCCTCAGATAATATCAGAATGACGATCAACCATACACACCGCAAATTGCTCCTGGACAGCCTCCGTTGTCTTGTTACTTGATGCTCATAAAGCATTTGACAAACTGAACTGGAAATTCATGTTTGTGGTCCTTCAACACTAACACTTTCCTAAACATTTTCTCCTAGCTGTAAGATCACTTTACTCATCCCCATTGGAGAGGGTAGAGGTGAATGACTCTCCTCCTTTTCCCATTCTCAAAGGGATGTCTGTTGTCCCCCCTCTTATTTATCGTGAGCTTTGAAGCCCTGGCAGAACACGTGAGAGCAAACCATAATATCTCTGGGATTTGCACTGGGGAATACAAACATTCCCTGTTCGCGGATGACATCTTACTCACGCTAACTCGTCCCTTGGTGTCCATTCCCAATCTATTTCAGGAGCTCAGTCATTACCTGGACCTTTCTGATTTTCTGATCAATTCTGGCAAATCTCAGGTACTAATGATCCATATTCAGCCTCATTCCAAACAGCTGCTAACTCAGAACTTCAATTTCCATTGGACAGTGTCTCACTTTACCTACTTGGGTATCCAGCTGACGATGTCCTTTTCCACACTTTATAATGGAAATTATTCTCCCATATTCCAATCACTCCAAGACGATCTGGCACAATAGAACGGGTCCAGCATTTCCTGAATAGGCAAGATTAACTTGGTGAAAATTAACCTATTGCCGCACTTGCTATATCTGTTTCGGGTCCTGTCTATTCTTGTCCCAATAGCCGCATTTCATACCTTACCAGGCAGTATTACGAGATTCATATGGGTGGGGGGCATGCCACATGTCTCATTCACAGTCCTGTCCAAGCCCGGGGAGTGTAGTGGCCTGGGCATACCCCATCTCTACTCCTACTTCTTGGCAGCCCAAATGGCCCAAATCCTCCACAGACACGCTAAAAATAAACTCCTGCCCTGATTCATGATTGAAAAGAGTGCGGCTTGGCCTACTCCTACTCCCTCTCCATCTCCTGCGGCTTCCCTGCTCAGCCAGATCATCTCTCGCTATTGACACTCCAACCATCCTTCACTTCCTGCATCTCTGGGAAGCGGTGAAGATCCAGAAATCTCTAACTAACCCAATGTCTCAGTTGATGCCGGTGCTGGGTAACAAGGCCTTTCAGCCGGGCCTGAACTCCCGGGCGTTTGCTCGCTGGCGCCCCTTGTACCCGTTGACTTTGGAAACCTGTTTCGAGGGGACACAAGTACTCTCATTTGAATCATTCTTCGGCACTCATGCCTTACCCTCCTAAGAATTCTACCGGTACTCACAGGTTGCCCACTTTACCCGGACTTTGGCTCCGGCTGGCCCTCCACCTAGTCTGACGTGGTTTGAGAAACTGTGTAAGGACAGGTCCAACCCAGCTGGACTGATCTCTCACATCTACATCTGGATTTGCCCAGGTACGGACGAATGCAAAAACAAATATATGCTGGCATGGGAAAGAGACATAGGCTCCAAATTATCACTGGAATCGTGGCAGCATGTTTGGTCAGCCACATCCAAAAGCTCTATATGCATACTTCATAAGGACCTATAAGCTATTATTCCGGTGGTACCTTACTCCCGACAGGTTGCACACAATCTATCTGGAACAGACTCCACTATGTCTCAGAGGTTGTGGTGAAAGGGTGACCTTGTACCACATCTGGTGGACTTGCCCTGTGGACTTGCCCTGTGGCTGCAGGTTTCTGGGGGATGGTGAACTCTTTGGTGTCGCATATCACTTCTATCCCCTCCTCCACCGAACCCTAGTGGTTCCTCCTGGGGCTGCGGCCACCAGGGGCCCCTCACTCCGGCCATGAATTGATGCCCTGGCCTCCCATTGGAAGCAACCTGGGCTACTGGACCGCACAACACTGATGGGATACATTTGGAAGATCTACTTCATGGAGAGACTAACGTTACTGCTCTCAAATACTCAGGAACACTTCTTGTAGGTGTGGGAGCTATGGCTGCCATATCAGGACCATCACAACGGTGATGGGTCATTGGGAGACTAAGATATGGAGACCATCCTCCCTGTATTTCCTTGTCCCCCTGGCCTGACCCCCCTAAGGGGGAATTCTCCACACCCAACGATACCCTACACCCAAGCTTCCACCACCTTCCTACACCTCCTCTTGCACTCCATCCTTATCTGCTGCTGCCAATCTTCCTCTCAATATTAGTCCATGCTGGACTATGATTCCTTAGGCTCCCTGAGGTTGAATGTTTGGGGCCCCACTGCTGTAGTGCTGGTGGCAACATGCTGACCAGCTGTGGCACCGGGGCAATCCTCTGGCCAAGTGTTGCAAAGTGTTTTTGCAGGTAAAAAATTATCCATTTCTTTATACAGTACTAAGATGTTTCACTGTTGACTCATTTGGTATATGCTGTACCCCCACTCTCCATCCATCATCTTTTTTCTGTACCCCCTTCACTAATGAAAAATTCTATAAACTTAAGTTTAAAAAAAAAAAATGTGCATCAACAGCAATGTGATAGAAGAAGTGCCAGATATTAGGAAAAACCCTATAAGCACAATCAGCAAAAGCACTAAAGGCACTGAAATTGGTATGCATTCTTCAACCCATATAGGAAACATCTTGATAACTGTCAAGCAATACTTTGCAAGAACACATAGGAAGACCTTTTATTCATTTTATGAAATGATTCACTTTGTAGAGTAAAACCCTGCAATGCCTTGGCATTTAGGAAGGTGAAAACCTAAAATTACTTGGTTTACTTAATATATTATTTTCCCATCACTCTGCTTCACTCTCTATCCCTCTATTCTGTGAAATGTGTTGTTATATTTCTCAGACAGAAGTGTAGCAATTCTAGATGGACCAAAAAGCAAAATCGGAAACAAATACAAATTCCCACTGATGAAAATTGGAAGCTTTCGCCCCCTTGAATGCTAAGCAATTAATTGCTTCTTAATGCTCTCCATCAATAAAGGGGTTAAAGGTAGGTGTGGGTGAAACTTCACCTCAAAAGCCTAGAGGAATATAAAAAGTAGTAGGGAAGAAGCAGCAGGCGATGCTGAGCAGATTATGGATATTGATTTTGATCTAGAATATATCCCCCAACCATCCTCCTCTTCAGATACAGATGAAGTATGAGAGAGAGGATGACATGGCCATAATATTAACTGAAAGGCAAAGGTTCAATCTTCCTCCACTGAAAAGAGCTGTGCCTGTTTTGTAAACACTTTGATAGATCAATTGGAAAGTCTGACTCTGACCGAGTAAAGATGCTTAAAAATACACAATCATCCTGTCCGTCATCATCCATATTGTCACTGCTTCCAAATCCAACCTCAATCCAGCCACATCCGCTAAGTAAACAGCAATATAGGTCATTGACATTCACAACCTTAGCTATGATGAGTGCTTCTGCTGCTGTTGGACGTGCAGCACCTTTGACACCTAGTAGTAATATAATGGCAGCAACACCTAGCCCCAGTAGCAGCCCTTCAAGAACCCTGCAGTCTATGATGTTCACAGTACAAAGATACTTCACTCACAATCCAAAATCTAAGCATATTGTTTTCAATAGTCTGTGTAAAAAGCATGTGATCACGGGAAAGGCAGGATCATATCTAGGCACCTCATCACCGAAATCACACCTGAAGCACAACCACAGGTCTGCTAGCAACTAGCAGCAGCAAAAGCCCTCCTAAAAGTTCACAGGGCTCTGGACATAATAGAAGTGAAGCTGATGTGTCGGAGAGTGTGCCATGGTATCCTTCATTTAAAATAACACCTTTGGCTCCTGCTTCAGAAGATTATAACTCAGAATTTGTTGTAGGAGATGACAGGAGTCATAGACTGCCCACACATGCCACTGCAACCCCCACCACCTCCTCAAGTCATGTTGTAAAAGCAATAAAGTTACACAGTTATTCTGCCATGTACTACCACACTTTCTGAGTTCTTGGGAAGGAGTCAAAAACTTCACAAAAATAATCCCAAAGTATACCTGTAGAATGACAGTTACCAAGATGTTTGCAGTTAACATGCTGCCATATTCTTCTGAGGAAAACAGAGGTTTAAAAGACCTGAAGTTATGTTTCACCCTTTTGACATATCCCAAGCCGCAATTATTTTGCCAGGGTAAAACAAGCAGATGATTAAAATGCTGGAAACCTTATATGGCAAGAAAATTACTTGACTGCCACTGCTCACTAGGTTACCTTCACACCAGTGGGGAACAATAGCATGCAGGATAAGGTCACAGGAGCAGCCACTGCTCTTGCCTCTGCTTCTGGCAGTATTATTAAAAGCAGGATAGCCCATCCCAACGTCACTCCACTTTGTGCATATATATAGTTCTGAAAGACAATGCCACAAAGCCATAAATGTGTTTAAAAAAAAGTAGAGAAGGAGATGTACCCTTCTCCTGAAAAGTTGTTTTTGTGTCTGATGATAATGGCTCCAACATAGTAGCTGCTTTGAGAATATATGATATGTTGCATGTACCCTGCTTTGCCCGTGTCCAAAATTAGCAGACTCCTGGCAGAATCCAAAACCCTCAGAGAGATGCCTGCAAAATCTATGCCTGTTTTAGCTACCCTCCTGCAGTGCATCCAATGCATTATATCCCATACAAGAGAGTAAAAACCTGCCCCATCACCAGCTGAAAATGGAGGTCCCTATTAGGTGGAATTACACTTTGTACATGCTAGAGCATTTGCATGAGCAGAATAAGGCCATCAGCAAGTATACAATGCAAAACTGGAAAGCTTTGGAGGGAGCATCTGTGTCAACTGGGCAATGGCAACTAATGTGTTACCTATGTGAGCTGTTGAAACCTTTTGAGGAGGCTCCCTTGCTGGTTACTCCTATTGGGGAAAGAATTTGTGTGATTCTCCCACTGATATATTTACTGCAGAAATGTTGAGGAGCATCTCTGATAAAACAATACTGAGAACACAGAAATGCATCAGCTAGTGAAGGACATGTTAGCATGCTTTCAGCAGGATCATCCCATAGTATCCATTAAAAGCAATGAGTGGAGGGTTGAATTGTGGAGGATGAGAGAGAGAAAGGGCCAAAACAATGGTAGAAATCATGGTGAAAAAGAAGTCAGCAAAGGGTTTAAACCATCAGCAGCAGAAGCAACAACATCAAGAAGAATGATCAAACATATTTCTGAACACATCATCATTAGGGGTGGATGAAATCCGCTTTAAAAACAGCAATTAAAATCTTCATATTCGCCCATTGGCAAGAATTCTTATCCATTTTTGCAATGGCTAGAAAGTTTCCGCACATTGATTTACGTGTTTTTCGCCTATTCGCTATAAAAACTTGACGTATTCGCAAAAGTGAAACACAATAGAAGCAGCTACAGAGTGAAGCAGACATGCTGTGCTGTTCTGCTGTGATCTTTTTGCAAAATTGAGCAGCAGAAGCTCATAGCTATCACTATGAGAAAGTTTAAAAATAATAAAAGGTGGAACTGGAAGGATCCTTATGCGTCCACTGAGTCTGAGGAGGAGGAGGAGGAAGTGAGCACTACAGAACCAATGCTGGCCATTCCCCCTAAATCGCCCCTAGGGATTTTGGGGAAATTAATGGGGAGGGAGGAAAAAAAGGGTAGTATTCAGAGCAGGACAGGTCAGCTGCCTGTGCCTGATGCAAGATGTGCTGCCCCTGCTGCCACCATTGCTGTGCCTGCTGCCAGATGTGCTGCCCCTGCTGCCAAGAGTGTTGTGCCTGCTATAAGACGTGCTGCCCCTGCTACTGCTACCACCATTGCTGTGCCTGCCGTCAGATGTGCTGTCCCTGTTGCCACCAGTACTGTGCCTGCTGTCAGACATGCTACCCCTGCTGCCACCAGTGCTGTGCCCGCTGCCAGTGCTGAACGTGCTGCCACCAGTACTGCACCTGCTGTCAGACATACTGCCTCTGCTGCCACCACTGCTGTGCCTGCTGTCAGAGCTTAACCTTCTGCCACCAGTACTGCACCTGCTGCCAGTGTGTCTTGTAATACTCAGGAGGGGGGGGAAGGAGAAGATGATGCCAAGTATGACAACAGGGGACCCTAAGACACACTTGTCATCCCCAAGCAGTCCCTCCAGTGCTACTACTAAGAAGGGCCAGCAGCTTGTTAGTGTTAGGAGTGAAGGAGGGAGTAATCATCATATTACTAATGACTGTGAGGAGGAAGACTCTGGAGCTGAACTTGATGTGGTTGGTGTTTGTAGCAGTAGTAACAGTAATGGTGAGGCAGCCTGTGGGACTAGTTTTAGGGGGAATGGTAGGGGTAGCAATTGAGAGCATTCAGATTAGCGGTCAAGGGAGCCCACACCATTCCCTTGGCCCTGGGAGTCCCCTTCCCTTTATGGCATTGTCCAGGTGGAACATGATCCTGAAGAATCCAGAACTGGTGGTAGATAGCAGGCACAGCAATAATACCACCACCACCAAGAGCACAGATCAGTTGCCTGTGCCTACTGCTATTGCTGGCAGTCTGCCTTCTTCACATTTTCAAGAAATGGCAAGTGTTACATTAGGGGACCCTCTGTCACATTTCTCATCACATCATCCAACCAGCAGTGAGATGTCTGTAATAGAGCAGCAGCAACAGCACCGAGAGACTAGTTGTGGTGGTGATGATGATGGTGGAGAAGCTGGGGAGAAAGACATTGATAGGATTTTAAGCCCAAACTGAGAAGGAATGGGAGACAGGGATAAGGATGGGCATCACCACCACCACCAGCATTGAGCTTTTGAAATTTGCGGCATTTGAAACTTCTCTAATTCCTGCTGCTGCTGCTGAGTTGCAAGGGCAACAGGATGCTGGGGAGCAAGCTAGTGTGCCACAGACCACCGCGGACACAGTGGGAATGGGGTCCAGTGATGTGGGAATAGGTCAGGTTCCACATGAAAGCAGCAATGCTTCTGGTCCTAGTTTCAGTGCTGATTCTGAGGCAGTAGCAGCAACATCATCCACTGCCACAGACAGTGAAGGGGAATGTGGAGAACAAGAAGAAACAAAAAAAGGCCATTCTTCTCCACCTTTTCCCTATCACTGTCCCCTGAAGTCATGGGTGTGGGACTATTTTTCTCTTGAGGCAGGCATAGTGTAGTCAACACCAACGGCACTGTGCACAATTTGTGACAAGTCAGTGAGAAGGAGAAAGGAGGGAACGCACCCTGGCACAATCACCCTGATAACAGACACCAATGCATTTATGCCAAACATGTTAAAGACAAACAACCACCATAGAAATCTAGCACCGCTGTTGCTGTACCCCCTGACTCTCCAGAAAGGCAACAAGAGGTAGGGCGAAGATCAAAGAGGAGGAAGAATAGAGAAACCCAGGGAGAGACTAGGACTACCTCTCCATCACCTTCTTCCTCTAGGGTAACTACATCTTCTGCCAATCCACCTCGTTCATTGTTACCTCCCCCGCCAAATGATAGCCACTTTGTTGATATTAAGATGTGGCAGTTCGTCTCCACCCATTGCACACTGTGTGGTGCGCTGACCACACATGGCAGTGTGGAGGAGGAGAATCGCAACCAGGGCATCAAGTGGCATCTGAGGAGATTCCATCCTGCAGAATATGCTAAGATGCTGCCAGAGAGGGTTCATCATTATTATTAAACTGTTAGCAAGTTGTAATATGTCCTTAGTGGGGTGTAGACAAGAAGTATAGTGACAGCGGCAGTATTTGGTTTCTGGTGTCATGGTGTTTGGATACAGTTGTGCACCCAGATGTTATTTACCACACATGCTGCTGCTGAGTTGCAAGGGCAGCAGGATGCTGAGGAGCAGGCTAGTGTGCCACAGACCACCGTGGATACAGTGGGAATGGGGTCAACAAGTCATACGGGACTAGGACAGGTTCCACTTGCCAGCAACAGCAATACTTCTGCTCCTAGTTGCAGTGTTGTTTCTGAGGCAGTAGCAGCAACATCAGAGGATGCTCTGCTCCAGCCAGTGAAGGGGAATGTGGAGAAGAAGAAGAAAGAGGCCATTCTTCTCCACCTGCTCCCTATCCCCTGAAATCATGGGTTGTCACGGTTTGCAAGCAAGACAAGAATCAGACGGTATAGTTAAAATCACCTTTATTAGAATAATATGCAGTAATGAATAAAAACTAATAATAAGCATAGGGTGACTAGTAAGGCTACAGACTCTATCAGAAATAGGAGCAGCCAACAGGTCCACCACAACTGCTAGAGACTAGGCTGGAGCCAACTGGTAGTCTCAATCTAGAGGAACACAGACTGTCTCCTAATAGGATGGTAACAATTGAGACTACTGACTCACGCCTGCAGTCAGTACGGCCGGAGTCCACCAGAGCCACAGGTCTGCACAAGATAGGATGTCCACTAGTCAGGAGGCAACACAGAGAGGGTAGCTGGACAGAGCCCCAGGTCATCACCAGATTGGATAGTCAGACAAGCCAGAGTCATACACGGAGCATTAGTCAGCCAGAGCCACAGGTCTGTACCAGTTAGGATGTCCACTAGTCAGGAGGCAACTCAGAGGGGGTAGCTTGACAGAGCCCCAGGTCAGCACCAGATTGGATAGTCAGAAAAGCCAGGGTCATACACGGTGAGGGTAGTCAGCCAGAGCCACAGGTCTGCACCAGATTGGACATCCACACAGTTAGGGAGCACACAGATCAGGATACAAGCTAAATGTGTCTCAGTAGTGGCAATCTAACATTTGTGGTGGTGGAACATCTCTTTGGTACTTGGTCCCAGAGCTTAGGTTGTCAGTTGATACACACTAATACCGTGTTGCTCCTAGGAGTGGTTCCACTGCATGTGAGATGATTTCAGCATACTTGCAGGATAGCTATGTTCTAGGTAGGAACGATGACCCCATTGACCTGGCAAACAAGTGTGTGTGTGGCCAGGACTGACTCTTACTGCCATAGAAACCCTTAGTTGCCCACCAGTCTAAGCAGGTTTTCAATACAGCTGGTTATATTCTAAATGACCGTAGCACATGGATATCAAGCAGCAGTGTTGGTAGACTTACATCTCTAAAAATGAACAAGCATCTAACTCTGTCTGAGTATCAGATAGCACATCTGAACAAAACCACACATGTACTATTAACAGCAGCACTGAGGATGATGATGAGGGATTTGAAGGGTTGCTACCATGTAGCGGCATTGGGACCACAGCTATTACCACTGATGTGTTTGACAATAATCCAAGAATAATGCAAGCTTATAATGATATATACATCAATCACACCACATCAGTCCACCACTATATACATCTACCCCATTCAGTGTAAGTTGTAACCAAATAAAGGTTAGCAATCATAGCAGCAAGCTTACAGAGATAAACGCCTGGAAAATATTTGTTTTAAGTGCTTACAGATATACATTTGAAATATTACAGCAAGGCTAACCCCCCTCACCACTTTACATGCATCTAGAGAGAAGAAGTTGGCCAGTTATGCTTCTCCCAATCTCCTTCTGCACCTACACTAAAATCAGGGATGTTGTGAAATACTATATTTTCCTTGAGAGCTTGAAGGAGCTGTGCCTTTCATCAGCAACTGCAATGTGTACAGTGTGTACAAGAAAACAGTGTGAAATATGGGAAGAACTAGGAAGTATCCCAACAATTTACATATTTGCTCTCATATTAAGAAACATACACAACTGCTACCACACCGTTTGATGCTTAGGTCAGCAACATAAAACCTTTCCCAAATATCTCGTAATGTTATTACTATGGCCTTTGTCTACTCTATTAAGGAAGGACACATGATATCAAGATAGATGACTTAGTAAAAATAATGAATCCTTCCTGCCACCAGCTTAGCATATACAGCAGGGTGGAATGTTGGCCCTGCATTCAATTGCTTGCCATCACCTTGCCATGTGTAGTCTTATTCTCCAGAATCACCTTCAGTGGCTGGGTAAGTTGATGCTGCTGCTTCTGCATCCACTATAGCTAGGACCAGGAGTATTGGTGATATGTGGAACCTGTCATAGTCCTGTAACACTACTTGAAGAACCCAGTCCCATGGCAGTCACCATAGTCTGTGGCACACTAGCCTGCTCATCCTGCTGCTGTGACAGATGAACATCTGCCTCTGGTGACTCAGCAGCAGGAATTACAAAAGCAGCAAACTGCTCAAAATCACTGCTGCCCATCCCATTTGCATGTCTTTCTCCCAATCCCTATATCTTTTCCTTAACCCCTCCAATCCCTATCTGGTTTGCATAATCCCTTGAGGACCTTTGACGTGCCAGGACTGTCACTAGCTGGATCTGGCAGTCATTATGGTTTTAAAATGCTCATATTATGTCCTCCACACCAGCTGCTCCACCGCCACTCTCACTCTCATCACCATCACCACCACTTTCACTCTCACTCTTATCACAAGTCTCTTGCTGCTCTTTGGGACTGGTTGAGGATGCCAAGTGAGACCGAGGGTCCTCTGCTGTCCCACTTGTCATCTCCTCCTCAGAAGAAGGCACACTGTCAGTAGTAGCAGCAGTCACAAACAGGTGATGTCTGATGCTGCTGATATTGCTAGCCAGTTTCGCATTCTACAATATTCTTCCCCAGAGGGACAATGCCAGCTGATGACTAGGAATCATTGGACCAGGGGTATGTGGGCTCCCTTTACCACTGGTGCTGCTGACTTCTTCCTCCACCTCTGTATCACCAGCATCAGCAGCATCAGGGTCCATCCAGTTTTTCTTGCTGGTCATGGTGCTAGTTAGCACTTAAAACAATGTTTTTTTATTTAACTTTTATTTATTTTTTTTATATTTTTCCCTCTCTCTCCGGCTCTTTGCTTGCTTCACATGCCTTTGTCTCCTAAACTACACCATCCTGCATGGTGGCAAATTCTGGGGTTTTATCGTATGGAGGCGAGAAGTTGCGCCACCATTGAAAAACATAGGTGGGAAATGGAACTGTTCTCGAGGGAAATTTTCTGGTGTTAGCGAAATGGCAGAAAATTTGTGGGTTTCTCTATGGGCAAGAATTCCCACAGAAAAAGAGAAAAATGTTTTTTGTAAAAATTCCCTCAGGAATAAAACAGGACTTTTAGCCCATCCCTAGTTAAAATCACCACTTATGTTCCAGAGCAGTAGGGATGGGCGAACATTTTCGCCTCAAACTGATATCAGCGAATAATGGCACTTCCCACTTTGTGAATAATTTCCTGCAAAAAGTGCAGATTTCCCAGTTTTCTCACCTAGCTCATTCCATTGAAATAAATGGGAACATTGAAGTTACACACAACACATAACAAATATTATTTTATTTCCCAAAGGTATAGTACAAAAGAGGCATGATGGTGCCTGTGATGGTGGGGTGTGGATAAAGAATCAGTTGAACAGTGAATGTTTTTTTGTTTTTTTTTTGGGGGGGGGGGTTGTTTCCTGGGATTGGGAGGCAGTTAATAAAGAAATAAATCCTAAATACAATTAAAAAAACCCATAATACATGGTATAAAAGGGGTCTGAGTTGGTGAGTGGAGTCTGGCGAATGAATCAGTTGAACAGGGAATTTGTTTTGGGGGGGGTTCTTCACTGGTATTGGGGGTTACAGTTATATAAAAAATAAAATAAGAAATGTGTATGTAAAGTGATAGAGACAGGAACCCCCTGACATAAGCTGCCACTGGGGTGGACTGATACTTGACTTGGTTGAGTATTTTGTAGAGGATGATTTGTCAGATTTGTTTTTAGAGGCCCAAGCCCTGAGGAAACATTGATTTGTAGGACTTAGCCTTATTAGAGGCGCAAGCCCTGCAGAAACATTGATTTGTAGGACTTAAGCTTCTTTGACACAAGCCCTACGGAAACATTGATTTGTAGGACTTATGCTTCTTAGAAACAATCCCCCCCCCATTTTTTTTGTAGGACTATGGGTTTTTATTTATTTATTTGTTTTCAAAGCACAAGCCCTGAGGAAAAAAAATGCCCTACTAATGCCAGCAGGTTATGTTGGTCAGTGGCCACCGGCTGTTGTCAAATGTCCTCCTGAATTTGCAACTGCTGTTCATGCTGCTGAGTTGTTTAAGCAGCAGGATGATTAAGCAGCTGAAAGGGAAGGAGATCATCAATAGCAGTAACATGAGTGATGGATGGTGCAGTGATGGTGCCTGAGGCAGTAGCAGCACAATAAGTAGCCCCCAGTCTAAGTGGAGAAAAGAAGAAGTTGGGCAATAATTCTTTCCCACCTGCCCCTCCACCAAAATCATGGGTGTGTTGTTATTAGAATATTATTTTTTCCCTTGAAAGAAGGAACTGTGGCTCTCATCATGCACAGTGTGTGTGTGGTAAATAACATCTGGGGGCACAACTGTATCCAAACACCATGATACCAGAAACCAAGTACTGCAGCTGTTAATATACCCCTTGTCCAGAACCCGCTAACAACTTGCTGACAGTTTAATAGTAATGATGAACCTTCCTTACCAGCATCTTAGTATATTCTGCTTGATGGAATTTCAGATGCCTCTTGATTCTCTGGTTGTGATTCTCCTCCTTCACATTACCATGTGTGGTCAAAGCACCACACAGTGTGCATTGGGTGAACACGAACTGCCACATCCTAACATCAACAGAATGGCTATCATTTGACGGTGGGAGGTAACGATGAATGAGGTGGATTGGCAGAAGATGTAGTTACCCTAGAAGGTGATGGTGAGCTAGTTGTTTCACTCACCATGGAACTTCTAGTCTCTGCCTGGGTTTCTCTACTTTTCCTCCTCTTTGATCTTTGCCTTGCCTCTTGTTGCCTTTCTGGAGAGTCAGGGGGTACAGCATCAACAGTGCTTGATTTCTGTGGTGGGTATTTGGCTTTAACATGTTTGACATAAATGTTATGGTGTCTGTGTTTCATGTGTGATATCAGGGAGCTTGTGCCAAGGTGTGTTCCCTCCATTCCTCTTCTCACTGACTTGTCACAAATTGTGCACAGTGCCGTTGGTGATGACTGCACTGTGCCTGCCCCAAGATAAAAATAGTCCCATACACCCATGACTTCAGGGGGAAGGGAAAAGGTGGAACAGGTTTCTTCTTGTCTTCCACATTCTCCTTCACTGTCTGTGGCAGTGGATAATGTTTCTGCTGTTGCTGCTACTGCCTCAGATTCAGCACTGCAACTAGGACCAGAAGTATTGCTACCGCTGGCAAGTGGAGTCTGTCCTAGTCCCACATCACTTGTTGACTCCATTCCCACTGTGTCCACAGTGGTCTGTGGCACGCTAGCTTGCTCCTCAGTATCCTGCTGCCCTTGCAACTCAGCAGCAGAAGGAATTAGAGCAGTTGCAAATTCCACAAATTCCAAAATCTCACTGCTAGTGGTGGTGGTGATGCCCATCCTCATCCCTGTCTCCCATTCCTTCTCAGTTCCTTCTAAAAAGGCCATCAATGTCTCTTCCACCCCAGCTTCTCCAACATCATCATCACCACCACCACCACTAGTCCCTACGTGCTGCTGCTCTATTACAGACATCTCACTGCTGCTTGGAGGAGGTGACGAGCAATGTGACAGGGGGGTCCCCTAATGTCACACTTAGCATTTCTTTTTGACCTGAAGAAGGCAGACTGGCAGCAGTAGCAGCAGGCACAGGCAGCTGATCTGTGCTCCTTCTGGTTGTGGTGGTATTAGTTCTACCCCAACACCAGTTCTGGCCACTTAGTCTTCAGGATCATGTTCCACATGGACACTTTAGTGAAGGGAAAGAGCGGACTCCCAGGGTCAGAGGAATGGTATGGGCTCCCTTTACCACTAATCTGAACGGATTCAAATACTTCCCCTACCACTCCCCTAAAACTAGTCACACCAGGTGCTTCACTATTACTGCCGGAGTCAGGAAACCAGAAGTCTGCGATGTCAGGAACAAGCCAAGGGTCAGAAGAACAGAAGTCAGCGAAGTCTGGAACAAGCCAAGTGGTCTGGAACACAGCAAA
The DNA here is from genome assembly GCA_037306005.1 of Rhinophrynus dorsalis. Classification (NCBI taxonomy): domain Eukaryota; kingdom Metazoa; phylum Chordata; class Amphibia; order Anura; family Rhinophrynidae; genus Rhinophrynus; species Rhinophrynus dorsalis. The sequence goes on from CM074724.1 coordinate 156,545,217, forward strand.
CAGGAACGCAGGAAAATCCACAGCAGCCAGCAGCAACAGGTCAGCAAACAAACACAAGGATAATAGGGAAGCAAGCTAAGCTGCTATAAATACCCTGAGTGGGTTGGCTGATAACAGTCAGGTGAGTAATCAGAAAGGTCAGCTGATAGCCTGAGCCAGAAACTCAGAAGACAGCAGCAGTGGATAGCAGAGCACTAGATTAGCTCAGACAGCAGAATCAATAGGCAGAATGGGAGCAGCTCAGCAAAACCTTGACAGTCTACTACTAACACCAACCACATCAAATTCAGCCACTGAGTCTTCCTCCTCACAATCACTAGTAAAATGAGGACATTGATTACCCCCTCCTTCACTCCTAACACTAACAAGCTTCTGTACCTTAGAAGTAGTAGTACTAGCACTAGCAGGACTGCTTGGGAATGGCAAGTGTGACTTAGGGTCCCTTGCTGTCACACTTGGCATCATCTTCTCCTCCCCCCCCTCCTGAGTATTATAAGACACACTAGCAGTAGGTTCAGCACTGGTGGCAGTAGGTTCAGCACTGGCAGCAGGCACAGCACTGGTGGCAGCAGGGGCAGGACATCTGACAGCAGGCACAGTATTGGTGGCAGCAGGGCAGCACTTCTGAAAGCAGGCACAGTACTGGTGGCAGCAGGTTCGGCAGTGGTGGCAACAGGGGCAGCACGTCTGACAGCAGGCACAGTGCTGGTGGAAGCAGGTTCAGCACTGGCAGCAGGCATAGCACTGGTGACAGCAGGGGCAGCACTGACAGCAGGCACAGCACTGGTGCGAGCAGGGGCAGAACATCTGACAGCAGGCACAGCACTAGTGGCAGCAGAGGCAGCACGTCTGACAGCAGGAACAGCAATGGTGGTAGCAGTAGCATGGGCAGCACATCTGACAGCAGGCACAGCACTAGTGGCAGCAGGAGCATCACGTCTGGCAGCAGGCACAGCAATGATGGCAGAAGGTACAGCAATGGTGGCAGCAGGGGCAGCACATCTTGCACCAGGCACAGGCAGCTGACCTGTCCTGCTCTCACTAGTACTACCCTTCTCTTCCTCCCTTGCCATTAATTTCCCCAAGATCCCTAGGGGTGATTTAGAGGGACTGGACAGCAGTAGTGCTCACTTCCTCCTCCTCCTCAGTGGACAAATAAGGGTCCTTCCAGTTTCTCCTTTTACTATTTTTAAACCTGCTCATAGTGATAGCAGTCACTATGAGCCTCTCCTACCTCAATTTTCAAAATAAATAATAGCAGAACAGCAAAGCACGTCTACCTTGCTCTGTAGCTGCTTCTATTGTGTTTCCACAAATACGAAACACTTTTATAGTGAAAAGGCAAAAACCATGTAAATCAATGTGCGGAAACTTCCTAGACATTGAAAAATTGTCAAGGAATTTTGGCCAATGGGCGAAAACCGCAAAGATTTTAACCGCTGTTTTAAAAGCAGAATTTCCCACGAAAAAGCAGAAATAAAGAGGTTTTAGCGGGATTTCTCACCCACCCCTACAGAGCAGTATCCAATGCATTTTGTTGAATACATCTCTGGCATTCAAATGTTTAAATAAAATGAATTTGGCGGAAATGTTATTTGTTTACTGTGTTAGAGTTGGCTTGTCACAGAACTGCTCTATTTTATTCTTTGTGCATATGACCTAGATATATGAATATTTTAGAAATGAAATAAGTATGAGCTGACTTGATAGGAAATGCCATATTGGCAGTTCCTTCATCAAATACAAAGGATAATGCTTCCCAAACAGCAAGACAAAGTGGGCTCGATTTAACGGACACTGACTCCCCCAAAAAAAAATAAGATGGCAGTTTTTCAAGCACAGTAAGCAACTCAAATACCTGTGCTATGAAGATCTGCCAGCAGAAAAAGAAGCATCTCTGTCTCTAAAGTAAGCAGCCATTTTGCCCCACATGAACATACTACAAAAGGTTCACACTGTAATTCAATGGACTTCATTAGGTGGTAAGAGGTGCTAAGGGACCCACTTCGTGGTAAATTCTAGACCCATTTCTTTTGGATGTAGAGTCCCTTAGCACATCTTTTAACCGCCTACACAGGAATTGCATGTTAAAAAAAATTTGAAAAAACATAAATACTCAGCGGATGTACTGATGCCCTAAGCCCTATACCACTACATCCAAAGTACACCCAAAATGTGTCCAAAGTTAGTAGAATTAACCCTGTGAGTGCCAGTGGGATATAATTACCCCACTGGCACTCGCAGGATTAATCTGACTAAGTAATGAAGCATAAAAAGTAACACTATTAATCCTGGTGTCCAGTGGAGTCTTTAGCACCCTGGGCAGCTACTGTCCATCTTCTTTCTTCTCTCTTCTTTCTTCTCCGTCTTCTTGATTCTTCTGTCCGTCATCTTTCTTCTGTCTTCTCTCAAGTTACCTGTAAAACAAACAGAGATATCAATAAAAATACCTTAAAAAGAATCTGCACATCTATGCATAGTTTAACCTCTTGAGTGCCAGAGGGGTACTCAAGGCATTGTGTACCTTACCTGTGTACAGGCCGATGCCTGTTCCATTGTGAGTGAATTTGAACAGAGACTGCCTTTGTACTCATAGCCACTGGCTGGGTTGTGTGATTACGCACCTCGCAGCCAAATCAGTTGGGAATTGGAGGAACTTGCTCAAAGCTGATTGGTTGGGAGGTACATAAGCACACATCCCAGCCAATGGTTGTGAGTCCTTTTGAACAGAGACTGCCCATTTACAAAGGCAGTCTCTGTTCAAATCCCATCACAATGGAAAGGCATCGGTCCGTAAGGTACACAGGGGGGTGTGCTCTTTCCTTTCTCTGCTGCCACCACTACAAACAACGGTGGAGAAAGAGAAAATAGATAATATCTTTATTTAGAACATTTTTCGATGATGATGGGGACATGTTTAATGGGGGCATCTCTTGTGGACTTTGGGCATGTTCTTCATTATTGACACAAACATCTATGCATAGCTTAACTCTTTGAGTCCCAGCGAGGTATGCAACGCATTGCAGAGAAATACCCTGCTGGCACTCAATGGGTTAAACTATACATAGATGTGCGGGTTCTTTGCATGGAATATTTATTGCTATCTCTTTTTTTCACAGGTAAATGACGAGAAGATGGAAGAAAGATGATGGACCAGAGGAAGAAAAAATATTGAGAACAAAGAAGAGAGTAGAAAGAACATGTGAGAAAATGAAGGAAGACAGAAGGAGGACCGTGGATGACAGGTAATAGTTACACAGATGAGCTGTTGTTCAGTGCTTGACAGTATCTCAAGCACCAGTCGTTAGTTTTTCCTTTGATGTTCCCAGTATTGCAGCTATTTAGCTGCATTTTGGGAACTTAAAGCACAAAATAGACATATGGCCACAAGACTTTTTCTGTGGCCTAACGTTCATTGTGCTTTCAACTGGTAGGGCCTTTGAATTCCGACTTGGTCATTTTATTTTGTCGGTCAGTAGCCAATTTGGCCTTACCGACTGTTTTACCGTCCATCTTTACGTCAAGCCCAGTGACTGTTCAGCTAGTAGGTGGAGTCATGTGACCAATACACTTTTCGTGTCTTGTAATTAGCCGCTTACTCTAGGGGAGCTTGTTTAACTCTCTGTCTCTGTATCGTACGAGTACCGCCATGTGCCGAGCAGAGCGATGCTCGAGCCGAACCGAGCTTCGGCCGAGCATGCTCGCTCATCACTATTAGTAATGTCTAAAAAAAACTTTTTTGCATTTAGAAGAGCTTAAAAAGCTGATCTAAATGCAAAAAAATGTATCTCTCAAACCGCAATGGTTTAAGAGATACGGGCGTTTAAAGTTTGATTTCTCCTACTGATAGCTGTAAAGCTGTCAGCAGGAGATTTGTGTCGGTCGACACGGTGGCGCTTGAGAAGTGCCGAGATCTCATTACTTACACAGAATCCCTTCATTGGAATGGTCTAAAACGTGTGCCTGAACACTAGGCACACATTTTAGACCATTCCAATGAAGGGATTCCTTGTAAGTAACGAGATCTCGGCACTTCTCAAGCACCACCGTGTCGACCGACACAGATCTTCTGCTGACAGCTTTACAGCTGTCAGTAGGAGAAATCAAACTTTAAACGCCCGTATCTCTTAAACCATTGTGGTTTGAGAGATACGTTTTTTTGCATTTAGATCAGCTTAAATGCAAAAAAGTTTTTTTAGACATTACTAACACTTTAATACATGTATTCATTTATTTAGCACACACACACATATATATATATATATATATATATATATACACACACGCGTGCATGTGTGTGTTTGTGCTTTTGGGTGTTTGAGAATGAGTTAGTTGGAGGTGACAAGTCACATAAGTGCCATATCCCAAACCTCCACTTCCACCACCAATAGTTATGTTAAAGCAAATAAGTTACACAACTCTTCTACTTGCTGCCAAGCCACACTTAGGGCTCATTCACACTTGTGTGTGTAATGCAGCTTTTTTCAACACTTTGAAAAATAGTAGTGGTGCTATATGGGGCTGTTAACACTGGCAACTTTCGCAGAGCATGTAACGCCATTTTCTGCAAGTTTCTGCTTTATTATACCATTAAAAGTTGTTAATTGATATCAGTGGAGTCAATGTAAATGTATGTGCATTACAAAATTATTTCATTCCATTTTGCTTGTTGTATAAGAGCAGGAAATGTATTGTCATCTCCTTCAAGTGGTCATATAAGGAGAGCACAAACAGAAAGTTTTCACCTCAGAGTGGGCACAATGATTGACACAGAGCATCTTGTAGTAGAGGTGCAGAATAACCCTTATCTATTAAGTCATGCAGATCCATCTTATTGCGATAGATAAAGAAAGTGGTGTGGGATGATGTGGATTCACACATTTTCAAGTAGGAATTATTATTATTCTTTATTATTATTCTTTATTTATATAGCTCCAACTTATTCCGCTGCTCTGACAGAGAGGGTAAGGTAAATTATATTTATTTTTCGATGTTCCTGCTTTATCTAATTTCAGCACTAGAAAATAGTCTCAAATCACTAGTTAGCTTTCTCTCTCTATTTCCCTGGAAAATTCTGGAAAAAGAGGTTGGGGAAAAAAAAGAAGTGCTTTATTGGTAGAAAACAAGTCATGCTGGGATGAGTTATGTGATACTTTTGCAAACCAGTTGCACTACAGGGGGCAAATAAATATTTCACTATATTTAAATTAAGGTTTTGAGCCTGCTCAATATTAAAGAAGCATCCAACTCATTTGCAATATGTTAAAGACATCTCTAGCATTCAAGGGGTTAAAATCAATAGGAGTTATAGGGCTGTTTTTGGTCTACTGTGGTGTAGTTGATGTGTTCCAGAATTACTCCAGGTCTTCTTAGTATATTAGCCCTATTATGTCATGAGAGATAGCATAAAAAAGCATTCTGAATCCAGTAGCTTAGCAAAGCACTACAGAGTGTGAAACGATGTACAAGAAGCATGTTGCAGCCTAATCAATTAGTCACTATGTAACTCCAGCCACAATGTTTCACAGAGGGTTGTGTATGGAAATTTCACTGCATGTCTTTGCATCCATCTATTTCCCCCGCAACAGCTGTTTATTCTTTTTTTTTTAAACTTTGTTGTTTATTTTTATTGCCTCACGCCCCATGCATTGAATCGTGAAGTTATTCTAAGACTTGGTGGGTGCCAGAATGATGAGTATTAAGCACACTGTGTGCCATGCAACTCAAACCAGGGCCAGATTCCCCACCACCACTACCCATTACAAGAGAATCACATCCAATTATATCATCTCATTTAGCAACAGGGGAAAAAAGTCTCTTTCAAAGCCATTTAAAGGAAGATCTGAGAGCCGTAAATGCAAATTTTCTAGGTAAAACTTTTTTTTTTTTAAAGGAGAAGTACACTTTTTTTTTACGAAAACCTACATGATTAAAGGACTTTTCCTGCTGAGTAAAACAAGGTCCCATCCACCACTGTCAGTTGTTTTATTCAAACATAACAGTTCAAATAACCAGGATGTGAATTTACTGTGTTTATTTCCTGACTAGTTGAAGAGCCCGTTACATGGGCCACAGTGCCCCTGCCAGCCGGTCGCGGGGCAGTCATGCACAGTAGAGACTGCCCGCGGCACTGCTGATACAGAGGGAGCGTTCAGCTCTGTATCAGCCATGGCACGGGCAGTCTCTACTGCGCATGACTGCAGCACGCGCAGCAGTCTGTGCATGACTGCGTCGTAACGCACATTTTAGTGAATTATTTCTTTCCTGATTGTTCTGACAGGAAATTACAGCAGTTTCTATCACATTCTATGGAGAACTGTAAGTCACTGAGTTTCCTCTCCATTAGAATGTAACAGAAAAAATAATTAGAATTTGAGCACTAGAGGGCACTGCTAATATAAAAAAGCACAGGTTTAAACAGTAATAACACTGGAAATATGCATCTCTCAGCAGTGGGAATACCCTTATTTTACTCACATGAAACGTCCAATAATATATATTTTGTTCATAAAAAAGAGTTTACTGCTCCTTTAAAGCTGAGTTATAGAATTCAAATCACACTTTGTAGACATGTTCCAGTTTAGGATTTCTATTTCAGAAATGGGACTTGGGGTATTTAGTTTAACTTTTTACCGCCTGCAAGATTAGCTTTAGTTATTTTATGGCAATACTATCCATTTAAGCAATTAAATGACAGGGAAATTTTCAGAATCCATGGGATAAATACCGGTAGGGTGGTGTACATAATACCCTGCTTTGGAGTATGAACTTTAGGAACTTAAGCATAAAAAGATGAGCAAATCTGGGACAAATCAACTGCACCATAAGGGAGACATTTTTATTCCCATTTATTTACATATGGCTTTTAATTCCAGTAATGCAAGAGACGTCTCCAACACATTACAAACCTTTCTAACATTAAATTAGTTAAAAGCCCATTTTTTGATTAATTTGGATTCTGGAAAATGTTATTTGTTCCCGATGATGCAGTTGGTTTGTCCCAGAATTCTGGTTCTTTTCTTTTGTGAAGAAGGACCATGGTTTCATACCAATATGATAAAATACTACTCGTGGAATGGGTGGTGACTATAAAATGAATCAATACCTGGGACAGTCAAAGGGATATCTTGGATATAAACAATTGAGACCTAAGAAGTAAAGTACAATGCCGCCTCCGATGTTGTTGCCGCTTTTTGTCATCCCCTCGCTAGGAGCTGATTGGCTGGGAGGCGCGTAAGCACACATCCCAGCCAATGGAAGGCTGGGAACTATTTTGAACAGAAACTGACCATATAAAGTCTCTGTTCAATTTCTCCACAGATTGGCTTGGGCAACAGCTCAAGAGGTAACAAGGTGGGGGGGTTCACCTGCATTCCGGCCACCTCCGACAGCGTACTTTAACCCTTTCACTGCCACAATATATTAATAATGTGGAATGCTACAATATACATTTGCTAATTAGGCTAGAAAAATATTTTTCAAATTGGATTAGTTTTTCGATTTGGGCTGCTTGCAAAAATTCATTGTGGTTTCTGCTGGTAGGGCAATTGAATACCTACCGTGACACAATGTGTGTACCGGTAGGGAACCATTTTTGACCTACCGACAGTTTTACCAGTGTTTATTAATTCTTCATGCTTATTTGTTTTTCTTTAACCCCTTGAGAACCAGAGGGTCTTGCAAAGCATTGCCCCTCTATTCCTCAAGGAGTTAACAGGCCACAATACCACTAGACATCATACATATACAATAAAAATAAAATGTGAAAAGAATGTATTACAATAAGATTAAAATCAACATTTAATTGACTAGATAGTAATAACTGTGAGTGTGTGAGTAAATAATATCTTGCTCCTCATGAATACTTAACCCTTTGAGTGCCAGGGGGTATCCAATGCATTTCGAAGCAATGCTTTGGATACCTCTCTGGCACTCAAAGTTTTAATGTATCACTTGCTGGAACACTCTTAGGCTGATGTATTAAGTAGAACTGGATCAATTCTGGAGGAAACCTACTATGTCATAGGGGATTAATAAACTGTATCCAATTCCCACTCCTACTAGTGGAGATTTTTAAAAAATGGGAATTTGTATTTATCCTGAGAATTACTCCTGGGGAATTATGCACTAAGGCGTGATAAAGAGGTGATAAAATGGAGATGACTTCTCCAGTGATATCACTTCTCTAGTTCCTATGTTACTGTATAGAGCTTATGCACTAAATTGGAGAAATTTTAGTGCATAGGCACCATAGAATAACATAGGAACTGGAGAAGTGATATCACTGGCGAAGCCATCGCCATTTTATCACCTCTTTATCACACCTTAATGAACCTCCCCCATTGTCTCAGTACAACAACATCACTGATTTTCCTAACTTTCTCATTTACCTGGAAGTTTCTAGGGATAGAAACCACAACCACAAAAAGTGAAAAAACTGCACTTCCACCTTCTGCAGTAATTCCTGTAAAAAGTGAAATGAAATAATTGAAGATAATATAATTTCTCCCCACATGAAGAGTTTTCCCCATATATTCTCCCATTGCTAGTATAAAAAGGCATGTCAGTTTACTCAAACAAAGATACAAGGAGAGCTATCCTGTTTCTTTAAAACAGCAAATGGATCAAAAAACAATATGAGCTGGATACTCGCATAAAACGTTTGGCCGGCTGCACTCTCACATAATCGGTTCCAAGAGCCACCGGGGATTTCTGATGTTAGTTCTCCCCGCAACAAAACTATATGGATTCACATTAAAACTCCAAATTGTTGTTATACCGTTATTCCAGCAAATAGGATATCCAGAAAAAACAGCAGACCAGATGAATAAAATATAAAATTCATATAAAAAATACCAAAAAATTAAACTCCTCAACATGTTTCATATCAAACATGCCACTTCATCAGGAGGAATACAATGTTGCAAAGTTCAAGAAAAAAACTGGTCTGCCCTAAACGATCTGAGATTTTTATGTTGTCAAGCCTCATGGGAAGCAGCCATGATTTGTTAATTAATATTTAAATAAACCAATCAAAATCACAAAAAAGCCACATTCCCACTTGAATTAACCCACTACATTCATTGTTAACCCCAAGAGCAGCAGAGGGGCATGGATCTCACCGCTTTGCAATGTGCTCCCTTAACCCTCTGGCACTCACAGGATCAACCTTATTAAAATATACTGTGTAATCCAACAAAAATCACATGTTCACCATATACACATACCCACTACATTCATAGCTAACCCCCAAGTGCCAGAGGTGCAAGGAAAGCACCACTTAGCAATGCGCTCCGTACCCCTCCTGCATCCAAAGGGTCAATTGTAATAGAACATACTGAGTACTCCAATAAAAATTGCATGTTCACTATATACACATAACCACTACATTCATAGTTAGCCCCCTGAGAGCCAGAGGGGCACAGAACGCACTGCTTAGCAATGTGCTCCGTACCCCTCCGGCACCCAAAGTGTCAGTCGTAATAGAACATACTGTGTAATACAACAAAAATTGCATGTTCACCATATACACATCATATACTTGAATCATACTGATCTCACTTATAATAATAATAATAACTAGCATTTATATAGTGCCTTTCTCCCAGTGGGACTCAAAGCGCTGTCAGCGCACGCTCTTGGAGTTAACCAAATCGGCAGCTGAAATAATAGGTGTTATTATTACCCAATCAATGGCACTCATTTATTGACCTCGGAAGGATGAAGGGCTGAGCTGGCCCTGCTGGGATTCAAACCTGCAACCCTGAGGTTGAATAGGCTCCATAGTCAGGGAATTTACCACTGAGCTATCTCACCGGCCACTTCCGAACAAGATCTTGATATATATGATACAATGAAATTTAACCACCTATATATCATGCATAACCCTGATCTTGCTCCCATCACCTCTATAATATAAATATATATAAACTGTGCATCTCACTCGCTGTGTGCCGATCCAAAGGAACCCACACGGGAAACCCTGAAAACACAGGGGAACCCGTGAAGTCTACCATGACCATACACAGAGTTGTGAGGAAGCAAACGATCTAATAATGTATTGGTAGAACCTATACATAATCCTACTTATCTCATGAAGTATATAACATATAAAAAAAACATATAAATCACACACAAGATCTTACACAAGATCCTGATTGTGATGATGTAAATCACCCTTACATCTAACGGTGTATTAACAATACAATACAATCAAGATAACCTGGATCCTACCTAAAAGATAATGTGATTGGAAAAAAAATTATATATAAGAAATCAGGTGTGCTAACTATAAATGGGTGAAGTGATGAATGAACTGAAGAACGTGGTCTAGAATACAATGTATGTTAACAGTCAAAGGCCAATATGTGTGTGTCTAATATAAATAATAATAAAGAACAATATGTGTATATGAATAATATACTATGTGCTAGAAACCATATATCATGTGTTCTAAATGTGATTATATCATGTATATAGTGACCTTTAATGCCCTCCAAAAAAGAAAACAAATCTACCATATAATATAAGCCTAATCCTAAGCATAAATTCTAAATAAACCATAAATTCACATAATGTCTATACACCAAAAAAGCCTACACAATACCTGCCCCAGAGATATCAATAATCATGTTAAGGGCCTCTGGGTATAGGCTCCTAAGTCTGAAGATCCAAATGTATTCTCTGTTTTTAAGTAATTGTGATCTACTGATACCCACCTGAAATCTAACTTGTTCTATGGGGTAATTTTGATAACACTTGGATCTTTGTTCTGCTTTTCCTCACAATGTTTTGAAAAATTATGTAATTTAAAACCTTTACAGATATTCCAGCGATGCTGTCCAAACTTCTGTCTTATGGTTTGTACAGTTTTGCCCACATACTGGGCACCACAGTATCATCAGATATACAACATTATGAGACCCACAATCAAAATGAAACCTGATCTCAAAGGACTCCCCAGTTTGATTGGATCTGAAATCCAAAACACTGTGGTTGATATACGAACATGTCATTCACCTTATTTTTTCGCATCTGTGGACCCCAATTTTATTCTCACCATAGGTATTCCTTCATATCCTGACATCGGATACAGCTCTTAGGATGCTTGGGGAAACTATATTTTTAAGTGTCTTATTTCTTTTGTACACAATCTTTGGTTTTTCAGATATTACTTATTTCGAAAAAACATCTTTTTGTAAGATGGGCCAAAATTTCTTAAAAACATCATATATCTCTTTATGCGCACAATTAAACTTAGTTACAAAAGACACTCTGAACTGATTATTACTGTTGTTTTCTCCTTTTATATTCTTTCCTTCTGATCTATCATCTCCATTACCTTCTCTAATCTCTGACCTTTTTGTTTCTATATTATTTATATTTTTTTGTCATCTCAACTCTCTTCTTATTGCTCTTTTTGTATTGCAAAAGGGACTTCCTATCAAGTTTGGAAGCTCTTAATTGCCCCATCTTGGCTAAATTTCATTGTATCATATACAGTATATCAAGATCTTGTTAGGAAGTGAGATCAATGTAATTCAAATATATGATGTGTATATGGTGGACATGCGATTTTTGTTGGATTACACAGCATGTTCTATTACGATTGACCCTTTGGATGCCGGAGGGGTATGGAGCACATTGCTAAGCGGTGTGTTCTATGTCCCTCTGGCTCTCGGGGGGTTAACTATGAATATAGTGGGTATGTGTATATAGTGAACATGCGATTTTTGTTGGATTACACAGTATATTTTACTATGGTTGACTCTTTGAGTGCCGAGGGGGTAGGGAGCACATTGCGAAGCGGTTCTTTCCGTGCCCTTCTGGTGCTCAGGGGGCTAACTATGAATGTAGTGGGTATTGTATATGGTGAACATGCAATTTTTGTTGGATTACTCAGTATGTTCTATTACGATTGACCCTTTGGGTGCCGGAGGGGTACGCAGCACATTGCTAAGTGGTGCTTTCCATGCCCCTCTGGAGCTTCGGGGGTTAGCTATGAATATAGTGGGTATGTGTATATGGCGAACATGCGATTTTTTTTGGATTACACAGTATATTTTAGTACGGTTGACCCTCTGAGTGCCGGAGGGGTAGGGAGCACATTGCAAAGAGGTGCGTTCTGTGCCCCTCTGGCGCTCTGGGGGTTAATTATGCATGTAGTAGGTTAATCCAACTGGGAATGTGGCTTTTTTGTGATTTTTATCGGTTTATTTGAATATCAATTAACTAATCGTCGCTGCTTCCCATGAAGATTGACAACATAAAAATCTCAAATTGTTTAGGGCAGTTTTTTTCTTGAACTTTGCAACACTGTATTTCTCCTGATGAAGTGGCATGTTTTCCACGAAACAGGTTGAGGATTTCAATTTTTTTGTAATAATAATAATAATCTTTATTTATATAGCGCCAACTTATTCCGCAGCGCTTTACAATAGGGATAGACATACAGGGATATTAAATAGTACAAATCATATGTGGAGAACAGAAGGATCAGAGGGCCCTGCTCGTGAGAGCTTACAGTCTAGAGGAAGGTGGGTAGGACACAGAAGGTGTAAGTGCTATTGGGTGTAAGTGCCTCCTGCCACATGAGCTGCCAGTCAGTGGGTGGGAGAGAGAAGTGCTAGTGAGTGTAGTATTCCAGGGAATGGTGGGTTCTTGGTGATAATATTTATGTAGGTAGTCGATAGGCTTCCCTGAAGAGGTGAGTTTTTTTGTATTTTTATATACATTTTATATTTTATTTATCTGGTCTGCTGTTTTTTCTGGATATCCTATTTGCTGAAATAATGGTGTAAAAATAATTTGGAGTTTTGATGTGAATCCTTAAAGTTTTGTTGCGGGGAGAACTAAAATCAGAAACATGACTACTAAATGAAGGATACCTACCTAGGTAAGCTAAGGCTTATACTGCTGTCATACTCAGCTTGCTAACTAATTTTTTCATGGCCATAGGACTCAGTTTGCTAACAAATTTTACTTTCAACTGTGGAGTTCTCTACTTCATAACTCACCAGCAGGAGCATACGAGCAAGAGTTCCTGCAGCCTATAAAGAATAGACAGATATTTGGTGAAAATTGGCAAAGTGTTTGTGGGAATTTAACTGAGAGTAGTGAAAGGTGGAAATGTTAATATATTTTTTATCCACAGAAACTGGGATTTTTAACATGAAAATTACCAAAAAAAAGATAATGGCACTGTTTGCCCCAATTTCTTTTACCTTAGGCTTAGCTCATGCTAGAAATTTAAATGTGTTCTGATACAGCATAGTTTTAGTCTCCCACTTTACTTACATGCAATTTTTCTGTGTTCCTCTGGTGGGTTTGAATATAGTGTGATTGAGGCATAAGATGGGCATTTCATGTAGGTATATCATTGGTCAATGTCCACTTTGAAAAATATGTAGTGGAAAAAAATGGGAACAAAATGAATATGTAAGCAGTCAAATTGTGAGTTAAAATGTATTTATTATATGATTAAAACATATTCTAAATAAGGGAGAATTCCCCACTTGGGTTTACAAAAGGGGGAGGCTGATTTTCTTTCCAGAAGTTGGGATCATTTTATAAGACCAACATGATAGCTATGTTGTGACCCTCATTTAAAAACTTTAACCTTCGCTTAGTTTTAGTTGCGATCCGCCAAGTCTTGCCTGTGTCTCAGTGGATTGGGGCCTCGATCCAAATGATGGAGGAGGCTGTTTTTCTGCCGACGGCATTTTTTCAGCATAGTAAGCTATTCAAATGCCTGTGCTGTGAAAAAATACCAGCAAAAAAAAGAGCCATCTGGTATTAAAGTAAAGAGATGTTTTCAGCCATAAAAAATGATGAAAACACCATAAATTTCAATTCAAATGTCTGCGTTAGCCATGAAAACCCGATAAGGGACTCAAATTATCGCAGGAAAGTTAACACCTACTTTTGATGTATTGATATGGGGCTCCAAGTATGAAAAATGTGTCAAAAGACAGTAGAATAACCCTATGAGTGCCAGTGGGGTATAATTACCCTGTCGCCATTCATAGGGTTAGCCAGACTAAGTTCAAAAAACATCACATTACAAGTAACACTTATATTAATCCTGATGTCCAGTGGAGCCCTTAGCTTCCTGGTCATTTTCTGTCCTTCATTTCAGTCTTCTTTCTTCTCTTCTGTCTTCTTTCTTCTCTTCTCTCTTCTTTCTGTAAAAAACAAACAGACAAGTACAATATATAAACATCTGACACACTAATACATAGTTTAACCCCTTGAGTGCTAGAGGGGTACACAACACTTTGCAAATCAGTGCATTGCGTACCTCTCTGGGGCTCAAAAGGGTTAAAGTATGCAGTAGTGTGATGGGTCTGTAATATACAAAATGCCCCCATGCATAGTAAATACGTCCAACGTAATCCAAGTACATTGCATTGCCACAATAAAAAGTAGAAAAAAGAGGATTTTAGTCTTACCTGTTAAATCCTTTTCTCTTAGTCCATACAGGTTACTGGTAACTATGGGAGGCGATCCACCCCTTTAAGTAGGCAGGAACATTTCTCTAAATGTATGCAAGGGGTGGGGCCTCCCTTACCTCCTAGGCTGCAGCTTAGCCAGCTAGCTCCAGAATGATTTGAGACACTAATAACCGACTAGAAAATAGAAGGGAAGAAGACTCCTGTGAGAATGCTCCGAAGGACTCCCACATACTGCCACAGGTCCCTTGACAGGGTGGGAGACCAGTAACCTGTATGGACTAAGAGAAAAGGATTTAACAGGTAAGACTAAAATCCTCTTTTCTCTGTCGTCCAATACAGGTTACTGGTAACTCTGGGATGTCCAACCATTGAGTTTTCCAGAGGCGGGAAGAAGGCAAGGACCAGGCACTAGGCCCCCAAAGTCACCAGAACCTCTATGAACCAACCGGTCAGAGATCCCAACAAAACTGAAGTGTCAACGGACACCAAACAGGGGTAAAAACACCCCAGGAACTGTTACACAGCACACTGAACTACAGCCAACAGGGCTCAATTAAGGAAGCACCAAGAACCTAGGGAGAAGATCCTAGACAGGCAAGACTGCCTCTAGGACCTTCCTCCCAAAGCTGGCATCAGCCGAAGCCAGCACATCAACACGGTAGTGCTTCGAAAAGGTGTGCACAGAAGACCAAGTGGCCGCCCTGCACATCTGATCAGCAGAAGCCTGATTCTTATAGGCCCAAGAGGCCTCAATGGACCTGGTGGAATGAGCTGTGACCCGAAAGGGAACATGCTTATTCCTCAACTCGTAGACTCTACGAATAGTGGACTTGATACATGACGCAATAGTCACTTTGGATGCAGGTCTTCCTGCCCTAGGACCCTCAGGAATGACGAACAGAGCGTCAGACTTCCTGACAGATTCAGTGCGATGGACATAAAACTTGAGACAATGCACCACATCTCTCTCCTTGTCAGAGGAGGGATTAGGGTAGAAAGAGGGCACCACAATCTCCTGATTGATGTGAAACTCGGAGACCACCTTCGGTAAGAACTCCTTAGAGGTGTGAAGCACCGCCTTATCCTTATGAAACACCAGATAAGGTGGTTTACAGGACACAGCTTGCAACTCCGCAACCCGGCGAACAGACACAATCGCCAGAAGAAAGGCCATTTTCCACGTCAAAAGACGTAGAGGAATAGTAGTCAAAGACTCAAAGGGAGGACGTTGGAGAACTCCCAACACCAAATTAAGGTCCCACTGAGGAGCTGGGCTCCGAAAGGCAGGACGCACATGAGCAACACCCTGGAAGAAAACCCTGACATCAGGAAGGATAGCAATGCGTTTCTGGAAAAAAACAGAAAGCGCCGAAGTCTAAACCTTAAGAGAACTCAGAGTGAGTCCACACCGTCCTGCAAAAAAGCCAGGACAGTGGGAAGATCAAAGTCATGAGACAGATTTCTGTCAGCACACCAAGACACAAATGTCGACCAGACATGGTGATAGATCTTGGAAGAAACAGGCTTACAGGCACTAAGCATAGTAGACACCACAGCAGAAGAAAACCTTTTCTTCCTTAAGCTCCCATTGGCTGGGATATGCTTACACACCTCCCAGCCAAAAGCTGATTGCTGAGAGAGAATTGGAAATAAGACTGCCCATACATAAGGGCAGTCTCAATTCCAATTCCCTCAGAGCGGAGTGGGCATCGGCCCGTGCACATGAGGAGGGGGGGACTGTGGCACATGGTTCTGTTTCTGCCGCCACCTCAGAGGCCGCACACAGAGGCGGAGACAGAAATTTGAAAGTCTACAAGCTATGTATATTTTTATACCTTTTATTGTGACAATACAATGTACTTGGATTACCTTGGACATATTTACTATGCATGGGTGCATTTTGTATATTACAAACCTGTCACACTACTGCATACTTTAACCCTTTTGAGCCCCAGAGAGGTATGCAACGCATTGCTTTGCAATGCACTGCATACCCCCTGACAATCAAGGGATTCAATTATGTATTAGTGTGCCAGATATTTATACATTGTACTTATACATGTCTGTTTGTTTTTTACAGAAAGAAGAGAGAAGAGAAGAAATAAGAGAGAAGAGAAGATAGAATGGAGACAGACAGTGGATGAGAGGTAAGTGTAAGACACTTAAGTTAACAATTGGTGCTTGGCAGTATGTCAGGCACCATTTTTACTGTTAAGTTCCCAATACTTCCATTATTTAGCAGCGGTTTGGGAACTTAAAGCAAAAAACGGACTTTTGAACACAACACCAGTTTTGTGGCCTAACGTCTGTTGTGCTTAATGCCGGTAGGACATTTGAATACCGACCAAGATGTTTTATTTTGTCAGTCAGTATCCATTTTGCCCTATTGGCATTTTTAACTCCAACATTTGGATCGAGCCCTGGATGTCTGCGCAAGCATTGCTGGCGACATTGCAAAGTCATCACATCTGTGCTGCATCTGTGATATCACCAAAGTGACAGGGGTTTCCTATTTAAATGCCTGCAATGCAGACGTTTGGTGCTCAGTTGTCTGAAGACCTCCTGCTTAGCTCCTTGGCATTCTTTTGTCTCTAATAGACCCTTGGCTTTGTTTAGCTGATACTATTGAGCCTGTGCTGCCTGCCCTTATCTTCTGCCAGTCTACTGACTATTGAACCTGTGCTGCCTTCTTTCATCTCTGGCTTAGCACGGAAACTGCTTCTTCTGGTTTTGTTGTCACCCTGCGTATTGAGTTTCGTTTCCATTTTTTAGAATAATAGATTTCTGCTACATTTCTGTGAAGCCTCTCTTACTCAGGTTAAGTTTAGAATTATCATTAGATTGTAATGTTGATAGACATGAGGGGTGCACTAGTACATTTGGTGAATATTGTTGCCCATCACTGGTGAAGGACCATCTTGTGCTGACAGCAATGATCACTGTCATCTTGTGCTGACAGTGATCATTGCTGTGTAACTTGGTTGTTATACTAAGACTATCTGGTGCAATTCTGAGACAAACCAACTGTACCTTATAGGGTGACCACATGTCCCGGAATGCCCGGGACAGTCCCTTAATTTGTGTCTCAGTCCCACGTCCCAGCTCACCCCACCGGGACAATGAATGGTCCCGGAATGAAGCTGTAGCCTGTAGTGCTCATAAATTATCCTGAATGAGGCCCTACGTTTTCCCCATGTTAGGAGGAGCAAGCCAGCAAACGAAGTAGGAGAGCCAGCTGGGCCACCTTCAGATTGCTCCCCCATGCCGTACTGGCTGCCAGCTCTGTAGATCCCGATGCAGAGCTTGCATCAGTTACCTGCACGTAGCAAGTCAGTGATGGACACCGGGGTGACGTGACGTAAAGTAAATCCAAGCAGCCACACTGCATGGGCTGCTTAAAATCTGCAGATTAGATAATACATACTTACATTGTAGTGTGTGTTCTGACCAGTGTTCTTTCTGCCTGCTATTGCTGCCTCACTGCCTGCCAGTTTAATGGAAGGGTTAAGTTTTAAATATATGTAATCTGCAGTTTTGAAAAATGTATCCTGTAAAGCTTTTGTTTTGGGTGGCAAAAAGGTAAAAAACATCTTGGTCAGGTTTGGGCAAACATTAGACTCACTTCAGTACTAACCTTATGTTAGTGCAGAAATTAGATTCTTATGATTGCCCAACCCTGACCCAAAAAGTGTTTTTTCCATTTTATAAAAAAAACATAAGCTTAACATGATGATTTTGTCAAAACAGGTTAAAAGTCAGGGTTACATTTTTAAAATGTGCATTGTGCATATATTTAAAGCGTAACCCTGACATTGAACCAGTATTGATAAAATTATCATGTAAAGCTTTGTTCGTAAAAAGGAAAAAAAAACATGCTGGCCAGGGTTGGGCAATGATAAGAATCTAATTTCTGCACTAAGATATACACCAGTGTACTATATATAGGTTTATATGTTAATGCAGAAATGTTGTTTTTATGCTTGCCCACCCTTGGCCATGCCAGTACTTGCCGATTTGCACATTATTTTTTTCTGCTGAGGAAAAATAAGATACACTCTCCCACTGATGAATGATGTTTTATTCAAAACATATTGCAACTCAAACTTGCATTATTTAGGTGCAGCATTTCCATGGGGAGATTCTCGCATAGAAGACAGGTGCAAGAATTATATTTGTATGGGCCTGACTTTGTCATGACTTATTTATTAAAGGTGTGTCCCTGAATGGCAGAAAGTAAATGTGGTCACCTCGTACCTTAGGAGAAAACTAATATTTCCATTCATTTAATTAGGGCTTTTAGCCCCTTAGATGCTAAAACTCTCCAACTCTCTACTTTGTAATGTATAGGAGACCTATCTAGCATTCAAGGTTTAAAAAGCACCATTTAAATCGAAAATAATTAGGGGCATTCTTTATTTGTCCCCTGTAGTGCAGCTGCATTGCTCAAGAACTGCATCATATCTTAGTACATCAGTCCATCCCCACTATTTAACACTTCTCAGTATAATTAAACAGCAAGGCAAACACATGCTTAAAGAAAAAGTAAACCTTTTCTATGAAAACCTATATGTTATAGAGTTTTTCCTGCTGAGTAAAACAAGGTCACTGCCACCGCTGTCAGTTGTTTTATTCAAAACTAGTTGAAGAGCCAGTGTACACAAGCCACAGCGCCACCCAGCAACAGCCGTGATGCAGTCATGCACAGTAGAGACGCGCAGTGGCTGTTACAGAGCGGGGCACTACTAATTCAGACCGTAGTCCTCTCTGAGCACCGAAGGACTATGGTCTGGATTTGGAGCTCTGCTCCTTTATCAGCCGCAGCGCAGGCAGTCTCTACTGTGCATGAATGCAGCGCGCGCAGCCGACTGTACTGCACATGACAGCTTCTGACATACACACATTTAGCAAATTATTATATAGGATGTATAACCGTTCAAATAACCAGGAAGTGAATTTACTGTGTTTACTTTCTGATTGTTCTAACTGACAGGAAGTGACTCAGCAGTTTCTATCACATTCTATAGAGAACTGTAAGTCACTGACTTTCCTCACCATTAGAATGAAACAAAATAACAAATTGGAATTTGAGCACTAGAGGGCACTGCTAATGTAAATAAACACAGGTTTAAACAGTAATAACTGAAAATATGCATCTGTCAGCAGGGAAAGTACCCTTATTTTACTTAGCAGGAAAGGGCCTACAATATATGTTTTTCATAATAAAGTTTACTGCTCTTTTAATATTAGTGTGTTGCTGTTAATGTTATTATTATTGGTGTGCACATATAACTATATACAACACACAAAATATCTCTCATGCACCACATGCGCAAGAGAGTTGTGCACAATTACCGTTAAATGTACTTGTTACTCCTCCCAAGGAGATACGCTAACAGCTAAGCTTCTGGTAATGTGGCACTAAGGTATATTATCTTGGGTCTCCCCTCCAGTTATTCCGTTCTCCCTAACTCTCTGCAACATCTCTGGTTCCTAGATATGTCCAGGTAGGCTTTCTCTAGCACTTCAGAGGCCAAAATTGCCTCTTCCTCAGCTATAGCAAATGTTTTAATATAAATATTATATTTTTTTAGCTCACAAAATGACTTCATTTAAATATTACCTTTTTACTCTTTTTGGTTCTGATCCTTCTATACATATTTTTCAAGTCTGAATATGATACACCTGCATATCTTGTGCATCGGGAATAAGCAGCCTAGGCAGTAAGTATTAAAAGTATTAAAAGTGTTTCAGTCCATCGCATCTGCTATATTCTAACATCCATCATTCACCTATATCCATCTACATTCATTCCATCTCTTATACATTTTTTTCCTAAGTCACCAAACTTTGGAAGATGATTTGAGCCATGAAATATGCAATGTTTAAGTTAAGTAACTGAATTCTGATTGGTTGTTTGTTTTTTAACTAACTTAACATCTAATTCATATTGACCTATAGAATTTGCACAATCAGGGCTCTCTGCTTGCTTATATTATGGGTGTGTACCCTACCACATCTACATTATATTTGGGTAAAAGGTGTGGGATTATTATAGTCCAACCCTATTCTCTACATTGTTATTATTATATGCGGTTAATTATTTGATTGCTTTAGTTATGACCACAAATGAGAGCTGGGGAATTAAGATATACTTTCTTTTTCTTAAATCTACTTTAATGCCCACTTTGGTTACCTAGCTGTTTATTGGACATTGCAATGTGCATCACAATGTCCAGACTGCTAATGAACAGATCTGAACTGAGGACCAAAGGCCACTATGCAGATCACCTCTGCTGAATATTCAATTATGAATATTGTAAAGTTACAGCAAGGTGTGTTAGGCTGTGTTATGTATGGCAACAACTTTCAGTGTGAGAAGCCACATCTGGGCCTATCAATTAATTGGAAATTAGTACAGCATTATAAAATACTGCCCTAAAATCAACACTGTAAACGAGAGCTTAGAAGTATCAGCATTTATTTACAAAAGCCCTTACCTACATGCTATATTGCATTTTTAAACATCACACTGCAGTTACAGCTGTAGCGTTTGTACACTGGATTATGGGACCAAAATAAAACTTATAGAAATATAGCTTCATTACACAACAATGACTCTGTGCATCATTCCCCCTGTGCTCAAAAGACTCAGATTAAAATTCTAATAATAAATTGCAGGCCTTTTGGCAGCATAAGTGTTAATTAAACAACCGCGAGTACTGTGTAATACAGTAGGAGTCCAAAAAATAATTACTGGGAAACTGTGAGAATAGTAGCTAATTTTATTTTGTTCTCATATTTGTGCTGTGCTGTAATAGAAAAAGGAAATGGATGGGCCTGTTCAGTATCTACAAATGTCATATTAGCTCATTCTGATTGCACATCATTATAGCCATACATAAAGAAAGTGAGGGGAACATGCAAAACTGTTTCAGCCAAAATATAAGCTTAATGGACTGTTTTGTGTGCTCAATGGTTGGGCACTTGCTTAACTCCTATGCACTAATCTTATTTAAAGACAAAATGGCTGCTTTGTGTTGCATGTCCCAATGGGTGGGTAGTGAGGGAATATATGAGCATTTAGAGCATGGATGTAACAAGAACTTATTGGTTCCTAGGGCAAAATCTGAGGCTGGGTCCTTCCATTGGTCTGGAGCAAGTTTGAATCGTTCTCACCGACCCAAGAGGCAATTTAAAACCTGTTGATCTAAGAAGCTTTTGCATAATGGGGAAAGGAAGAGAGGAAATTAAATTAATTTGCAATACCAGGGAGCTATATCATGGTTAATGACCCACATCTTGACAGGTCACTGGAGACACCACAAGGATTGAAGGGTTAAAAACTAAAAGAATATATCACATCACTAAAGAATTTGGATAGCAAAACAATCAGAGCTGGATTTAGTGCTCAAGCACTCATAAGTAAACCACCTTAGCACCCCTACTCCTCACATTATCCAGCTCCACCCATTGTTGCTTGCCACAGAAAATAATTTTCTCTGTTGTCCAATACAGGTTACTGGTAACTCTGGGAGGCGATCCACCCCTTAGTAGGCAGGAACAATTCTCAAAGTGTATGCAGGGAGTGGAGCCTCCTTTCCCTCCTTGGCTGCAGCTAGCCAATCAGCTCCAGAAAGATTTGTTCCTTGGTGAAGACAACACCAGGCTGAGAACAGTTTTGCTATAGTTTTTACAATCTTTTTATTTTTCTGTTAGATATGAAATACCCCCATTAGGGGGATTACCATGACTGACAATGCCCTTAGAAGTGGCTAGCTCAGTATCCAGGTGCTTTTTGTGGACCTTAAGCTCTGAGGGGGAAAATCTTGATTCCAAGTGCTTCCCCAGGAGTTACCTACTGAGGTACTTCTTGATACATGGTAATCTGAAGACAGAAGATGTGCAGGAAAGGTGAGCCACCTTTTGAGTGCTGCAGGTCCACTTGTCCCACAGTGCCCCTCCACACAGTGGTGCATTCCTGGAGTTCCTATTGCACATTCCTGCACTCATTGGGTATATATGTATGTCTGTTGAGTGGTTGGAGCAGGTTTATGTGGTAACTTAACCCTTTAACTGCTGGTTTGGCACTTTTTGGGGGGGTTTCTAACACTTTTCCTACTGGGTTAGTTTTTTTGGGTATATTCACATGTTTTATTGATGATGTACACATTTTAATGTTTTACTTTAAAATTTGTAAAAATTGTGTATTGCTCGTTTAAGGCGCGCTTTACCGCATAGATGCCATTGCTCCATTCACTCCTAGGGGACTGTACTGTTTGGGACGTATCTCTGCAACTGTTTAACCTAGTGACTTCAGAGATGGCTCATTTTATTTGTCTGCCCTTGCTCTATCATCCGGTTCATGTTTCTAGTGTGTTGGGGGGCACAGGGGGCTTCGAGCACTGTTTGGGGTACTTTTTGGGAAAAACTAAATTTCCCATGAGCACATGCTTCTGTAACGGTTTTTCAGACACTCAGACAGTGGATTAAAATGAAAAACACAGTTTTATTAGAAAAAAAAACAATAACAAGATTGCCCTCTACAGGCAGTACTGTGAACAGCAGAATATAGGCTACATAGGCCTTCTCAGGACCAGGATACAGAACAGGGATAATACATATACTGTCACAGAATAGGCAAAACAGCGACTGGCAATGAATAGTTAAGTACAAAGAATCATTAGTCTCAAATGTGGTGTTAGGCATGCCCCAGGTGATAAGAGGCAGCAGGTGATAAGTCCATATATGTATAGAGCTGCTGGATATGGCTGAATCAGAGACTGAAGCTGCAGGGTAGTTGTTTAATAGCCCCCACGGGCGTATAACGGAGACCAACAGTATTGGGATCGCTTGAGCCAATAGCCCCCACGGGCGTAACGGAGACCAACAGTTTCAGGGTTGCTTGAGCCAATAGCCCCCACGGGCGTATAACGGAGGATGCTGTACTGCAAGAGCGTGAGCCAAATAGCCCCTTGGGCTTGTAACGGAGGCCAACAGTATCGTTATAGCTTGAGTCAATAGCCCCACGGCCGTATACCGGAGACCAACAGTATCGGGATCGCTTGAGCCAATAGCCCCCACGGGCGTATGACGGAGACCACCTGTTGCTGCACTGCTTGAGCCAATAGCGCCTCCCACGGGCGCGTTAACGGAGAACTACTGCTCTGTAGGTGACAAATGAGCCGCGGACAACTGAGGCCCACAACGTGGCCGACTCAGCAGAAGCAGTGTATAAGGTAACGGCTCAGCAAGAGTTAACAGTAGTAGCGAGGTAGGAGTAAGCACTACAAGTGATCGGAGGCTCAATGAGTAGCGAAGTAGCACAGCAAGTGCCAAAGAGACTCAGCTATACTTAGTACAATGCAAGAGAGAAACGGAAGGCTCAGCTCAGGAGACACGGCTCAGCAGGAGTTAATGCAGCAATCTCGAAAGGCTCAGACACACACACACACATGCTGCAGCGATTAGAATGTCGCCGAGGCGACAACAGGAGCTGTAGACTGGAACAGTAGTAAGCCGGAACAGGTGCAGGAGCAGGAAGTCAGCCAGGCCGGGTCAGATCACGGAGGAGATTCGCAGACAAGCCCGATCAGCAACGAGCAGGAACATCAGCCAGGCCGGGTCAGATCATGGAGGAGATTCGCAGACAAGCCAGATCAGCAACGAGCAGGAACGTCAGCCAGGCCGGGTCAGATCACGGGACAGGAACACAGGAGCGTAGTCAGTACAGGCCAAATCGGTACACAGGAGATCAGGAACACTGGAACACAGCAACAGCAACACTGGCTCTGGAACACCACGAAAGGGCACCTGACAGGTGCCAATGACCAGAATAAAAAGGTCACCAGGGGCAGGCCAAATAAGCTCAACCAATAAGGGAGCAGCACAAGTGAGAGTGACAGAGAGATCACGGGAACCGTGATAGCTTCTCGCCCTTGTTTCTGGTTGGCTCCCGCTGTGGCAGCCATTTTGTGAGCGTTTCTGGGCGAGTATCCTACGCAGGGCTTGGACTCTCCTTCTCTGCTCTGCAGATTAACCCTTCTCCTTCCAGATAAGTTTATTTTGGTGATTTCTGGGGTGAAATTTTAATCCTACACACTATAATTTGGTGATTTATTGTACAGTAGGTTATTTGACACTGTGAGAATGTCTATACCGCTGGAGCTTGAGGCTAGACTTAAGACGAAGGAGGCTGTGGTCTCTGTATCCCCCACTGCGCATTGCTCTTCCTGTCACTCAGGGCTACCTAGAGAATTCTCAGGTCACTTATGCCCAGCTTGTTCTGATGTCCCTGACAGCATTCCAGGGACCTCCAGCCATGCCATAGAGCCAGCTTGGGTGCAAGAGTTCAAGGCTGCGACTAGGGATCTTAAGTCCACATTGCAATTCTTTCCATCCCAGTTACGGGGACCTACCAAGTCAGTTCTTCCCTGCCCAAACCTCAAGGAGTACCTAATGTGTCAGATTCCTCTGAGGAGGAACTGCTGGTAGATTCAGATGTTGAGGATTGTTCTGTGTTGGGATCCTCTCAGTTTCTTGGGGACCCTTTTGAGGCTGATCCTGAACCCTCCGCTGAGGGCCTGATCAGGGCCGTCTTATTACTCTTAACATTCCTCTAGTTCAGGAGGTCACTTCTGATCCCTTTGATGTATTCCAGGAGTCTGCTAAGCCCCTTACTTACTTTCCACCTAACCCCACTCATGACCGCCTTGTGTCTGAGGAGTGGAAATCCCTGGACAAGAAAGCATCTGTGTCCAAGAAATTTGCCAAGCTTTACCCCTTTTCTGATGCTGCCCTTGCTCAGTGGGTTCATCCCCCCAAAATGGATGCCCCTGTATACAGGCTATTTAAATCTACTGCCTTGCCAGTCTCTGATGCCTCTGCTCTGAAGGACTGGATGGACAGGAAACTTGTCTTTTCCCTCAAGTCCATTTTTGCCACTGCTGGTTCTACTATGCATCCAGCGTTTGCCGCAGCATGGGTGAACCGGGCCATTAGGGTCTGGACTGAACAGCTCACCAAGGCTGTCCGTCAGGATGCACCTACTTCTGATAAGTTGCGCCTTCTTGCCAACATATCTGAGGCACAGCACTATGTTTCTGCTGTCTTATTTGATGCCATCCGTTTGGTGGCTAGAGTTTGCACCATGTGTGTGGTGGCCAGATGGGCTCTTTGGCTCAAGATCTGGTCTGCTGACACTGACAGTGACTGACACTGACCCTACTCTTCTACCCTTGGTTCCCAGGAAGAAATTGCTGCTTAAGCGTAACCGGTATTTTCGTTCCTTTCAGAATGAGACACGTCCGGCAAACCAAACGGTTCCCTCAGCTCTGCGTACCTCCTCCAAGCCCAAACAACAATGGAAGCCCAAGGACTCCTCCAAGCCCAAGGCTTCCAAGACTTCATCAGCATGACTTGCCAAACCCGGGTCTGCACTCCACTGTGGGTAGTCGTCTAGGACACTATCACAGCATTTGGGAGGACTCAGTGGCAGACCCATGGGTTTTACAGGTAGTGACGATAGGATACAAGATCCCTTTCGTTTCTCTTCCTCCCTTTCGCTTTCGTCCTTCTCACACTCCTCAGGGTGCAGAGAAATGCTGTATTTTCAACAGCGCTGTTCAGGCTCTTCTGGACAAGGATGTTCTAGAGCCGGTGCCTATCCAGGATAGGGGTTCGGGTTTCTACTCAAACCTCTCTGTGGTCACCAAAAAGGACAGCAGTTGTCGCCCTATTTTGGACTTGATTGATCTCAATTCCTTTGTGACCCGGACTCATTATCATCAGAAGTCTCTGCGCACTGTGATTGCTGCCATGTCCTCGGGAGAATTCCTTGCTTCTCGGGATCTTCAGGATGCATATTTACACATTGCCATTCATCCAGAGAGCCAGCAGTACCTCCGGTTTGCCTGCGACAGGGGACATTTTCAGTTCTCAGCTCTTCCATTTGGTCTGACGACGGCTCCTCGGGTCTTCAATCGTGTCCTCGGTGCCTTGATATCCATCCTCCACCGGAACAGCATCAGAGTTACTCCATACATGGACGACTTGCTTCTGAAAGCCCCCTCTGTGGAACTTCTTCATCAGCAAGTTCAGACCTGCATTCAGGCTCTCACCCATCACAGGTGGATCTTCAACTTGGACAAGTCAGATCTTGTCCCATCCCAGCATCTGGTCTTCCTGGTCCTTCTCTTCGACACTCAGAAGATCATGATGTTCCTTACGGACGAGGTGGCTTACCAGATAGCCCACAGGGTTTCCGCAATTCTCTCTCAGGATCCAGTTCCAATCCAGAAGCCATCATCTCTGGTGGGAAAATTCATATCCACCATAGAAGCAGTTCCGTTTGCCATGGCACACACCAGGGAGCTCCAGAAGTTCGTGATCGAGGTGTGCAAGGGTCAGCCGGATCTTCTGAAGACATTTGTTTCTCTTCCTCTTCAAAATGCCAGCCTCTCCGGCTGGGGTGCTGTCCTGGGTCGCTTGAGTGCTCAGGGTCGGTGGTTTCTGGAGGAGTCCCTCCTTCTGATAAACATATTGGAGCTTCAGGCGAAATTTCATGCCCTGCGACATTGGACATCTCAGTTGGAAGACTGTCTGGTCTGAGTGGAGTCCGACAATGCCATGGCCATGGCATACATCAACAAACAAGGTGGAACAAATAGTTTCGCTGCTTGGTCAGAGGTCAAGGCTATTTTGTCCTGGGCAGAAGAACACGTGCCTGCCATAGCAGGGGTGCACATTCCAGGCGTAGACAACGTCATGGCGGACTTCTTCAGTTGACACACAGTGGACAGCGGAGAGTGGGAGTTGCACTCAGAGGTGTTCTAACTCATTGTTCAGCGATGGGGTCCCCCTTACATCGACCTGATGGCGACAAGACACAACAGGAAGGTTCCACTGTTCTGCTCTCAGTGGCGAGACCCTCTGGCTCTAGCAGTGGATGCGATGTCCATTCCGTGGTTCTTTCCTCTGTCTTACATCTTTCCTCCCCTTCCCATGTTGCACAGGGTGTTACGGAAATTACGGCTGGAGCATTGCCTAGTTATTCTGATTGTTCCGTACTGGCCTCGTCAGTCTTGGTTTCCGGAGCACCTGGATCTGTCAGTGGCGGAGCCCTTTCGCCCTCCCCTGCCATCCAGATTTTCTTCTATAGGGTTACCTGTGGAAGGAGGATGTTCATCGGCTAGCTTTGATGTCTTGGAAATTGAATCCTCAATATTAAAGAAAAAAGGCTTCTCTTCTGGTGTAGTGGCTACTATGCTCAGTGCCCGCAAGCCTGTCTCTTCCAAGATCTACCATCGTGTCTGGTCAACTTTTCGTGTTGGTGT
The DNA here is from genome assembly GCA_037306005.1 of Rhinophrynus dorsalis. Classification (NCBI taxonomy): domain Eukaryota; kingdom Metazoa; phylum Chordata; class Amphibia; order Anura; family Rhinophrynidae; genus Rhinophrynus; species Rhinophrynus dorsalis. The sequence goes on from CM074724.1 coordinate 156,573,001, forward strand.
GCTGACAGGGACCCCTCTCAGGAATTTGATCTGCCTACGGTCCTGGCTTTTTGGCAGGACGGCGTGGATAAGGGCCTCAGTTTGAGTTCCCTTAAGGTTCAGACTTCTGCTCTCTCTGTTTTCTTTCAGAGGCGCATTGCCATCCTTCCTGATGTCAAGATTTTCTTCCAGGGCGTTGCTCATACTCATCCTGTTTTCAAGGCTCCCACTCCTCAGTGGGACCTTAACTTGGTTTTGGGCATCCTTCAGCGCCCTCCCTTTGAGTCTTTGGCTACTATTCCTCTACTCCTGTTGATGTGGAAAATGGCCTTTCTCCTGGCAATTGTGTCAGTTCGCAGTGTCACGGAGTTGCATGCTTTGTCCTGTAAACCACCCTATTTGGTGTTTCACAAGGATAAAGCGGTGCTTCGCACTTCTAAGGAGTTTGTGCCAAAGTCGGTATCTGAGTTCCACTCAATAAGGAGATTGTGGTGCCCTCTTTCTGCCCTGACCCCACCTCTGACAAGGAGAGGGATCTCCAATTGTTAGAAGTGGTGCGTTGTCTCAAGTTTTATGTACATCGCACTATAAGGCAAACAGACGCGTTGTTCGTCATTCCTGAGGGTCCTAGGGCAGGAAGACCTGCATCCAAGGTGACTATTGCTTCTTGGATCAAGTCCACTATTTGTAAGGCTTATGAGCTGAAGAAGAAGCCTGTCCCTTTCAGGGTCACAGCTTATTCTACTCAATCTATTGGGGCCTCTTGGGCTTACAAGAATCAGGCCTCCAATGATCAGTTATGCAAGGCGGCCACTTGGTCATCTTTGCACACCTTTTTCGAAGCACTACCGTGTTGATGTGTTGGCATCGGCTGATGCCAGCTTTGGGAGGAAAATCCTGGAGGCAGTATTGCTTGTCTAGGATTTTCCTTGGTTCTTGGTGCTTCCTTCACTTTTGAGCCCTGTTGGCTTTAGTTCAGTGTGCTGTGTTACAGTTCCTGGGGTGCTGTTACCCCTGTTCAGTGTCTGTTGACACTTCAGTTGTTTGTTGGGCTATCTCTGATCTGATGATTCATATCTGCACTGGTGACTTTAGGGGCCTTGCATCTGGTCCTTGCCTTCTTCCCGTCTCTAGGGAAACTTAATGGTTGGACATCCCAGAGTTACCAGTAGCCTGTATTGGACGACAGAGAAAAGAGTATTTTAGTCTTACCTGTTAAATCCTTTTCTCTTAGTCCATACAGGTTACTGGTCTTCCACCCTGTCAAGGGACCATGCTTGGCTCTCCTGTGGCAGACTGTGGGGGTCCTTCTGGGTCATGCTCACAGGAGTCTTCTTTCCTTCTACTATTTAGTCGTAGTTAGTGTCTGAAATCTTTCTGGAGCTGATTGGCTAGCTGCACCCAAGATGGGAAGGGAGGATCCACCCCCTGCATACACTTTGAGAATTGTTCCTGCCTACTAAGGGGCTGATCGCCTCCCAGAGCTACCAGTAACCTGTATGGACTAAGAGAAAAGGATTTAACAGGTAAGACTAAAATCCTCTTTTAGTCTGTAACACAGAAACACAAAAAAGCTCTTAAATAAACTTTCCAGTACAGGAGCACATAATCTAATAAATCACCTTTTAAAGCATTTGTTCCCTACGGTGCACTGATCTATTCCACTATTGTCTTTTTTTCCTTACTGTATTAGATAACCACTCACCCATAAGGGTTGCAAACACCTCTGACCTCACAGGGTTAATGACTGCAATCTTTTTTTATCGCGCTGCTGCCATTTTGTGTTAGTGTTGGCAATGAAGCATGAAATGAGAAAAAGAGATATGCAGAAAGATGCATACACAGTGATAAATGCAAGACAGATGTTTAACGACAGTTATCAGTTGCAGTTATGTTAACAGTAGCATGGATTAACTGATGGATATTGAGTTTTATTTAAATTACAAATGCATAGGCTACAAGGTTGCCATTTACTGAGTGATAAAACGGAAAAAGCTAACATTCTTTTAGAAACACCGAGAATCAATTCTGGAGCAAAACAATTGCTCCTGGGGCGAGTTCCCATTGATTTAAATGGAGTTTATAACCATTTTGATGTAAGACAATCTCCAGCTCATTGTAAAGTAATGTGTTGGAGAAATCTCTAGCATTCATGGAGTTAAAACAGAGACGGATTAAGGCTCCATAGGGCCCGATGAAGATACCATTTTGAGGCCCCACATCTTTCCATCAGGTGCTGCTAACAGGTACTGGCATTGTGTCTCTAATGAAAGAATGGAAGTGGGAGCAACTGAATGATACTGGTCTCTAAACAAAAAAGGCATCTGACACAAGTTGCTACTAGCAACAGCAGGGCTTCTGTCTGTGACCCATTACTTGCAGCCAGGGCCCCTCATATTGCCATGGGCCCTAGGCAGTAGTCTAGAATCCCATAATGGATGATCTGGCTTTAAGTTAAAATCCACATTTAAATCAATGTTATATTGGAAATTTTTTATATATCCTCTATGGTGCAGTTGGTTTTCTCCAGAATAGTTCTACTTAAGCTTCCTGAATAGGACCCATTTTAGGCAATGTCAAGAAGAGATGCTCACAAGGTCAAAAAATGACAAATCCATTTGCTTTAGTTCTTGTGCCAAGCCAATGAGTACCGGGTGGGGTGTGACACAAACACTTCATAAATAACAGCAGGAATAGTGCCACCTGGACACAAAAAATGTTACACTGACAAAAAAACCCAAGTCTCTAGTCGAAACATTATGCATGTATAGTTCTAGTAGTAATGATTCTGGGTGTTGATCCAAAAACCTCCAACAATACAATACAATATAGCAGATACATACATGAAAATGGATGAGAAAATGGACTTACAGCATTAAGAATTATAACAGTCAGGTTAAATTCAATGCACATCTAAAACTGAGTTCTCTTTGATATATGAATCTGTAACCATGTCAACATTGTAACAGAAAACAAAAATGAACGTTCTATTCATTTAAGTAACATGGAGAGTTAAAAATAATTCAAAAAGAATACATTTACTGCAAGATAAAACCAAACCAATACTAAAGTGTGACTAAACATGATATGACAAATTTCGAACTCTGGAATCTGAGTTTCCAACATGGAATTTCAGTAGACCTCAGCTCTATTAATGTGAACAAGTAATTCTTCTCCTCCACTGTATTAATGTGCACAAGTAAATCTCTACCTCTAGAGGACAGACTCTTTCTATGACCTGAAACTCAGGGCATTGATCTTGGTCTTATTACAATCAATAAAAATGTTTGGGTAAAGGCAAGTGTTATCTCACATCCTGATAAAGAGTATGACTTATCTAATCCTACTCTTAAACAGGCAGATTGTCTGGCCCACATATTTTTTTAAAGGAGAAATACATTTTTAAATGAATAACTAATGTGTTAAAGGATTTTGCTACTAAGTAAATCAAAGGTACTCCCACTCCTAACAGTTTTATTCAAAAGTTATAACTATTCAAACTATCAGGAAGTGAGTAACAGCATCATCCCTTTCCAAAAGTTAAAACTAACAGGAAGGATCCAGTAGTTTTTCTATCACATTCTATGAAAAGCTGTCACTGTCAGAATGCAACAGAATAGAAAACTGAAATATGACCACTAGATGGTATTGTTAATAACCATTTAACAGGTTAATTAATAATAATTCTGGAAATATGCATTGACCAGCAGTGGAGTGCCCTTGTTTTACTCAGTGGGAAAAGCCCTGCAATACAGGTTTTCTTTTTTGCAAATAACCTACTGCTTCTTTAAGACAAATGGAACAAATTATCAAATAAACCACACATGGGCTCCTAAAATGTATATACAAGCTGTACCACATGGCTTAGCTTGGCTCTCAGATGGAGAGCTAGCAATAAGGTTCAGTATTTGCAAGTTTTGCAACACCCGTTAACAAGGACGTTGGCAATATGTCTGGGCTCTGTCTTCTGATACCCTCCGAGGACAGGGTATCATATTGGCATGGGGTTACATTGCTTTACTTGTCAACAAAATAGTTGATATCTGCAAGAGCAATAAAGATATTGGGAGAGGGGTTTAGGGAAGGTGAAAGTCCCGCTTTAAGAAATTCTGAAGAACACTATAGGGGAGAAATTAAACCTCACACTAGTTTAAAGGGATAGTAATGTTTCAAAATAAAAGCAGCTCCCATTAATCTTCATAGTATTTGGGTCATGGAGAGTGTTATTTCAGTACTGTGAGAGATGTTGTTGAAGAGTAATTGAATGATAAAGTATCCCCTCCCGCCCCTTTTACCTAGTGTAAGCTGCCTCCCCTCAGATGTGGAATCTGGTCTTAAGACCAGGCAGCTCACAGCAAGGGACAACCTTCTTACTGTGAGAATAATGAAAACCCTGCTCCCCCTTGAAAGGTTTTTCTCTTATGCTAATTGAAGATTGTCCCTTGATGCAAGCTATCTGGACACCTCCTTTCTGTTCTGAGGTGAGCAGTGTTACATCAGTAAAAGGGGTGGGAGGGGGATACTTTATCATTCAATTACTCTTGAACTACAACTCTCTCAGTATTGAAAAAACACTCTCAATGGTCCAAATACTATGAAGATTAATTGGATTTGATTTTATTTTGAAACTTTACTATTCCTTTAAATTGAGCTTTCAATTCATTGAATACTAAAATGTTCTCCAGTTTGAACCATATGGTCCTGTTGGTTTTCCCCAGAATTGCTCCATTTCTTCTAATTTCATCAGCATTTCAATGTAATACTTAGGAAATAGTAAGAGTAGGTTAAATAGTAACTTACTTGACTGCTTTAGTATAAGACTTTTCCCTTGTAGTCCAATACTATATGCAAAAAGAAATGTGAAAAGCAAAATCAAATGACTATGAAAAATCCAATCTCTATTCTTCTTTGTGCATATATCCATTTGATCTATTTTGCTTGCTTTTTTATTATTTTATTTGGTAAAGAACATTATTTGCATAAATCAGTGCAAATGAATTCTCAAGCTCTCTTTTACAAATGAAAATTGCAGATTACTGCAACATACAATCTTTGAGTGACCTCCAAAGTCCTTGGAGTAAGGCAGGCCAATCCCCCCCTTCAGTGGTTGTGTCTTTGGTATCTTGCAGGAGTGCTAGTGGCCCCATTAGAAACAGTGCTCCCATGTACTGCACAACTCAGATTTAACACCTTCCCAGCCAAAATGAGACTGACAGCGCATTGAACTGCAACACTTTACCACCATCAATAGCAGGGAATGAGTTATATGTCTGATACAATTAGAGCTCAAGAAGCATGAGGGAGGTGCTGCAGAAATTCCATTAAGATGGCAATTTGCAGCTTTCTGGGGAAAAAAGCATTGCAGGCAGCGTCCTGTCATGACGGAAGGGGGGGTGAACAAGCGAGTGAGGGACAAAGGAAGGGAGAGATGATGAAAAATAAGAGAGAGTAGAAGAGAAAGGTCATGGTAAAGAGAAAATGTGGAGCTTAATGAGAGAGTATTTTCTAAAGGATAAGAGGTTATGAACTGTGACTTACATGACCCTAGTGCCCCCCAGACTGATATTTTCTATGTACTGTAATTATTCCTACTCACAGCTGAGGTTAATGGCCAATAATGAATGCAATATGTTATAAAACCATTGATGCTGTCATACTAAGAACTGGAGCAATTCTGGAGCAAACCAGTTGTACAATAGAAACTACAACTTACCACAATTTCTTTTGATTTAAGTGGGGTTTTTAACCCCTTTTATGCTAGAGGTCTCCAACACATTTCTTTGTAGTACACTGGTGACCTCTCTTCTATTCAAGGGATTACAAGCCCCACCTAAACCAACAGGAATTTGTATTTATCCCCAATGGTGCAGATTTACTTCAGTTCTAAGAAGAACATTTGCCCTAATATATTTAAGACATATTGCATTGTTATTGGCCATTAACATGCAGCTCTGTGTAAGGATATATTCATTTAGAGTCAGGAAGGAATTTTTTTTAACCACTTGGGGCTAAATTGGAAATGGCTTCAGAGGGCTCTTTTTTGCCTTCCTCTGGATCAACATGGGTGTTTTGGCATGGTCTGGACTTGATGGTCGCATGTCTTTTTTCAGTCTCATCAACTATGTTATCTGACCATGAGCCGTGGGAACTTTTTGGAATGCTTCTGCTGCTGCTAGTTGTGGGTGGCATCTCTTACCTGTTGATTGTGTGTCTCCCATGCAGACCAGTGGTTGTGCTTCAGTGGGGATCTCATTGAGGAGGTGCCTAGGTGTGAGCCTGATTTCCCTCTGCTCACATGCTTCTTGCACAGACAACAGATAGCAACATGTCTAGCTTTTGGATCCTGAGTGAAGTATCTTCATACTGTGGACTTAATTTACTGTGGGATTCCTGAGGTGATGCTACTGCTACTGGTGCTAGATGTTGATGAATTTCTACTGCTACTACTACTGTCAAAGGAGCAACACACCAGCATCAGCAGAGGCACTCATCATAGCTAAGGTTGTGGATGTTAATAATCTGTGTTGTTGCTACTGGTTACTCGACCCAAGTGTGTGGCTGAGTGGTGCTTGGACTTTGAAGTGATGACAATACTGATGATGACCAACAGGATGACTGTGTATTTTTAGGCATCTTTTCTCATCCAGCTTCAGACCTTCCAACTGTTTTCTGAAAAGATCAGCAAGGTAATTGGACTGCAGCTGCCTGTGTCTTTCAAATGAAATCAGTCAGACTGAATTTTGGGGTATTTGGGGTCAACCTTCTTTGCTCCCTTCTCACACCCCAGGGCACATCCAACACAGAGATAATAACAGCAAGATCAGCAAGGAAATACTTGGACCACAGCTGCCTATGTCTTTCAAATCAAATTTGTCAGACAGAATGTTGAGGTATTTGGAGTAAATCTCCTTTGCTCCCTTCTCACCACCCCCCACCCCCCGACATGCATATAACATAGAGATAATAGCAGCAAGCTCAACAAGGAACTCTGGCTGCAGCTGACTTTTTCTTTCAAATCAAATCAGACAGAATGTTGGGATATTTGGGGTCAATCTACTTTGTTCCGCTCCCTTCTCACACCCTGAGACTCCCCCAGCACAGAGGTAACAATAGCAAGATCAGGAAGGAGCTTGGATCACAGCTGCTTGTGTCCTTCGAGTCAGTCACACCGAATTTTGGGGTATTTTGGGTCAACCTCTTTTCTCCCTTCTTCTCCCCCAGAATGCCCCCAGATTCCCCTAATACAGAGAACAAATGTCCTACCTAAAAGACTCACTCCATTTCCCCTCTTTGCCTCCCCCCCTTTCGCTACTTCATCTCTTTGGGCCTCCCTTTTGCTTCTTGGCTCTTCATCCCTCCCTTTCACCACTTCGCCTCTTCCATCTGCACTTTATCTCTCACACCCTCCACTTCACCTCTTTTCCTCCCCACTACCTTTCGCTACTTCGTCGCTTCATCCCTCCCTTTCACCCCTTTCTCTCTTCTGCCACTTTGCCTCTTCCTCCCTCCCATCACTTTGCTTTGCCTCTTTGCCCTTTCCACCTTACCTTTCATTGCAACCCTTACTCCCTCTCACCACTTTGCCTCAACTACCCTCCCACTTTCCCTCTTGCTGCAGATGGATGATTTGTCAGAATTAAGAAGATGCATGAAAAAGCAATTCAGCTGCATTGTAGGGGACAAACCAAATTCCTAAATTTCCTACTGATATAATTGAGGCTTTTAGCCCATTCTAGGGATAGATTCTATTGCAGGAGATAAATATTAACACCGTTTTATCTGTGGGGAAACCTGGAGATAAAAGTAGTGATAAAAATTAGCACCTATAATAGAATCCAGACCATATAATAGAATCCAGCCCATAGCATTCAATGTGTCAAGAGCTCCATTTTTAGTTACACTTTATTATTTTATTTACTAAACAATCAATACTAATTATCTATATTAAAGAAAAACATCATAGGTTACTCATCTTTCCTATGTTTTAATATTTGATACACTACATGCCAATATTTTAACTCAATACAAGGTCCCATATGTACATTTCTTCCACCCTGTCTAAGCCTATGGAAACTCATCTCTACATAAAATCTTAATTTACATACAATTTCTATAATCTCAGAAATGTTTTACCCCAATTTCAGGTATTAGTCTTTCTAACACAAAGATATAATCAGCATGTTGATACTTTTTAAATCATACTTTCAATCCTTGCTCCTAGTAAGCAAACTCTCAGATCCGAATCTATTCTATACTTTAGTATTTCTCCGATAATATATTGTATCTTTTTCCAAATTTTCTGTATTTCCATTACATATGCACCATTTCCTTTGTCCTATGTAACATCTTCAGTGCTTGTTCTTGTAGGTCAAATGTGTGCAATGCTTTACCGAATTACTTACCATACTATCCCAAACTTTTTCCATCATAATCTCTCTACCTACTTTCCCTAGATCTCTGCGGAGTCTTGCCAATTCTTTTCAGATGTCAATGTTATTAAAACTGACATTCCAAAAGGGGACCGCTACAGCACTATTTTCTAATCCTTAATATTATAATAATGATTGGATTGGACCCGGTGCTTCTCCCGTCAATCACAGCAAAAACAATTTCAACAAACTAGATGACCACTGTACGGGAGTGCTCACGGGACCACCCCAGCAATAGCCACTTCCAACTATGTAAAAACACTTGTATTTTTATTTAAGTAGACATATAAAATCATCAAACATGCTTCCCATCCCCTCACGGGGAAAACAGGATGCTATACACACCGCCTAATGCGTTTAGTGCAATGAAGAACACTTAATCATAGGCATGCCTATGTAACACGTTAGACGGTGTGTATAGCATACTGTTTTCCCCGTGAGGGGATGGGAAGCATGTTTGATGATTTTATATGTCTACTTAAATAAAAATACAAGTGTTTTTACATAGTTGGAAGTGGCTATTATTTGGTGGGGTGGTCCCGTGAGCACTCCCGTACAGTGGTCATCTAGTTATTAAAACTGAGCCTTTAACTAATCCAGACTTAATTATACTTTCAAAATGTGTTAATTAGTTAAATATATTACTTCTCATTTTACTTTGTTGTACTACATCCTCATACTTCAGTCTATCATTCTCAATTTACCCTTGTGGGTTATACTTTCCCATTTCAACGTGTTCTTACCTCTCATGTTATAGTGGTTTGCTCCAGGTCATTTTATTCCATCAACCTCAGTATTGTTGTCTCACCAGTGTTCCATAATGTGCTATCATTATCACTCTCCTTCTTCTGGTATCAATTCTTATTTCACCTGGTATCCCACTGTTCATTTCCATTGCCTAGCTGTATAATTTGCATTAATACATATTTCCTCAAATGTCTTACATTTTATTGTGTAACTAAATGTATTATTTTTCCCTTAATGTGTGCTATTGTTGCATTCACTTCCTTTGCCCAAGAATTGCACCTCATTGAGCCTGTTGTACAGAGACAAACGTATTAATTCTGAAGCAAAGGAACCACACCACAGGGGACAAATTAAGATACCTGATTGACTCAAGTCCTCATTGATTTAAATGGAGATTGTTACATCCTGAATGCTAGAGAGGTCTCCAATGCATTAGGTCGCAATGCTTGGTGACCACTATAGCACTCAAGAGGCTAAAAGCCTAATTTAAATCAATGGGAATTTGTATTTCTCCCCTGTGGTACAGATGGTTTGCTCCAGAATTACTTCAGTTCTTCTTTGTATACCAGCTTCATAGTGTTCTATCAGTACGATGGTTGAATATGAACTTTATGAAGTAACATGGATCATGGACACAGAAAACATGAATGGAAAAAAGTCAGTTTAAAAGCTCAGAGCACAAACATTCTAAAAAATAGTAGTCTGTTCAATGTTTAGAATACTAGGTTAACATGACAGTACACCCTAGTATTTAGTTAAAAGTATGGAAGCAGACATACCAGTTGCTAAAAAAGAAACACAAATAACTACCAGACAGTTGCTAGCAGGACCCCAAGCTCTGCTCACCACACATGGTGATCATGGTGGTCCAGGGACCGATAAGCAGCTCTTCAGCAGAGCCGCAATAGCACAATTTGAAAAGAAATACTTCTTTGGAACGGTCTACAAAGTGTGCATGGTTTGCAAGGACACTTTTTAGACCATTCCAAAGAAGTGTTTCTTTTTAAATTGCGCTATCAAGGCTCTGCTGGAGAGCCTCCTCACGTTGGCACGGATCTCCTTCTGTAAGCTTTACAGCTGACATCAAGAAAAAGGGAACTTAGAGGTTTGAGAGATAGGATTTGTGTCATATTGTTTATTTGCCATATTTTATCTTATCCCAAAAGTACATAAAAATCCTAAATGTCCTCCAGGGAGGCCAATTGTTTTGGGAAATAATTGTCTATCAGAACATGCCAGTGTGTATGTAGATCAGATTCTACACAGGTTTGTGACAGCTTTACCCTCTTATGTTAGGGACTCTCAGGATGCAATTTTAAAGCTAGAGGGAGTGTCGTTATCCCCAGATGATTTTATTGCATCCTTGGATATCGAGTCCCTATATACTAGCATCCCACATGAAGTAGGGATTGCTGCAACTAAATCATTTCTCTGCACCAGAGGGACACAGTACAACAATCATAATAGATTTGTACTAGCTCTATTAAGATATGTATTGTCACATAATTACTTCACATTTGACGGACAATATTATCACCAGCTCAGAGGGACATTGATGGGGAGTCCACGTGCCCCATCATATGCTAACCTTTATCTGGGTTGGTGGGAAAACAACAAGGTTTTCAATGAAGAAATGTCATGCTATACCAATAAGATTGGGATATGGTTACCCTATACTGATGATGTGTTTCTTGTCTGGCCAGGTTCCAAGGAAGAATTTGAGCAATTTGTAGATAAACTTAATCAGAACAATTATAATCTTAAGGTTACTTCAGATATTCAAAGAGACCAGATATCATTTCTGGATATCAAAATTGTGAGGAACAGTGATAATGCAATGAGTACAACTGTCTATCGTAAAGATACAGCCACAAATAGTCTGTTATCTGCCCATAGTGCTCATCCAGGTCCCTTAATTCGGGGCATTCCAACTGGGCAATATAGGCGTATACGCAGACTCTGTTCTACAGTAGAAGAGTTTAAAATCCAAGCAAAGGAATTGCAGAACAGATTTATACAATATGGCTACAATAAAAAGTGCTTAAAAAGGGCTTATCAGAAAGCTTTGTTTGCTGATAGAAACTCCTTACTGATATCCACTGACACAAGTCAAAAAATAGTATAAAACAAATTCGATTTATTGGGACCTTCAATAAACAACATCAAACAATCGTTGATATTTTAAAACGGCACTGGCATTATTTACAATTAGACCCAGTTCTTGCAGAGCACCCTGTACATAGCCATTTTCAAAATACATCTTCAAAAACATGGCTTAAGACATCATTACAAGGCAGTTTTCCTTGTAATCAATGCAGTGCCTGTCCATATGTATATAAAACTACATCTTTTTCGGTCTGCAATCAAAGGAAATACCAAATTAGGCAATTTATAAATTGCAAAACTACAGGTATCATATATTTGATTACATGTAGTTGCACAAAGTTTTATGTGGGAAAGACCAAACGAGAATTTAGAACCCGTATATTAGAGAATTTGGGTGATATACGAAAAATAAGAGAGATACTCCTGTGGCAAGACACGTGGTGACACATCATAATTCAGATAACACATGCATTAAGTTTTGTGGCATTCAAAAAGTCTATTTCCCTTTAAGAATAGGTGACTTTGACAAGATGCTGTTAAAAAAAGAAGCAGAGTGGATCTTTAAATTGGAGGCAATGGGTCCTTACTGTTTAAATGAGGGTTTTACCTACAGACTATTTATTGACTAATTAAATTATAAGGATCTAGTGATAATTATACTAACATGGAACTTTCAGTCTAAGTGTAGATTTTGTAGTATGTTGGTATATTTAGGATTTGGCACATATTAGAGCTTATTTCAAAGGTATTTTTAATGTATTCCCTATGGTTAATTCATATATTGTATAATCAAGCTCTGCAAGAGTTAATATTGATGTTTAACAAAGAATCATCACCTTTAACAATGTGGCTTGGTTAATTAGTTACGTGTTGTTGGTATCCAATGGGAGTAGAATACGCTCAATTCGAATTGACCAATAGTATTGGCATAGGAGATATTTAAGAAGCCGTTTTGTACAAGACCCCCCTATAATGTGCCCCTGATGAAATTGGCGTTGTCAGATGAAACGCGTAGGGTATCAGTGTGGTTCTGAGGCTTACAGTCTGCATACCCATAGTTGGAATTTTAGTCAGACAGTAATTATTCTTAGGTTCCGGCTCGATGTGGGATCTTTTTTCCCAATCCATCCAAATAGAGCCTTTAGATAGTGTGAGGTGTTTGCTACTTCTCTATTCATAGGCTATATATCCAGTTTCATTAGTTTAACTAGCTAGTTATTGAATACTAGGCTCCAGCTTGATGTGGGACTATTTTTTCCCAATCCATCCGAATAGAGCCTGTAGACAGTAAGAAAAAATTAATTATTTGATCATTATTTTGACTCCAAAGAGCCTGTAGATAGTAAGGATCTATTAAGTATTAAATATCACTATTTTGACACTAACTATAAAGTCTAAGTGTGAAGCAGCATCTTACTATTAGTAAGCGAATATAAATTAATCCATTTGTGGAAGTGTACGACTACTAGTATGTCAGCATTTAGAAAGCTATACATTGTTTTGTTTGTGAATGTTATCTAGGCGAATCTGACTATAACCGAATGGACAGGTTATGATTGTACAAGTAAAACTTAATTCATTCTCAGCTATCTAATTATTTGGTTGCTCTCAGTGTTAAACCACAAGGAAGTGTTACATGTACATATAGCATCACATATGTGTCATAGATCACTAATAGGGCAATAATTCTATAAATAGCTTGTGTCAAGACTAACGATTAGGGTAATTTGCAGATGGCCTTGAGGTCATATAAGTGACAATTTTAGGACTATAGTATTAAGTTATATTTAGTCCGAGTAATTTAGTTTTTCATTTATAACTTTTTCCATAAAGTTTTTGACATTATTTGATGTTTTTGGTTTTTAACATATATCTGTGTAAGGGCAACTGTTACAGCACTGAACGGGTCTTATGCTGTATTTGGCTTTAAGCCAATTCTTTTCTGTCTTCTCTATTTCTTATATAGTTATTTTTTTTTTAACCTCTACAAAGCTCTAGGCATTTTTATGGGACATTACTGTCCCTTTAAGTGGACTCATGCACTCTTCCTGCTTTAGTTTAAAAGGCTTCTAGCAGCTGCCATGTCTGCCTACATGGATATGACATCCAAAGCAGATTGAATATATTATGTCTTAAATAACACACACACACAAGGTTAACATTCATATAGTGCATTATGGTTATCTGGAAATAATAAGGTAAGAGGGGAAGTTATCATCAGGAAGTGTTAGTTCTCCTTTAACGTTTTAAATGACAAGTACCACAATACAAGCAAGCTTTGTAATTGAAACGAAAAGAAAATAGTGAAGAAAGAATTCTACTAAATGTAGTACTTGTTAATACATGTATTTGTTCAAATAATGTAAAATAGGTTGTGTAAAATAAGACAAACATTTCTCATGAAATGCATAAAAAAACCCTCAAGCAATTGTTATCTTCCAAACAGATATATTTGTTTCTAGCTATATTAAAATAATTGGCAATTCATTAGGGCACGCAATAAGAAATAAATAGATGAAAAATATGTACACATCACTGTATCATTCTGCCTGGGTGCATTATATACACACATCATGGAGCCCTGGCTGGTGTGTATTCTGAAATTGGTAATTCAGGAGGGATATATATACAAATGTCTGGATTCTATTGTAGTTGATAACTTTATCACACATGTTAGTTGTAAATTTCTTCACAGACGTTTAGAAAATCTGTTAGATAAATTATCAACTGCAGTATAATCTAGCCAAAAACAGCCAAAAGAACCATTGCAAACAGCCATTCTGCTATTACATTGTAGCCAAATGGCCTTTACAGTGCTCCCTTTTGGAAGTGGAGAGGCCTTCCCGGCCTCAACAGCTAGCCTAAGGGGACCACTATTAACCCTCCATTGCTGGATTGGCTGGGAACACATTACAATTAATGTGTTCAGCATCTCTGGCAATGAAGGGACTAAACTCACGCACAAGAAATGATCTGATTATTTAAGGACAAACTGTCCTTAAATGTTTGGAAGGAATTATATCCTTCATTTTCCTATCCTGGTCAGACCAGGATGGATACGGTCCAAAGATATTATAGGGTCCTGAGACCCCATATTGCAAAATGAAGGCAATTTTTCCCATCCCTTTAATACATTACATGAAAAAAATCGGGTACACACATACTGCATATTAATGAATAAACTTCAATTAAATAAATCATTGTTGTCAGTGGGCCAAATATTGATTCACATACTGTCCAAGGATGGGGTACCTTATCTCTGATACCAGGAGAGAAAGTAAATAAAAAAAGACTGATATGGGGTCTAGAGTGCCTATATAAATAAAATTCCCAAGGAAGGAGATCTGGACTCCTTCCTCTGTCTTCTCCAACTGAAAGGAACTCTAAAAACAAAACAAAAAATAATAATAATAATAGAAGGTCTTGAGCCCCCATCTTAATCTATGTTTGTCTATAAGAAGAGATCCAGGATACTGTCCTCTACATTCCTTATGTGACCAGACCAGACAAAATAAATTAATATGGGGACCGAAGCACCCATATTCATTTTTAAGAATCCATAGATGGGTTCCCTTCAACCTCAGCCCCCGATGAATTTAAGTTAAGAAACATATACTCCCCTGGATATCAGTGGTCTAGTGGTGTCGTCTAGTTCTCCCCTCGGGGATAGTAGAAGAAGAAACCGGGACTCCCACCACTACTGCAAACACTATCAAAAACAAAAGTAGACAAGCAAAAAAAAAAGACACACACACACACAAACATACACACACATTCCTGCCTATACAATTGCCCATGCCGCTGTGTAAAGAATAAACAGAGACTGGCTTGCACACAGCTAATCCCTCTTTAAATCTAGTTCCCATGCTCCCATTGGCTGGAAGGTGGTGTTATGGCACTTTTTGAGCATGTGTGACGCCTTGGTCTTGATTGGCTAGGAGGTCTGGTTACTCCAGTGCACTTCAGTGCCCCATGTAACCCCTACCTCCTAGCCAATGGAAGAGTTGGAATTAGATTTCAACAGACATTGGCTCTATATAACTAATTCCTGTTTATTCTTTACAACAACTGTCCAGGCAGCGATGTGTGGAGGATGTGCATTGACATGGTGGATCAGGTAAAGGACCTGACGGTTTACTAGCTCCCATTTTCTGATCCCAGCCCCAAGGGAAGCAGCTGATATCCAGCCACCTTCCTTGGGCTTCTTGAACCTTGCTTTGGGGTCATTTTGAAGTGTTCATCAAAAAGATTTCAAAGGGGTTTTTGTTTAAGGGAAAAATGCAATTCGGCAGTCAGAATGTGTCACGGTTTCCCAGGAACAAACCAGGAGTCAGTATGGTATAGTAAAACAATCTTTACTGAATAAATATAAATACAGTGAACCACAGAACAATGAGTAAGTAAATCACAGAACGATGAGTAGAGGTGCTTCTAGTGGTTGACTCTATCAGAAATAGGAGTCTGCCAAAAGTTGGAACGCTCTTAAAGAGACAGGCAGAAGCCTCTGAAGTCTCTATATAACGAAGGCCCAGCAGGAATCCCAGTAAGAGACTAACCGACTCATGCCTGCAGTCAGCAGGCAGATCTGGGGATCTCCCTAAAGTTGATACGGTAAGGGAGAAGTGCTGACTCAAGCCTGTAGCCAGTAAGGAGGCAGCCGTCTCCTTTCTCAGAGGCACCAGAGCAATCCTGACTCACTCCTGCAGTCAGGGAGTAAGGTCTTAACCAGAGACACAGGTCTGCACCAGATTGGGTGTCTGCTACACAACAGGAGCAAGCAGGAGAATAGTCAGACAGAGCCACAGGTCAGCACCAGATCGGATAGTCAGACAAGCCAGGTAATACAGAAATCGGGTAGTCAACCATAGCCACAGGTCTGCACCAGACTGGGTGTGTACTATACACAAGGAGCGGGCAGGAGAATAGTCAGATAGAGCCACAAATCAGCACCAGATTGGATAGTCAGACAAGTCAGGTCATACACAGATCAGGTAGTCAGCCAGAGCCACAGGTCCGCACCAGATTGGGTGTCCACAACACAATGGGAGCACGCAAAAGAGTAGTTCAGACAGAGCCACAGGTCAGCACCAGATTGGATGGTCAGACAAGCCAGGTCATACACAGAGCCCAAGGAAACCCAACTGTGTAGAACAACAACGCAAGGGCAACTAAGTCAGGACTCAGACTGCCCTTTACACCCCTCCTCAGGAAGTAGGTAGGAGGAGCAGGCTCAGAGGAAGGAAGTAGGTAGGAGGAGACTACAGGAAGCATGGCATAAAACAGAGGCCTGCTTCACTCTGAAGCCTCGCGTCTGCAGATGATGTGTGGAATGACGCCAAGCATTGCTGAAGCGGCAGAGCTGGAACCAAGGTAAACTGTGACAGAATGTGAATGCAGAATTTATCAGATGAAAATATCTGCCAAAGCAAAAACAAACATTTGGCAAACATTTTCAGTTGTAATGGAATCTATGTCTGTATAATGTTTGAATAAACACTTATTTTCATAATTCATCCTTAGACTGTCAAATTGTTTTCTATTATATATAGCCAGTTGTCCTATAGGATGACTCTCTGCTGTCAGTACATAAAGAAAGCATGGCTCTTCACTTTCACACAAGTGGTATACCACATGCCTCTTCATGGTTTTCCAAGCATCCCTTTACTTCCCATTCACATTAACAACTGCAACACACACACAAACAGACCATTGTTCTGGATTTACTAAGCTTCTGTTCTGAGTATTGGGCTGACTCAGCTGCCATCACTATCCTCTGCTATCTCTCCTTCACAGATATTGATCTGTCCAGGAATTGATTTCAGAAATAAACATGCCTTATCAGGAATCACCGATTTGCAGTTCTGCCTAGATTTACATAGAGAACAAATGTTATAAACCAAAGCATTAAAATGTTTGATATATATAAAATTTCTCCACATTTTAAGTCAGCAGAAATTTGGAATGATAACGTATAAAAATGCAATAAAATGTTTTAGTTCCATAGATTAATACTTAAGTATATATTGGTCACTTTTGGTCACACCAGCTATTATTATATGTCATTGATCTGAGAAAGTTGTTCAGTTTTATTGGGTAGAAACTTATAAACATTTCAGTATAGTCTTCAGTTTTGTTTGCGCATGACTGCCATCTCCAATATGGATGTTAAACTCTTATTATAAGAAACACTCACACTTAGAGACTTTGCCTGCTGACTACATTCACTGCTAGGAAATGCTAAGTTCAAAAGTAATTATAGCGTATAATTTACATTTATTTGGAGCTTGAGTATAATATAGGTGTTTGTTAGGATGAAAAAAGCATGCATCCATCATGTTCAGCACATGCCATATCTCCCCTTCTGGTCCAGCTGAATTTAAAAAAAACTGCTGAAATCATTAACAATTAAGCCTTAAGAGGGTAAGAAAATTCCTTCCTGACTCCAAATGGCAGTTGGATATGTTTTTGGATCAACATCCTATCTGCTTTGGAAATAATTGTTATCATTCTAAATATTGTTCTAAGCCAGGATGGTATCCATTAGTTTTTGAAAGTAAATACATCTACATCTCTAGGCAAATAAATCTGTAACTCACTGTCCTTACTGTCCAAAAATGTTCTGCCTTTGTTTTACTCAAAAGTACCTTTCCTATAGTCTTGATTTATGACCTCTTGTTTTTTCTCAGCTCTTTGAGTAAATCGTTTCTTAGTTCTTTCTATTGACTTCAAATACATTTGTAAATGGTAAGAATATTATCCCCTAGACATCTCTTTTCAAATGTCTCTTTTCATAACTCAGATCCTCCAATCTCTTTATCATTGTTCTCTCATGTCTCTGCACTTTTTGAAATCCAATAATTTGAACTGACACCCAAAACTGTACTCCATATTCCAGATGAGGCCTAACCAAGTATTTGTATAGAGGTAGAATTATATTCACGACATTTGCATCTATACCCCTTCTTATACAGGATAGTACACTATTTACTCTTGCAGCATCTGAGCGACACTGCAGACTGCTGTGGAGTCTATTGCTTGTCAGTACTCCTGCTTTTTTCTCTAATTATGATTCCTCAAGTAGTTTCCCATTTAGTATATATGTAGGGTGTTTGTTTCTACAACCCAAATGCATAACCTTCCATTTATCTATATTAAACTTATCTGCCACTTTTCTGCCCATTCCCTCAGTTTATCCAAATCGTTCTTCAGAAAAAGAGGATTTTAGTCTTACCTGTTAAATCCTTTTCTCTTAGTCCATATAGGTTACAGGTAACTTCGGGGAAGGCGACCACCCCTTTAAGTAGGCAGGAACAATTCTTGAAAAGAAGTGCAGGGTGGAACCTTCCTTCTCTGCTTAGCTGTGTACCAGTCAATCCCCATCCAGTAATATTTGAAACGCTAACTATTGACTAGGTAACAAGAAGGGAAAAGAAGCATGAACCCAAAAGGACTCCCACGTTCGGACACAGGAGAACCAAGCAAGATACCTTGACAGGGTAGGAGAGACCTATAACCTATATGGACTAAGAGAGAAGGATTTAACAGGCAAGACTTTTCTCTGTCTTCTAATAAAAGTTACAGGTAAATTTGGGATGTACCGACATTGAGTTTCCCAGAGGCGGGAATGAAGGCAAGGACCAGGTTCTGATCCCCAAAGTCACCAGAGCATACATGAACCAATCAGATCATAAAACAGCCCTTATAAAGAATAAAGTGTCAATGGACACAAAAACTGGAGTATAACACACCAAGAACTGTAACACAGCACACAGAACTAGAGCCAACCGGGCTCAACAGTTAAGGAGTACTAAAGAGTAACAAGGAAAACCTACACAGGCAAGACTGTCTCTAAGATCTTCCAACCAAGGCTGGCATCGGCTGATGCCAGGATATCAACACTGCAGTGTTTAGAGAAGGTGTGCACAGACAACCAAGTGGCCCCCTTGCACAACTGATCAGCTGAGGCCTGATTCTTATAGGCCCAAGAGGCCACAATAGACCTGGTGGAATGAGCTGTAGGCCTTACAATAGTAGACAATCCAGGAGGCTATAATAACTTGGATGCCGTTTTACCTGCCCTGGGACCCTCAGGAATGACAAAGAGTGCGTCAGACTGATGAAAGGGCTCAGTACGGTGCATATAGAACTTAAGGCAGCGCACCACATCCAACAAATGACAATCCCTTTCCTTGTCAGAAGTAGGGTCAGGACAGAAAGAGGTCCCTACGATATCCTGATTGATGTGGAACTCCGAGACCACCTTCGGAAGAAACTCCTGAGAAGTGAGAACAACCGCCTTGTCTTTGTGAAAAACCAAAAAGAGTGGTTCGCAAGACAAAGCGTGCAACTCAGCGACTCTGCAAACAGACACTATCACTGTGGTATGCTTTAGAGGAAACAGGTTTCCGAGCACTAAGCATAGTAGCCACCACACCTGAAGAGAAACCCTTCTTCCTCAATACTGAGGATTCAATCTCCATTCTGTCAGACCCCAATAGTCCACATCCTCCTTCCACAGATAACCCCGTAGTAGAAGATCTGGTCGCGGGGAAGCTGAAAGGGCTCCACCACTGAGAGGTCCAGGGGCTCCAGAAACCATGCTTGAAGAGACCAGTACGGAGAGATAAGAATTACTGGGGAGCCCTCCAGATGCAGTTTCCTCAACACCCTGAGAAGCATGGGAATGGGAGAAAGGATATACGCTAGAGGAAAGCGCCATGGAATCGACGTGGCATCCACTGCCAGAGCTAGAGGGTCCCTCCAACGGGAGCAGAACAATGGAACCTTCAGGTTATGCCTGGTCGCCATCAGGTTAACGCAGGGAAGTCCCCATTTCTTGAAAATGAGATTGAACACATATTGATGCAGTTACCACTCTCCGCTGTCCACTGCGTGTCAACTTAGGAAGTCTGCTAGAACATTGTCTATGCCTGGAATATGAACAGTGGATATGGCAGGAACATGTTCCTCTGCCCAAGATAAGATAGCCTTGACCTCTAACCAAGCTTTGAGACTTCTTGTTCCACCTTGCTTGTTGAGATAAGCCATGGCTGTGGCATTGTCGAACTAGACTCGAACCGGACTTGCCTCCATATTGAATGTCCAGTACCTGAGAGCATGAAATATTGCTCGAAGCTCCAGAACTTGATGGGAAGGAGAGAATCCTCTGTAGACCACCGACCCTGGATGTTCCAGCGACCCAGGACCACTCCCCAGCCGGAGAGGCTGGCATCCGTTGTCACCGTTATCCGGAAGTAAACCAGGAAGGGCCTGCCCGTCATCAGATTGGAAAGGTTTAGACACCACGACAGACTCAGCTCCACATGAAGAGGTAGAGAAACTGACATCTTAGGAGATTCATCTTGCCTTGCAGACCTGGACCACAAACCTCTGAAGTTCTCTTGTGTGAGCCATCGCAAACGGAACCCCGTCCATGGTGGATATGAACTTCCCCACTAGAGAGGTCAACTTCTTGGCAGGGACTGGATCGCAAGCCAGGACTGCAGACACCTTGTGGGTGATCTGGTGAGCCACCTCGTTTGTGAGAAACTCCATGCCCTTCAGAGTGTGGAATAGAAGACCCAGAAAGACCAGAGATGGAATTAAATCCAACTTGTCCATGTTCAGAATCCACCCATGATGGGTGAGAGTGTGAATACAGTCTTGGACCTGCTGATGAAGGAGTTCAGGAGAGGGAGCCTTCAAGAGCAAGTCGTCCATGTATGGAGTAACCTTGATGCTGTCCCTGTGCAGGATGAAACTAATGCACCCAGGATAAAATTGAAGACCTGGGGGGGCAGTAGCCAGATCAAAGGGGAGAGCAGAAAACTGGAAGTGCCCTTGGTCACAAGCAAACCTGAGGTACTGCTGGCTCACCAGATGGATGGCTATATGCAGGTAGGCATCCTGAAGGTCCAGAGAAGTGAGAAATTCCCCATGGCCACAATCAGTAGGTAGGTCTTGGTGGAGGATTGCTTGGGACTCCATTGTTGTTTGGGATTGGAGGAGGAACTCGGAGCCTGGGGTACTGCCTGGGTCTTGGTGCATGCCTCAGCCTGAAAGGGACAAAAAAGCTGATTCCGTCTGACCTGAGACTTCCTCTTGAAAACTAAGGGTAAGAGGGTGCTCTTGCCCCCAGTGGCCTCACTTATGAGGCCCTTAAGCTCCGGCCCAAATAAGGACGTTCCCAAAAAGGGCAACAAAAATAAGGATTTCTTAGAGATGGTATCCGCAGACCAGATCTTAAGCCAGAGAGCACATCTGGAGACCACAGACATGGTAGAAACCCTAGCTACCAAACAAATAGCATCAAAGATAGCTTCAGAAACAGAATGTTGAGCTTTAGAAATGCTGGCCAGAAGCTGCAACAAGTCAGTCATGGGAGCACCCTGACGTACAGCTAAAGTAAGCTGTTCTGTCCAGAGAGCAATGGCCCTGTTCACCCAAGCAGTGGTGAATGAGGGAAGTAAGGATGTGCTTGAAGTAGCAAAGATGGCTTTTAGAAAAGCTTCAAGTTTCTATCAGTCCAATTCTTAAGAACAGAAGTGTCTGCCACAGACAGAGCTGTGGATTTTGAAAGTCTAGAAACTGGGACATCCACCTTAAGAGGTTGAGCCCACTGAGCCAGGGCCACTTCTGAGAAAGGATATAACTTAGCAAACTTTCTAGACAAAGTAGATTACTTGTCAGGGTGTTACGGTTTTAATGAATGCCTAGACAATTTGGTTAAGGTAAAAATTATGAAGCTTTATTAAATAAATAGTAAAGAACAGCAATGCCCTTCACAGGTCCAGACCCAAAAAGAGGATAGCACTTACATTCTGACACAGGTCAGGGTACAATAGCAATAGATATGTGCAAAATACAGAAATGCAGAATAAGGACTGGAACTGGAACAAAACCTCAGCAGTACTGGTCAGGAGAAGCCCTAGGAGAGGTAAGTACTGCAGAGCAGAAATCCCCAATATAATATGGAGAGAATAGGCTCTACCGGCCTTGCCTGTAACCAGGTAAAGGCAGCTCACGTGACAGCTCAAATCAACACACGGAAGAGATGCCCGGAGGCAACTGGAATAGGCACAGTCTGCACGGAGCCCAACCGGAGGTAATAGTGAGCAGACTGAGTATAGCGCAACCGGAGGCAAATAGAAAGTGCAGCCGTACAGCAACGCAACTGCAGGCAACGGACCAGTGCCAGACGTTATAGCCCAGCCGGAGATAGCTGTATGGCACCGGCAGTCCAGAAGTGCAACAGGAGGCAATGGATAGGTGCAGACAGACAGGTCGTGCAACCACAAGTGACCGCTAAGGCACAGGCTGTATAGTAGCGCAACCGGAGACAACAGATAGGTGTAGGCTGACAGGTAGTACAACCACTAGTGACCTCTAAGGCACAGGCTGTATAGTAGTGTAACGGACGCAGCAGTGAGGCACAGGCTGTATAGTAGCGCAACCGGAGGCAACGGATAGGTGCAGACTGACAGGTAGTGCAACCACTAGTGACCGCTAAGGCACAGGCTGTATAGTAGTGCAAACTAAGGCACCAGTGCGGAACAGGCTGTATAGTAGTGCAACAGGCAACCGTAAAGCAATGGCTATCAGACACGAGACAGGAGGCAACAGATGTGGTAGCGGTAAGCTAATGCTAGGCGAGTAGCCAATGCCGGGACGGTACCCAGAGAGTGGAAGGGAACCAATGCCTGGATAGACACGGAGAACAGAGTCAGCCCCAGCCTGGATCGGTACACAGAGAGCGGTAGTCAGCCAAGCCTGGAACGGTACACAGAGAGCGGTAGTCAGCCAAAGCCAGAATCAGAACACAGAGAGTGGTAGTCAGCCAAAGCCGGGATCGGTACACAGTGAGCAGTAGAACGGAATCGGTCATGGGATCGTAGTCAGGCAAGCCAGGTCATAAACAATTCAGGCAGTATAGACAGGAGCAAGGTCAGACTAAACCAGATCATACACGGAACAGGAACACAGCAACAAACATCTGGTCAGGAACACCATGAAAGGGCACCAGTATAGTGACAGGAGGGCGTATATAAAGGCAAGCCCTGGGAGGGGTTGAAAACCCAGAGCCAATAAGAAGCAGCCAAAGCAAACCCGGAAGTAAGAATGTCACTTAGGCAGAATCACGGCACCATGATAGCACCCCCCTTTCAAAGACCCCCCCCCCCTCCTGCCTTAAGGAGGTCTAGGCTTGGCAGGAAACTTAGCATGGAATCTGCGCAACAACAGTGGAGCATGTATGTCAGAGTGGTTCACCCATGAGCGTTCCTTTGGCCCATAATCCTTCCAGTGTACCAAGTATTGGATCTGTCCACGGAATCTACGTGAAACCAAAATACTCTTCATTTCGTATTCATCATGGTCCTGAATGTGCACTGGACCTGGGACTGCAGGAGTGGTGGTATAGCGATTACACACCAGCGATTTAAGAAGTGACACATGGAACACATTATGTATCTTCATGGAGGCAGGTAATTCCAATGCATAGGAGACAGGGTTGACTTGACGGAGTACCCGGAACGGACCCACAAACCGAGAAGCAGATTTGTAACAAGGGACTTGCAACCTAATATTCTTGGAGGACAACCAGACAAGGTCCCCCACCTGAAATACTGGAGCCGGCAAACGTCTGTTGTTGGCATGCCGCTGGACTTGTACGAGAGAATCACGTAGGGAATTCTGAACCTGTGCCCATGTGGAGCTGGAATCTGCTGTGCTTGAAAGGTGTCCGGGAGCAAGCACGGTTGAAACCCATAATTGATCAGGAAGGGTGAACTCCCGGATGAGTTGCACACTGCACAGTTCCTGGCGAACTCTGCCCATGGCAACAAGTCAGCCCAATTGTTGTGATGGTTGAAAATTAAACAATGTAAAAACTGTTCCAAGCCCTGGTTAGAACGCTCAGCAGTCCCATTGGTCTGGGGGTGATAGGCGGAGGAAAAGGACAACTGAATCCCCATCTGGTTACAAAAGGCCCTCCAAAATCTCAACACGAATTGACTCCCACGGTCCGAGACCAGCACCTTGGGTACCCCGTGGAGTCAGAACACCTCCCTGGAAAACACAGTAGCCAGATCCTTAGCATACGGCAAGCCAGGGAGTGGCACGAAATGAGCCATTTTGGAGAATCTGTCAACTATCATGAGTATCACCGTAAAGCCTACAGAGACCGGCAGCTCCCCCAGGAAGTCAATAGAAACGTGTGACCAAGGACGGTCACCATTAGGAACAGCTTGCAACAGTCCCACTGGAAGGTGTCTGGGAGTCTTAGACCTGGCACAAGTGGCACAGGCTGCGGTAAATGCCACACAGTCATCTCTCATGCCTGGCCACGAAAACATCCGGGACAGAGACCAGATTAATTGATTTTTCCCACATGACTGGCCGCCTGGGAAGAGTGGTAAGTCTCCAATAATTTAGCCCGAATGGGCTCTGCCACAAAGTACTTGCCCACAGGCTTCTCTGGGGGAGCATTGGTATCACAGTGCCTGTGATTCTTGTGCGACATTCTGACTTCCGGGTATGTTGTCTTTTATTGGTGCTAGCTTGCTAGCCCCTCCCAGGGCTAGCCTTTATATATGCCCTCCTGTCACTAGGCCAGGGCCCTTTCGTGGTGTTCCTGACCTTACGTTATTCAGTGCTCCTGTTCCGTGTTGATCCGGTTTCCGTCTGACCTTGCTCCTGTTCTGCTCCTGTGTACCGATCCAGGCTTTGGCTGACTACCTATCACGGTCCCCGTGATCTCTCTGTCAATCTCTGCTGTGGTGCACTCCCATTGGCGGAGCTTGTTTAGCCCGCCCAGTGTGGCCTTCATATACCGGGCCTCTGGCACCTGTCAGGTGCCCTTTCGTGGTGTTCCTGTACCAGTGCTTCCGTTGCTGTGTTGCTGTGTTCCTGAATTCCTGTGTACCGATTTGGCCCGTCTGACTATTCTTACTGGTTCCTGCTCCGTGATTGACCCGGCTTGGCTGACGTTCCTGCTCTGTGATTGACCCGACCTGGCTGACGTTCCTGCTCCGTGATTGACCCGGCTTGGCTGACGTTCCTGCTCCGTGACCTGATTCCGGTTATTCTGTCATCCTGAGAGTGTTCCTGCTGAAGATCCTGATTCTATGTCGCCTGGCGACATTTTGAACTTTTGTGTGCAGTGCTGTGCAGACTGAGCATCCAGTTAACCCTTGCAGAGTTTGTTGCCTCCGATACTGAGCCTGTCCGTTAACACTCGCTGAGCACTGTTGCCTCCGTTACTGAGCCTGTCCGTTAACACTTGCTGAGCACTGTTGCCTCTGTTACTGAGCCTGTCTGTTAACACTTGCTGAGCACTGTTGCCTCCGATACTGAGCCTGTCCATTAACACTCGCTGAGCACTGTTGCCTCCGTTACTGAGCCTGTCCGTTAACACTTGCTGAGCACTGTTGCCTCCATTATACCAAGCCTTCCTGTAACGGTTTTCTGACACTCAGACCAGGGTATGAAGTAAAAACACAGTTTTATTGAAACAGAAAGTAAAACAATGCCCCTAAGGGCCAGCACAGGAATAGCAGTAATGGCAATACTGACAAAGTTAATGCACACAGTGGTAGTAATAGGTGCTATGTATAGATGGGGAATAACCTCCAAGGGGTTAACAGGTGCAATAGGAGAGATATAGTCAAGATTGGCCAACGCCCAGGATATATAGCAGTCTCTGGAACACAGTCTCCCTGTAACTGGATAGGAGTAAAGTGTCTGCACTGAATTCACTCTCGAGTTGGTATAGGAATGCGCACCAATGCCCAGAGCTGAGCCGATACCACCACCGTGGGCTTAAGAGGAATGCTACTGCCAACGCTGAAGTAACCAGAACCAGAATCGCCCTTAACTGGAAATAGTAGTAACCCTGCGTGTGCCAATTGGATTGTGCCCTGACACCACTTGGGTGCCTATACTGACGGTTACTGCACAAGCTGTAATAGAGCCGGCGCACTGGGAAGTGCAGTGGATAGCGTACCTTCTAGCATATGTAGGCCGGAGCCAGAACACCCCTCCGGTGCCGTTCTTAATGCTCACAGTAGGAGCGAACAGACTACCAGACTTCGAACACCGAGCTGACAGGGCTCTGAGGGAGGATACTAGGCAGTAATAGAGTGCTCAGAGTAGAGGCTCAAATCAGTAATCGTATGCTTGGCAAGTGATATAGGAGGCATGAGACTGGGGACTACAGGCACTGCAAGGGTTAAGTGGTTCTGTACTGGAGCGAGCACCTTGGCAACCAGCAGAAGGCAAATGTTACGGTTTTTTAGGACACTCAGACCAGTATGTGAAATAAAACACAATTTTATTAGAATAACAATAATGCAAACGATCGCCCTCTAGTGGCGGTTGAAATAGACACACAGTGAAGACTGATATATTACAAAGAGATAATGCACAATATAGTTGACATACACGATTTCTATGCAGAGAATGGTGTTCTCTACCCCAAAGGGTTAAGAGCATATATCAGTCGGTCTCAGATGTGGTGGTTTGGCACGCCCTGGGTGTTAAAAGGAGTGCAAGAGTGAAAGTGTGTGTAGCCCCCACGGGCGTAACGGAATCCGGCCTGCAATGCAAGAGCTGACTATAGCCTCCTCAGACGTTAACCGGATACCAGCAATAGTAGTGCTAGAGCCAATAGCCCCCACGGGCGTATACAACGGGGCCTGCCAGAGCTGAAGCCTTCCCTCTATCGCCACTCTACCACAGTAGATATCACCCAGTAAACAACGAGAAGTGAGAGCTAATGGCGCCCTACCGGTCCACAATAAGTGACTACTCTGCAATAGGATAGATAGAGTCGCCGTCGGTAAGCGGCCAACTCAGCAGACGTAGCACCACGGAAGAGGCTCTATTCTGGGAATCGAGGTAGCGAGAGCAAGGCAGCACTGCAAGGGTTAATATGCACGTTTACACAAGGCTCTGCAAGACAACGAGGCTCTGCAAGTATAGTGAGGCTCACGGAGGCACGCACAGCTCTGCAAGACAACGGTACACTGCACTGATCAATGGCAACACCAGGCAAGGTGGTCACACGGTGGCTGGCAACAGCGGGTGAAAAATGTCGCGGCGGCGACAACGGGAACGGAGGTCACTGGAACAGGCTGGAAGTCGATCTCGGAGCAGGAAGTCAGCCGGGCCGGGTCGGAGCACGCAGGAGGTAGTCATACAAGCCGGGTCATACACGAACAGGAACGTCAGCCAGGCCGGGTCAGGATACAGAGGTGGTTCGCAGACAAGCCGGGTCAAACACGATCAGGAACACTGGAGCGTAGTCAGGACAAGCCAAGTTGGTACACAAGAATCCGGAACACAGGAACACAGCAACAGCACTACTGGCTCAGAAACACCACGAAAGGGCATCTGACAGGTGTCTGGGCCAGGCATAAGAAGGTCACCAGGGTGGGCCAAACTGGCTCAGCAAATCAGAGTGAACCACAAGTAAGAGTGACAGAGAATCACAGGCACTGTGATAGCAAAGCAACCTCAGGCTACAGCTAGATGATAGTGAGAGGAACAGTGAGTCGCTTAAACAGTTCAGAATGTCACCAGAGCGACCGGAATGGTACTGGAACACCGGAACAGCAGGCAGGACCGAAACGGCAACCGGAACAGGATCAACACTGCAGCAGACACCACAGCCGAAGAACAGATCAATCACGGAGCAGGATCATCAGCCAGAACCGGATCAATCACGGAGCAGAGTCGTCAGCCAGAACCGGGTCAAATCACGGAGCAGGGTCGTCAGCCAGAACCGGGTCGAATCACAGAGCAGGGTCGTCAGCCAGAACCAGGTCGAATCACGGAGCAGGGTCGTCAGCCAGAACCGGGTCGAATCACGGAGCAGGGTCGTCAGCCAGAACTGGGTCGAATCACGGAGCAGGGTCGTCAGCCAGAACCGGGTTGAATCACGGAGCAGGATCAGGAGGAGAGTCAGACAAGCCGGGTCAGTACACGGGAGACACTGGAATTCAGCAACGAGGCGCAGCAACAGGAACACCACGAAAGGGCAACTGACAAGTGCCCAAACTCCAGCATAAAAGGCACATCCTGGGCGGGCTAATCAGCCTCCTCCAATGCACAGGCAAATCAGTCAAGATTGACAGAAAAACACGGGGACCGTGATACTTCCGTTACACTTGCAGAGCATTTGTGGCCTCCGTAAACTGTGCTTCAGCTTAACACCTTACTTGCACAGTATAGCAGTTGTCGCACCGAGTGGTGCTGTTGGGCGATTCCTTCTGCTCTCGCAATGTACAGGGCTCCGTTACCGCACCGGAAGGGTGCTATTGGCTCTGGTTCTATTCAGCTCTTGCAGTGTTTGTGACTCCGTTACCGCACCGGAAAGGTGCTATTGGCTCTAGTTCCATTCAGCTCTTGCAGAGTGTTGGGTATCTCGCTCATTGCCTGTCCTTGGAGTGTATCAGTTCTGCCTCACTGCTAAGGTGCTTTCACACCTTGCACCACAGTCTCTTGCTTTTCTTACCATCTACTGGGCGTTGTCTAAACACACCACAACAGAGACTGATTACCTACTAGGACTTGAACCCTTGTGCCACTACTGATTCTTATTTTGCCTGCCTTGTGACAGTATATGCTCCTACACTATATTGTGCCTGAGAGGGCATCCATTATCTATTTCCATTTACCTGTCCTTGCCAATTTAGCCTATAGTGGGCAGTGTTCCTTGTTTTTTCAATAAACTGTGTTTTATTCTAACCTCCTGGTCTGAGTGTCTTACAAAACCGTTACAGTACGAAAGGGCCATGACCTCAGACAGTAAAGGTGAAGGTAATACACAGAACATCCATTGGAGGATGGATGTGCATGAGCAACGCTTGGACCAGTTGGCACAACCTGATCAGAATTAAGGCTGGGGATGAGTGGAAAACGGCATTCAATACTAGGTCAGGGCACTACGAATACTTAGTGATGACATCCTCCGTGATTTGCTTCAGTCTTGTGTGGTCGTATACCTCAATGATATATATATATGGATACACTCTGCTAACCTAACCCAGCACATCAAGGATGTGTCTGAAGTTTTGCTTCGTTTACACAAGAATAAACTGTTCTGTAAACTAGAAAAATGTGAGTTTCACAGGTCCAAAGTACCCTTCCTGGGGTTCGTGATATCTAAGGATGGCATTGCCAAGGACCAAGAGAAACTGTCAGCAGTCCTACAATGGCCACGTCCCAAAGGGTTAAAAGCTATCCAATGCTTTTTGGGCTTTGCCAATTATTATAGGAAATTTATCCAGAATTTCTCTACAATTGTTAAACCTCTGTCTGACCTTACGCATAAGGGTACTAATCCCTCTCAATGGCCCGAGGCAGCTGAAAACGCTTTTGAGACTTTAAAATCCACTTTTGCATCTGCTCCTATACTGTCCCACCCCAATCCCGCCTTGCCATTTACATTGGAGGTTGATGCATCCGAAGTCGGGGTAGGGGCAGTACTCTCCCAACTCCCTGCTGGAGGTGGTACCTTGAGACATTGTGGGTTCTTTTCTAAGAAACTCTCTAGTGCCCAAAGCCATTATGAGATTGGTGACAGAGAACTCTTGGCCATTATCCTCGCATTGAAAGAATGGTGCCATCTATTGGAGGGCACTAGAACCCGGTGTTAATCCTTACTGACCACAAAAATTTTACTTATCTCTCAGAAGCAAAAAGGCTGTCCTCCCGCCAGGCTAGGTGGGCACTGTTCCTTTCTCGATTTAATTTCATAGTGTCCTACCTGCCAGGCTCTAAGAACATTAGGGCAGATGCTCTGTCCAGACAATTCAGTCCTGACATTGAGAGGGATGAAGACCCTGTACCTCTTATTCAGACAGATCGCATCCTGGCTACAGTGCGTACCAGTATCACTTCGCCACTGGGGGAAGAGATTTTTAGCATCTCAGGTGAGGGCACCCCCAGAAACCCCAGTTGGCAAGTGTTTTGTGGATGACCCATTCGTACCCGTCTGCTTGAGACTTACCACTCATCTAAGGAGGCTGGGCACATTGGGAGGGATCAATTAATATGGTCTCTTTCGCAAGTATTTTGGTGGGCCTCCCTTAGAGTCGATTGCTCCGCATATACTGCAGCCTGTGCCACCTGTGCTTGTGCCAAGACCCCCAGACACCTCCCATTGGGCTTACTCCAACCGGTGCCGAATGGTGAACGCCCATAGTCCCACATATCCATTGATTTCCTGGGAGAATTGCCAGTGTCTAGGGGATATAAATTTATCCTAATGGTGGTTGACGGGTTCTCTAAGATGGCTCATTTCATGCACCTCTCTGGTCTTCATTCGGCCCAGGAATTGGCAGTGGTTTTTTCCAGAGAGGTGTTCCGCTTGCATGGGGTTCCCAGAGTGGTAGTGTGGGACCGAGGGAGTCAGTTCGTGTCTAGATTCTGGAGGGCATTCTGTAGCCAGATGGGCATACAATTGTCCTTTTCCTCTGCCTACCATCCCCAGACCAATGTGGCTGCTGAGCGTGCCAGTCAGGGACTGGAACAGTTTCTGCGCTGCTTTGTGACTGATCATCATTGGGCTGACCTGTTGCCGTGGGCAGAGTTTGACAGGAATTGTGCAGTCAATTAAATGTCCGGGAGCTCCCCATTCCTTATCAATTATGGGTTTCAGCAGTGCCTGCTC
The DNA here is from genome assembly GCA_037306005.1 of Rhinophrynus dorsalis. NCBI lineage: Eukaryota > Metazoa > Chordata > Amphibia > Anura > Rhinophrynidae > Rhinophrynus > Rhinophrynus dorsalis. The sequence continues at coordinate 156,603,934 of CM074724.1, forward strand.
CCGGACTCATTTCAGTCACAGCAGATTCCAGCTCTGGACGAGCATATTGAGCAGCTCCGCTCCACTTGGGCACAGGTTCAGAGGACCCTCAGCCAGTCATTCCAGCGACATCAGCGGCATGCCATGCGTAGACGACTGCCAGTGGTCTCCTTCCAGGTTGGGGACAGGGTATGGCTCTCCTCCAGAAATCTCAATTTGCAAGTGCCGTCCAACAAGTTGGCTCCCCGGTTCATTGGTCCGTTCAAAGTCATCCGCAAGGTTAACCCTGTCTCGTACGCACTGGAACTCCCAGCATCTATGCGCATTCATAACATGTTCCATGTGTCTCTGTTAAAGCCCTTGGTATGCAACCGCTATACTACCACTCCGGTGGTTCCTGGGCCGGTGGATGTTCAAGGCCAAGAGGAGTACGAAGTTCAGAGCATTATTGATTCTAGGAGGTTTAGAGGGAAATTGCAATATTTGGTCCACTGGAAGGGCTATGGCACTGAAGAGCGTTCTTGGGTCGACCAGAAGGACCTTCATGCCCCGAGATTATTGCACAATTTCCACTCTAAATATCCCCAGAAACCTAGACCCTCTACCAGGGGAGGGGGTCTTTGAGAGGGGGGTACTATAACGGTCCCCATGATCTCGCTGTCACTCTCTGCTGTGGTGCGCTCCCATTGGCGAAGCTTGTTTAGCCCGGCCAGTGTGGCTTTCATATACCGGGCCTCTGACACCTGTCAGGTGCCCTTTCGTGGTGTTCCTGTACCAGTGCTTCCATTGCTGTGTTGCTGTGTTCCTGCCTTCCTGTGTACTGATTTGGGCCGTCTGACTATTCTTACTGGTTCCTGCTCCGTGATTGACCTGGCTTGGCTGACGTTCCTGCTCTGTGATTGACCCGGCCTGGCTGACGTTCCTGCTCTGTGATTGACCCAGCTTGGATGACGTTCCTGCTCCATGATTGACCCGGCTTGGCTGACGTTCCTGCTCCGTGACCTGATTCCAGTTATCCTGTTGTCCTGAGAGTGTTCCTGCTGAAGATCCTGATTCTATGTCGCCTGGCGACATTTTGAACTTTTGTGTGCAGTGCTGTGCAGACTGAGCATCCAGTTAACCCTTGCAGAGCTTGTTGCCGCTGATACTGAGCCTGTCCGTTAACACTCGCTGAGCACTGTTGCCTCCGCTACTGAGCCTGTCCGTTAACACTTGCTGAGCACTGTTGCCTCCGTTACTGAGCCTGTCTGTTAACATGTGCTGAGCGCTGTTGCCTCCGATACTGAGCCTGTCCGTTAACACTTGCTGAGCACTGTTGCCTCCGTTACTGAGCCTGTCCATTAACACTTGCTGAGCACTGTTGCCTCTGTTACTGAGCCTGTCTGTTAACACTTGCTGAGCACTGTTGCCTCCGATACTGAGCCTGTCCGTTAACACTCGCTGAGCACTGTTTCCACTGTTACTGAGCCTGTCCGTTAACACTTGCTGAGCACTGTTGCCTCCGTTATACCAAGCCTTCCGTTACACTTGCAGAGCATTTGTGGCCTCTGTAAACTGTGCTTCAGCTTAACACCTCACTTGCACAGTATAGCAATTGTCGCACCGAGTGGTGCTGTTGGCTCTGGTTCCATTCAGCTCTTGCAGTGTTTGTGACTCCTTTACCACACCAGAAGGGTGCTATTGGCTCTGGTTCCATTCAGCTCTTGCAGTGTTTGTGACTCCATTACCGCACCGGAAGGGTGCTATTGGCTCTGGTTCCATTCAGCTCTTGCAGAGTGTTGGGTATCTCGCTCATTGCCTGTCCTTGGAGTGTGTCAGTTCTGCCTCACTGATAAGGTGCTTTCACACCTTGCACCACAGTCTCTTGCTTCTCTTACCATCTACTGGGTGTTGTCTAAACACACCACAACAGAGACTGATTACCTACCTAGGACTTGAACCCTTGTGCCACTACTGATTCTTATTTTGCCTGTCTTGTGTCAGTATATGCTCCTACACTATATTGTGCCAGAGAGGGCATCCATTATCTATTTCCATTTACCTGTCCTTGCCAATTTAGCCTATAGTATGCAGTGTTCCTTGTTTTTTCAATAAACTGTGTTTTATTCTAACCTCCTGGTCTGAGTGTCTTACAAAACCGTTACACTACCGCTCTCTGTGTACCGACCCAGGCTTTGGCTGACTACCAGTCTCTGTGTACAGATTCAGGCTTTGGCTGACTTCCGCTCTCCGTGTACTGATACAGACATTACTGACTTACGCTATCTTGTTGCCCTCGCTATTATTGTCAGTGCTATCCGGTCACTAAGCGGTTACTGTTGCCTTCCCACTATACACTCAGCCTGTGACTATCTGTGGCCTCCGTTAAGCACACCCAGTCAGTGCTATCAGGTCACTAAGCGGTTACTGTTGCCTTCCCACTATACGCTCAGCCTGTGACTATCTGTGGCCTCCGTTAAGCACATCCAGTCAGTGCTATCCGGTCACTAAGCGGTTACTGTTGCCTTCCCACTATACGTTTAGCCTGACCCTGTAGTACCTCCTCAGTTCCTTGTTGCACCAGATATCAGGTTGCCTTACCCGGTATTCAGTAAGGCCGGTAAAGCCCCCTCAGTTCCTTGATGCACCAGATTTCAGGCTGCCTTACCTGGTATTCGGTAAGGCCGGTAGAGCCTCCTCAGTTCCTTGTTGCACCAGATATCAGGCTGCCTTACCCAGTATTCGGTAAGGCCGGTAGAGCCTCCTCAGTTCCTTGTTGCACCAGATATCAGGCTGTCTTACCCGGTATTCGGTAAGGCCGGTAGAGCCTCCTCAGTTCCTTGTTGCATTAGTAATCTGGCTGCCTTACCCGGTATTCGGTAAGGCCGGTAAAGCCTCACTAGTGTATTGCTATTTTGTATGCCCTGTCCTGTGTCAAACTTTATTACTGCTGTTTGTAGAGTTTGGACCCGTGAGGGGCCTTGTGTGCTTTATTCTGCCTAATAAAGCTTTTCTATTTTATCCTACCCAATTGTCTGAGTGTTCAATAAAACCGTGACAATTGGCCTGAGATGCCAATATCTCCTCCCCTAATGGTGAAGTGATGCTGGTCCGCAATGTGGCAAGTATACGGTCTGGAGGGATAATAGGCACTGGTACAGAGTCAGCTTCTGGATCCGAACCAAATTGTCTGGACAAGGCATCGGCCCATACATTCTTAGTACCAGGTAAGTAGGAGACAATGAAATTGAAACGAGACAAAACCAGTGCCCATCTTGCTTGTCTTGGGGATAGTCTTTTAGCCTCAGAGAGGTACATGAGGTTTTTATGATCGGTCAGAATCAATATGGGCGTATCACGGTGCCCGTGATTGCTGCCTTTTTGTGTCAGTTACCTGTAGGGGGCTCCCCATTGGCTGTCTGCCTTCAGCCCGCCCTGCATTGCCTATTTAGACTGAGCCTGGGCACCCTTTGGTTGCCCTTTCGTGTTGTCTCTATGCTGCTTGCATCTTCATCATGTTCCTGAGCTTCCTGGGCCCTTGCTGTGTTCCTGCTAACCTGTGATCGTCTAGTTCCTGAGTTACCAGTTCAGCGGTTCCTGTTTCCGTTACTGATCCGGTTGGGGTTGCCGTGGTGTCGCTGCTTCCTGCTGCCAGTCCCCGCTGCTGTTTCTGATCCAGTTGACCGTCGGAGAGTGCTGGTTCCTGTTTCACCTGCTGTGCTCCTTTTCCAGTTCACTTGGGTTAGCTATTGCCCCCTGGTCGCCTAGGCGACATTTCCACTCTTGCTGGTTTATCCAGTACGTGGGTACTGGTTCGCTCCACAGCCTCACGGCTACTGTTGCCTCGATACTGATTTGTGTTCCCAGTACGCGGGTACTGGTTCACTCACAGCCTCACGGCTACTGTTGTCTCGTTACTGAACTGGGTTCCCAGTACGCGGGTACTGGTTCGCTCCACAGCCTCACGGCTACTGTTGCCTCGATACTATTGATTCCCAGTACGCGGGTACTGGTTTACTCCACAGCCACCCGGCTGCTGTTGTATCTATGTGATTTGATTCCCAGTACGCGGGTACTGGTTTGCTCCACAGCCATCTGGCTGATACTGCACGATAGTACTGTGGTCCCAGTACGCGGGTACTGGTTAGCTCCACAGCCACCCGGCTGCTGTCGCAACATTGTGTTTTGTGCTCCCAGTACGCGGGTACTGGTTTGCTCCTTAGCCACCCGGCTGTTGTTGCTACTTGAGATTTATGCTTCCAGTACACCGGTACTGGTTTGCTTACATTGGTTTCCGGTTGCTGTGCACCGGAAGAGTGACGGTTTCTCCAGTACACGTGTACTGATTCGCTCCATGCTGGTCAGAGCTGTCAAGTCCTAGGCAGCTACGTTGGCTCCCCAGTACGCGGGTACTGGTGGTCCCCTGCTATTCCTTGGCTTGCCACTTGTGCTCATTTAGCCTCTGCATGTCATCCAAGTGACTGTTGTTGTCATCTAGACGGTCACTGAGGCCTCAGTGGTTGCCACCCACTCCGTATAAGGCTGCCTTGCCCGGTATATTGGTAAGGCCGTGTAACGGATCCTACCCGTTACTGAGCCCTTGTCTGGACCTCAAACTATTTATTCAAAGACTATGGACATTTATTACTGTTTGGACTCTGTGCTGTGCCTTGGCGTAAAAACTGGCCAGCTATTCCCTAAGAGAAAGACTTAAATTCATAGACTTTGGATCACATAGTATGTTTAATGTATGGCGAATGTTTTAGTTATTGTATGTAGTATGTTGAGGGTTTACTCCAAGGGAATAGGCAGTGAGGGGTTAATTATTTCATTATGTATTGCAGACTTCCAAACCTTTTGCTTAATTATTCAACCCCTGGCCATTGTTAAGGAAATGAATATTCTGGCCACTCAAGTCCTTGGAGTGAGAACTGTCCTGAGACCCCCCTGCTGTGTGTGTTAATCCATTCACACCCCTCAGTCTGTGAGTCACCTATTGTATAGCCTGAAACTCTGTGTCAGCCCTTGCCTTTTGTCTGATGTGTTTGATTTAATCAAGTTCCCTATTGTATCAGGTTCCCCATGTGATCCAATGTACTGTACTGTATATAAATATCTGTGGTTTGTGACAATAAAAAGAGTTCTGTTTGGAGTGAACAAGGAGTCCTGGAGTCTTGTATTGCTTATGGTCTAAAGTATCCACTTTGATACCCATCTGCGCCAAGTATCCTGAATCGCTGACCGCCTGTTGCCAGCTTCCTGCGTCCCAACTTCATATGCTGTCAGGCGGCAACGTGGACTCCTCCCTGCTTCCAGCGATCCTGCGGCTGTTTCCAGTGACCGTTCATACTTCAACTGGTGCATCCGACTGCGCTTATCTGCGTCGAGAAGGAGAGACCCAGGAACGACGGCGGAAGGCGACGCGGTCCCTTCTCAGCTTCCGTTACATTGGTGGCATAGCGGTGGGATTTCTCCTTCATATTGGGTGCAGCAATTGAGGCATGGCAGATGAAACAGTGCTGGCAGACACTCTGGGAGCATACGAGGATCGCTACAGCGCCATCCGAATACAGTGGTGGACCCAGCTGGGTGATGTTATCTACGACTTCGTTCCAGAGTTGGATGCGTGCATTACAGAGGAGCTCAGAGTACAGGAGGAGTACTGGGACTTTGTTAAATACCTGGACCAGGAATATGGATCCGAGGGCCTTTTTGACTGGTGCCCAGCCCGCTTGCGATGGGACATCCAAGGGCTGGTATGGAACGCCTACCACATGGACTCTACTTTTGGGTGCCCTGACTCCAGCAGATACTGGGAGATCCGGGACAAAAGAGAGGACCGTTTTGGTGGATACATTCCTGCGGACTGCCAGGGAAATTTGGATATTCTGGCAGGATGTGAATGGGACCTGGAGCAACTATATGCTGGGTTCATTCGAGAGGTCCGGGAATTCCAAAAAGAGGAAGAAGAATGGGGGGGTAACGCATCTGAGGAGGACTTCAGCGACATTGAGGGCCAGGATTGTGTTACCCTTGTTCACTCCACACTGGTGAGTGGGAATTCGTTCCTCACCAGTGCCCCTGTTGTTGCCCCTGCATCAGGAAGTGGGAAAATTGCCCTGCCTGATACGCCTTTGCCCCTGGACTGTTTGTTGCCTGAGCTGAGGGGTGGGAATTCGTTCCCCCTCAGTGAAGAGAATGCCTCTGCATCAGGGGATGGGACGGACGTCTCCCCTGATAGGCATATTGCCCCTTCCCCTGTGTTCCCAGCTGCGGTGGACGAGACGCAGGTCCCCACCAGCAGCAATTGTATGCCCCAACTGATGGGTGGGAGAGAGCCCATCAGTCCCTGTGAACCCCCTGCCGTGGTGAGGGGAGAAGAGCTCACCAGCAGCCCCAGAAAGATGCCCCCTGTTCTATTGGAGAATGCCCTGGGAGCAGAGCAGTGTGTGCTCCCCAGGGTCACGGATAATGCCGCCTTGGGGGATGGGACTGCGGTCTCCCTCAAGGCAGAGAAGGCCCTGGAAAGTGATGGCCTACAAGAGGAGGACCCCAGAGGACTGGAAGAGAGCAGTGCTGCTGGCCCTCCTGAGGATATGTTGTGTGAACTGATGGGTGGAGAAGAGTGCCCCATCAGCCCCCCTGTAAACCCTGACCTGGTGAGTGGGAGCGAGCTCACCAGGGTCTGGGAAACCCCTGCTGTGGTGAAGGAGATGCAGGTCCCCACCAGCAGCCCCAGTCCGTCCCCTGTTGCTACTGCCCTGGAGAAGGGGAAGAGTGTCTTCTCCAGGTATGTGACTAAGATTGCGAGGAGGATTGAGACTGCCCTCCTCCAGAAGACAAGAGATGGCCCTGATGTGAGGGGCCAAGAAGAAGAGGGGTACAGCAGGCTGCCACTCTGCAGTGCTGCTACTGCCCCTGGAAACCCTGGATGTTGCCCCAAGTTCCTCATGCTGGAGAGTAGGAGCGAGCTCTCCAGTCCCCCTGTAACCCCTGGCTTGGTGCGTGGGAGCGAGCGCACCAGGTAATGTGAAACCTTGGCTGGGATTAGTGGATCAACAGTCCTCATCCCCAGCCCAACCATTGTGTTCCCTTTCCCTGTGACCCCTGGCTTGGTGGATGGGAGCAAATCCACCGGGTCCTGTGAACCCCCTGCTGTGGTGTGTAGGAGTGAGCACACCACCCCTTGTTTTGCCCTGACACTGGTGAGTGGGAGCAAGCTCACCAGAAGCCCCAAGAAGGCGCTCCCCAACAATTCCCCTTTGAGCCCTGATCTGGTGAGTGGGACCACTGTCCTCATCAGGGATGTTGCTGGGGCCCCTGAATTTCCTGAGCTCTGCCTGGAGGGTGGGAATGTGTCCCACAACGTTGCCCCAGCCCAGGAGAGTGGGACAAACATCCTCTCCTGTTCCTCTGGGGCAGTGGCCCAACTAAATGGGGGAGATATGCCTCTCTCTCCACACTCTGATGCACAGAAGCCAGAGACACAATTGCCCCAGGAAGATCCCCCTTATAGACTGGCTCTTGACCCGGAGCCACTGGCCCCAGACCCAGAAGGATTTGTCCTCAGCCCTGCCTGGAGAGGGGCCCAGGAGAGGCCACCTAATTTGATGTTGGTCAGGGCAACCAAGCAACAATTTCCCTGGCCCAGGATTAAGAACCGAGACTGTACCCCTGGTCCAGGACAAGAGACCTGCTTTCTATTTCCAGGCGTGGACAAGGGGCTTGCATTTTCTCCTGGCACAGGACACCAGGCTGAGTCATTGTTTCCCTGGCCCAGGACAAGGGGCTCCTCCTTTAAGACTGGCCTAGGACCAAGGCCTCCAGACTAATGAACTGTCCAGACAAGTGGCTCACAACCTCAATGCTCTCCTACAGCTCCAAGTCAGCGTTTACTACTGTCCCCACTGGCTTGGTACAAAAAGGGGGAGAAATGTAACGGATCCTACCCGTTACTGAGCCCTTGTCTGGACCTCAAACTATTTATTCAAAGACTATGGACATTTATTACTGTTTGGACTCTGTGCTGTGCCTTGGCGTAAAAACTGGCCAGCTATTCCCTGAGAGAAAGACTTAAATTCATAGACTTTGGATCACATAGTATGTTTAATGTATGGCGAACGTTTTAGTTATTGTATGTAGTATGTTGAGGGTTTACTCCAAGGGAATAGGCAGTGAGGGGTTAATTATTTCATTATGTATTGCAGACTTCCAAACCTTTTGCTTAATTATTCAACCCCTGGCCATTGTTAAGGAAATGAATATTCTGGCCACTCAAGTCCTTGGAGTGAGAACTGTCCTGAGACCCCCCTGCTGTGTGTGTTAATCCATTCACACCCCTCAGTCTGTGAGTCACCTATTGTATAGCCTGAAACTCTGTGTCAGCCCTTGCCTTTTGTCTGATGTGTTTGATTTAATCAAGTTCCCTATTGTATCAGGTTCCCCATGTGATCCAATGTACTGTACTGTATATAAATATCTGTGGTTTGTGACAATAAAAAGAGTTCTGTTTGGAGTGAACAAGGAGTCCTGGAGTCTTGTATTGCTTATGGTCTAAAGTATCCACTTTGATACCCATCTGCGCCAAGTATCCTGAATCGCTGACCGCCTGTTGCCAGCTTCCTGCGTCCCAACTTCATATGCTGTCAGGCGGCGACGTGGACTCCTCCCTGCTTCCAGCGATCCTGCGGCTGTTTCCAGTGACCGTTCATACTTCAACTGGTGCATCCGACTGCGCTTATCTGCGTCGAGAAGGAGAGACCCAGGAACGACGGCGGAAGGCGACGCGGTCCCTTCCAGCATCCGTTACAGGCCGGTAGAACCTTTCTCTCGTTACCATCTTGGGTTGCCTTACCCGGAATTGGCAGGGCCGGTAGAGCCTGTATACTTGCTGTGTTCCGTTAGGCTGACTTGCCCGGTATATTGGCAGGGCCAGTAGAGCCTGTATACTTGCTGTGTTCCGTTAGGCTGCCTTGCCCGGTATATTGGCAGGGCCGGTAGAGCATGTATACTTGCTGTGTTCCATTAGGCTGCCTTGCCCAGTATATTGGCAAGGTCGGTAGAGCCAACTATCCTGTGTGTACCAGTCCTGGCTGCCTTGCCCAGTATATTGGCAGGGCCGGTAGAGCCACCTATTCCTCATATGCCAGTCCAGGCTGCCTTCCCAGTATATTGGCAGGGCCGGTACAGCCTACTAAATTCTCCATGTACTAGTCCTGGCTGTCTTGCCCGGTATTTTGGCAGGGCCGGTAGAGCCTAATTCGCTATTATTATTGCTTTTCCTGTCATTTCAATATATATGTATGTACGTGTATGATACCCTATGGGGTTCTCTTAAACGTTTTCAATAAAGTTGTGTTTTTACCTAACTTTGCATCTGAGAGTCTTAACAAACAGTGACAGGGCGCCCTAGTGCCCTCCAACAGATGGCGCCATTCACGTAAAGCCAAGATAATTGCCAAGAGTTCCCGGTCACCAATGTCATACAGACTCTGGGCTTTGGTCATCTTTTTCGAGAAAAATCTGAATGGTCTCAACGTCTTATCAGGACCTGGTCTTTGGCCCAACACTGCCCCTACTCCGGTCTCAGAGGCATCCACCTCCAACGTAAATGGTAACCCAGGAATAGGATGCAACAGAACTGGGGCAGTGGAAAATGCGGTCTTCAAAGTTTTGAATGCCCTGACCGCCTCTTGGGACCACTCTGAGGCATTGGCACCCTTGTGGGTCATATCAGTGAGTGGCTTAACGATTCCGGAATAATCGCAAATAAATTTCCTATAATAATTCGCAAACCCTAAAAATCGCTGCAAGGGTTTGAGGTCCGTGGGGCACGGCCACTGTAGCACCACTGTAAGCTTGTCCTTCTCCATAGCGAAGCCCTCCTTCGAGATCACATAGCCAAGAAAAGCCACACTAGACCTATGAAAATCGCAATATAGCTCGTTTTCTCTCAGCCTCTGCAAGACCGCCGAGAAATGTCTGTGGTGAGTCTCCAGGTCGGGAAAATATATCAAAATGTCGTCTAGGTATACGACTACACAGGATTGTAATAAATCCCTTAATACATCATTTATAAATTCTTGAAATACCGCCGTGGCATTGCACAGACCAAACGGCATGACCAAGTACTCGTAGTGCCCCGTACGAGTATTGAAAGTCGTTTTCCACTCATCACCTTCCCTAATCCGAACTAGATTATATGCCGCCCTAAGGTCTAGTTTGGTAAAGATGGATGCGCCATTTAACCAATCAAACAATTTGGTGATGAGTGGAATGGGATAAGCATTCTTTATCATTATTTTGTTGAGACCCCTATAATCAATACAGGGTCGGAGCTCCCCGTCCTTCTTTTTAACAAAAGAATCCAGCCCCAGCGAGCAAGGAAGATTTACGAATAATACCACGAGCCAGAGCGTCACTAATGTATTCCTCCATGGCCTGGTTCTCGTCACAGGACAATACGTAAGTTCTACCCCTAGGGGGCATAGTGCCTGGCACAATATCAATAACTCAATCGTATGGGCGATGCTGTGGCAGAGTTCTAGCCTCTCCCTTACTGAATACATCGCTGAATGACTGGTATTCAAGCTGTAAGCAGGGAGAGGTACACAAGATCTTAGTAGGGTGCCTTAGACAATAGGTGTTACAGTGCTTGGACCAAGACAAGATCTGACATGTCTTCCAGTCAAGTCTGGGATTATGTGTACAAAAACCAGAAAAAGAGAAGAAAGCTTGCAGCGCTAACTCATCATGAAATATCCATATAATAAATAAAAATAACATAAATATATAAAGATGAAAGATATAGATAGCAGCAAGAAATGAGGGGGTTCTCCAGTCCCCCTGACATTGGGCCTAAACCCAAAGTGAAAACACATACAAACCACCAAATCTGCGCTCCTCTATATGCTGTGAATAATATGTGCCCTGTAATGGGCATATATAATAATCCTTAGTAAATCTAAGTAAAATAATTGAGAATTTCGTTCCACAAATTGGCCAATCCATGTATAAGCTTACCAACCACGCCAAGGTATCTCACTTTATGGTAAGTCCTACTCTAATACACCTACAAATACTATCTAAACTAAAAATCCCTGAAGAAAGATGTTATTTTGAAACGCGTTGGAGGGGACCCTTTAAATGGTATTTTGATGTTTTTATTATTTGTGGGTCCCAGCGTAGTGCAATTAAAAATAGAAGACATACAATAAAATAAAAAAGCTGTAGATGAAGGACTTACCTGGTGCAGGGCCCTTATGAGCCTGCATTAATAAAGTGATTACATAGAGAACTATGTTCCATTTGTAACCTTCCCCACGAGTCATGTGAGGAATGGCTGACACCAAACAGACGGGGTTATACACATTGGAACAGGCCAAAAAGCCTGGTTCTTAAAGGCCAAGTGGGATAGAAAAGGAAAGGCATGGTGAAATAAAGTAAAGTGATAATGTGCTTTTTTCTGTGTGATTTAAGTGGATAAAATGAGAAGCTGCTAAAGTGAGCTGAAGGAGATATGTGTACAAAAACAGAAAAAGAGAAGAAAGCTTGCAGCGCTAACTCATCATGAAATATCCATATAATAAACATAAATGAAATATAAGTGTAAAGATGAAAGATATAGATAGCAGCAAGAAATGAGGGGGTTCTCCAGTCCCCCTGACATTGGGCCTACACCCGAAAGTGTAAACACATACAAACAACCAAATCTGCGTTCCTCTATATGCTGTGAATAATGTATATATAATGTATATATATATATAATGTATATATATATATATATACTTCCTTATGCGGGAGTCAATCAGGATAGTATAATCAATGAAATTGTCTAGACCCTCTGGCAAGTCTCTGACCGCAATTTCATCTTTAATCCTATCCTCGAGACTTTGTGCGAAAGCAGCGACAAGCGCTTCGTCGTTCCAACCTACCTCTGCTGCGAGTGTGTGAAATTCAATGGCATAGTCTGAAACAGGATGTGTGCCCTGTTGGATTCTCATAAGACGCTTGGCAGCAGAGGTGGCATGCCCAGGAATTTCGAATACACTGCGGAAGCCCCTTACAAACTCGGCAAAGTTATTGCTGATCGGTTTACCAGTCTCCCAAATCGGATTTGCCCAAGCTAAAGCTTTGCCCGTGAGTAGTGAGATCATGAACCCCACTTTGCTCCTTTCACTAGGAAATGCCTGCGGTACCAGTTCAAGAAAGATCTCAAGTTGGTTCAGAAACCCTTCGGCACAGAGCTGGCTCCCCATCGTATCTCAGAGGTAGGGGAGCGGTAGTGGATAGCCCCATAGAGGAAGAACTAGACGTATTAGCCTGTGCCGGAACTGGAGTGGCCATCAAAGGCTGTACAGGTCTCTCAAGACAGGCAGTGCGCTCCAAAATAGTCTGGATAGCCATAGATAACTGGTCTAACCGTTGCTCCTGAGCGTCCATTCTCCATAGGAGATTCTGGGAGCTACCTTCACCAGCCTTGTCTGAGGTCATGGCCCTTTCGTACTGTCACAGTTTTAATGAACGCTCAGACAATTTGGTTAAGGTAAAAATAATGAAGATTTATTAAACAAATAATAAAGAACAGCAATGCCCTTCACAGGTCCAGACCCAAACAGAGGATAGCACTTAGAGTCTGACACAGGTCAGGGTACAATAGCATTAGATATGTACAAAATACAGAAATGCAGAATAAGGACTGGAACTGGAACTGGAACAAAACCTTAGCAGTACTGGTCAGGAGAAGCCCTAGGAGAGGTAAGTACTGCAGGGCAGAAATTCCCAATAGAATAGGGAGAGAATAGGCTCTACTGGCCTTGCCTGTAACCAGGTAAAGGCAGCCCACGTGACAGCTCAAATCAACACAGGGAGGAGATGAAAATTGTTCCAGAGATCCACCGGGTTCCTGATGTGCACGGTGTTCCAATGCCAAGTCACAAGGAAAACGCTGTGTAACATTCTCCAGAGTGTGTGTGTGTATGTATGTGTGTATATATATATATATATATATATATATATATATATATATATACACTAGTTGAAAAGCCCATGTACACAGGCCACAGTGCCACCCAGCAACCTCGGGTGGTTCCCAGATCCTCTCTTCTCAGTGGCCGCGCTGCAGTCATGCGCAGTACTGACTGGCCAAACACACCGCGGCTGATATGGAGCGGGGCACTCTGAAATCAGATCGTAGTCCTCTCTGTGCACCGTCCTTGGACCAAGCGGTCCCAGGAAGGTGCACAGAGAGGACTCCGGTCTGAATTCGGAGCGCATCGCTCTGTATCAGCCGCGGCACCTTCTGGCAGTCAATACTGCGCGTGACTACAGAGCGGGCAGTCTCTACTGCGCATGACTGCGTCGTGACAAGCTTTTTAGCGAATTATTATATAGGAGATATATATATATATAGATATAGATATATATAGATATATATAAACATAGAATGTATTTTCTTATTTTATTACATTTTTTACAAACTTTAACCTAGGTCTATACACTTTACAGGCTGTTATTTAGTGGTGTGGTTTGCCCTTTGATGAAGAGTCATTCTTGTGAGGTGATCATGTATCATGAGCCATGTATTGTATGCCAATCATTCATTTAGCTTTAGACATTTTCCAAAAAGAAAAAATAAATACACAAGTAAATAAATATGCACATAGAACATGTTGCTAATTATTCTTCTGAAGTAAGGAAGAATCAAAATAAAGATGTATTAAACCCATTGTGCCTCCTATTAGCTCATCAGTTAGTGTGGTGTTAATGCTAGCATACAAATAGTTAATGTTCTGAATTCCAAAGTGCCACACTTTAAATCACTTTCAGGATAATGAGCTGGAGCTGACTCAAAAACAGACCACTGAAATCTTAGCCAACAAATTGCATCTAGCCAACCGTGCAGGAGGAGGAGGAGGAGAAAATGGGGGGGGGGGCTCCCTTCTGTCTAGTGAAAGCACGACAAGTTTAGAGAGGCAGAGACAGACAGATGGACACAGAGCTAAACATAAGTCTTTATGGAAGAATCTGATAAACAGAGGGTGGAACAGACAGGCATGCATATGCTTATATGTAAACCTAGACTGCTTATGCTCCTAAATTTTTCATTGCCAGTTACTGGCAAATGAAGGAACAAATACTACAGAAACACAGTGTAACTTATTAGGTCATGCAGGTATGTTTTATCTGGGGTAAAACCACAGCACAATATTTAGAAAATGAAACTATTGGTTGCTAGTAAGGTCTCCAACAATGTGCCTACAATCCAAGAGGTTCAAAGTCCTCAAAGAGGTATTATTATATTTTACTAAGTACTAGTGTAAAAGCCCATGTACACGGGCCAAGGTCCAGGTGATGTTAACCATTTGAGTGCCAGAGGGGTACGCAACGCATTACCCCTCTGGCACTCAAAGGGTTAAGAGGCAGGTCCTGCTCTGCGTCCTGCCGCTGATGCGGTCATGCATGTGGAGACTGCCCGAAAGCACAGAATGCTCCCAGCACAGAACTCCCAGCATTCCTACACCTTCCAGCATTCCGTGTGTTCGGGCAGTCTCTACTGTGCATGATGGCTTCTGACAAACATTCTAGCGAATTATTATATAGGATACTCCTAAAAAAAACCAGCTATAGCAGTCTATGGGGCCTGCCAGGTCAGAAACCACCTGACTTTGAATGGCAAGACAAGAAATTTTGTAGGTCAGAGTCCATTGTAGGATCAAAGGGAGAGCAAAGGGGATCACTTTCTGCACACAGAGAAACTGACCTGTTGATGGGGCAGCAATCAATTTATAGTTAAATCAGTGGAATGTTTATTTGATACAAACTGTGCAGTTTCTTCATCCAGCAATTGCCATACCTGGGAACTTTTTCTTGTGGAGAAGGGAGTCCTGTGGTGCCACTGGGGAAGATACATGTCTCAATTTGGGTCAAAATGGGATAAGGCTTAATCACGAGTGGGGGACGGGACATATAAAACACAGAAAACATATGTTGAATAGGCTGGGGAAAGAGGAGAATAGGGTGACTTGTATGGAACAGAAGTGGGCAAAGTTTCAATAGAATCAGCGTCTGCACCGGAGACTCAGTAATCTGCACCAAAAACTGGAGTCTCCAGGCCAAATCCGGAGAGTTCCCAGCTATGGCAATTTCTTCCCAACTATGTTTAAACAATTGCTCCAATGTATTAAATGTATATACAATAAATATAATCATAATTATAGAGTGGAGAATTCTAAATATGAAATGTGCAATTTTTCTGTTTTTCCCTGTATTGTCGCACTGCACTGGTAACCACAGAAACACACATAGTGACACCCAGCCTTGTCCCACAGTAGCCATAGCATCACACATGCTGAGCCCTTAGTCTTGTACCACTGCACTGGTAGCCACACATACTGACTGACTGACCCACCCACTCCCAACAAGAATATTTGGGCATAGGCGGAAACCAGAAAAGTTCTCAAGGGGAATTTCTTTGTGTAGCTCAAAAGACATTAATGTTATGTAGATTCAATGTGAGGACATTTACTCTGAAAAAAATGGCATATTGTGGGTTTTTTGTAACAATTCCCACTGGAAAAAAATACTTTGCACCCATCCTACTAAGACAACATAAAGCATTTTTTTTTCTGCTGATTTCGTATTACATTAAAAAAACTGTTGAATGTTGGAGTCGATTGTGGCATGGGGGTATTTTATTATACAAGGTAAAAATAGAAGGAGCTTAACAAGAGTTTTTCATGATCAATAATGTGGTGAAAATGGTAACTGATATGTCCGACTTGTGACTAATGGGGTTCATTGTCATAAAAAAGTCACTGTTATGTCATTTCCTATAATTTATCTATAGTGTGTACTTCAGAAGTCTTCAGAAAAGTATAATAGATGCTTATTAACCTGTTCATAAGTTCAACTTATCAGCTAGCAGATAAAGTGTTTCTTATTTTCGAGAAATTAGTATGGCCTTAATTGGAAGGTTAAGCATCAGTTATTTGTTCCAATAATAGGTCCATCTGCCAGTGAAACAAAACAAATGCCATAAGTTATCCATAACCATCATGTTGAGTGCCAGACGAGTGTCCATCAAATCGATTTGCTTATGTTGAAGGAGGAGGGATTCATCTCCTCTTGTAGTTCATAAGGCTCCAGCGGAAACGGGCCACACCAATCATTCCATCTATGGGGACTCACCCATTATCAGTTTTATACAGGATGCAACAGAATTTGGTGTAAATTAAGGGATTTCAACATTCTTCTTTTGTCTGTTGAGAAAAGAGCAGGTGTTTAAAGTAAGTCTACCCGACTACACAAGCTGCTGTGGTCTTTCTCATTAGGTTCACCACACCATTATCCTCTTGAGGAAGGGGGTCTAATTCATTATTATCCTCCACTTGCCATGGAAAAGCAGTCCCAGGTGCAAGAGCGATCTCCAGACTCCTCAACCATCTCCTTGCATGCTATGAAGTGGGAATAATATATGCCATTTGAACCTCCTACCATAGAGCAGAGTGGACATCAATCAACATCTTGTGTCCTTTTGGTCATACATACAGCAGCAATATGTTTTTTACTTAACCCTTTGAAGAACAGTGAGGGTTGCACTGCAATGGTTTACACACCTGTTTGATCCTCAAAGGATTAGACTTTCTTTCCCAATAGGGTGAAGAGGGTACCTGTAGCCCCAGTGCATTTCACAATGCATTGTAGATGCCTGTAGCATGCAGGTAATTAATACACTTTCCACTTACCAGCAAGCACGTGGTTAATGTTCACTGCCTGAGATCCAAAACTTGTGTAATGAGAGCATCCTGTTGGAGGGGTGCAGATTAGGAAACCTGCCCAAGTATCTGCCATTCAGACTCTACCATAGAGTGGAAATTCCTTCCACATTTAGGTCATGTTTGGGCCTCTGATGTACCTAGTTTCATCTACTCATTCTTTGAGAAATAGTAAGTAACACTGAAGGGGCAGGAACTGGATAGATGGGGGGAGGTGTACAGTTATGTGAGCCAGATGTGATTAGCTGGATTCTTGTTTGTTACCCAAAGATTAGTTATTGTAATGTGAATCACAACAACAAATGTCTCATGTGAATACCTCCATAGCAGTTGCAGGAGCTGGTGTTTACACATCTTGCTGAAACTCCCTGCAACTATCCAGAATCACAGAAAAGTTGCAGTATGCTGCATCCAAAAAAACTGTCCTTATTGACAGATATTTCTGTGAATTACCCCACAGAGCCAACAGCATCTCCTGTGAGCAAGAGCCCTTATTAGTATTGACTTATAGTACAGTAAACTGAACAACAGAAGACTGATTGACCTTTAATGTCTTTGCATTTAGAAATCCTTTGAGGTCCCTCAGCGATGGACTGAACTCATCTAGTGTGGGTCCTCAAACCATGGCTTCACCTGTCAGCAGAATTAGAAATAACTCCAATGTATCTTGTTTAGTCAGTTAATGGATGGAACAATCATTAATGGGTCTCCCTTTGTAACTAAAGGAGAAAAAGTCAATCAACTTCCCTAAAGTCCACATATATATGTACCTATACATTAAGGGGCAGGTATCTATTTACAGTGTATCTATTTACAGTGGACTAACATGTTCAGAGGAAATAATAGCCCCATTGTCTGCTTTAAATTGACAACATGCAAATGACTTTAATTCACAAAAATGTTTCAATAAAATACACGTTTTAATAGCCCACATAGTATTTGAGGGACTCCCCAGATACAGAATCCTTTCTTTAATAAACTTTTGCTCTCTTCATGAAGTGCTATACTCCTCTAAGCACCCAGACTGGGTAATAAAAAAAATGCTGGTCCTAACACTTTAGAATTCTATTTCTTCTTTGGAAATGGATGGATTGCAGCTGGGACAATAGACTATTCTAATTTAAAAATGCTCTATATGTTTTCCAATCTCCTAGGTTTGGGTTGTTTTCAGGGGCCCTGGATCCTGTAAGCCAGCCAATGGGGAATTAGTCATGAATAATTTCTTCATCTGCCCTATAACTTAATGCATCTGACACTGTACATTGTGCAGGGTCTGAGCAACCACTGTCATGTCATGGCTGAACTTGGTAACCATGTACTTGCAAGATCTACAGATTCAAGTAGCTGGTAAACAGAAATTAAGAAATGTTAGTTTTTTTTTTTTGCTCTGAATTATTTCCAGAAACTGCCAATATAATACCTGCGAGATTCCGATAATTGATTGAACCAGAAAACAGTAACTGAGAGAAAAAGCTGAGAAATTCTGAAAAGAAGAAAGGTCCAAAAACTTAGACATGAATGCTGCAGGAATCTGAAGGAGAACTTGAGTGATATCAAAATGTGATCGGGGGGAAAAAAGGTTGGCAAATTATTCATAGATGTGTTCTGAATGCCATATTTTTTTATTCAGATTTAGATCAATTATATATGATGTTTGGGTGCCAGCCAAAACTATTCTACTCTATGAGTGTTACATTCTACTTTCTGAGTATTGAAGAAAGAGGTTCATAGTCCCGGCTCCTCAACAATAATGAACGATTGGTGTGCAACGGCAAACCGAGAAGGGGTTTACCAGTTGGCCAGAAGCACCCCCTTAAACTTTCTTTCCCCATCAGTTCAAACAGGTACAAAGCATAAACACTACAATAATCAGAAATGTTTGTTTATATGAATAGGAGTGGTAAAGTAAAATGCAGGACTCAAGCTTTTGTTGGACTACAATTCCCATGATGAGATTCATAGTCCAACCACACCTTGTGGACTGCTGATTTTCCCTTTCTAATCTGTATACAGACAGCTGCAATAGATTGTGGATGAAACACAGATCAAATTCCATATATGATTATTGTATTGTTGTAATTAGTGGAGATCCCTCTCTGAAAAGTCTGCATTTGGCCACTTGATATAGAGACAGAAGTACCTAACATCAGATATCCGCATGAATGTCCTCATACACATGGGTTATCAAGTGACCACTTTATTTCATAACATCTGTTTTCTGTTAATTAATAGAAAGAGGTGATCTGCTGAAGTGAAATCTGAACTGTATTGGTTAATTTATGTGAAAAACTAAGAGGTACAATGAATCAAAAATAAGAAATCAATTGTAGCTCTGCTATGGTTGTCCATTTAAAAGTCCATGGCAGTTTGTTATTTTCATAACATTTGTACAGGGTCCAGACCAGTCTACAAAGATGTTTAAAACAATCCTGCTTACAACTTGAATGTCATGTCATGTCAGTAATGGGCTCCAAATTTCCCCAGAACAATACTGAAAGATATGATGGGGCACTAAACAAAAGAGAAGGCACAACACTAAATAAGGGCTCACTGAACAAAGTTACAGTGTGAACTACAAAACAAAATTGAGCAGACACATGTGTCTGTTCTTATGACTTAGCATTTCCTTGTAAAAGAAGATCCTGTGTGGTTGATTTTATTAGCTCTGCTAAAGTTGCTTTAATAATTAAAAAATGTAGTGTGCATGTTAGGCCATTATAAATCAGGAACAATCACCACTGAGACTCGTCTTATCCAGTCAACAGGAGGCTGGGCTTTAAGCTCAAAAGAAAAGTGGTTAGTCTGGCAAAACCACCTACACCACTGGGAATAAATAAAGGGATTATCTTCTGATAAATTAGTTTCTCTTAGTGCATTGTGATGCAGGGACCATGGGGTTAAGTAGCATGCCTATAGGACGCAGGGCACTCTCAACAGAAAAACTCCTCTCACTTCCAAGATGCTAACCCCCTCCTCCGCACAGCTAACTTCAGTTTTTGACTAGCAAAGTCAGGAAAGGAAAGCAGAACACATATGGTTGTCAAAAAAGGTCATACATCCTCACAAAACACATTTTCTGTGGGTGGGAAGCCCTGCATTCCTCAATGGACTAAGAGAAAAGGATTTATCAGTAAGTAAAAAATCCTATTTTCTCTAGCATCATTAAGGGATGCAGGGACCATTCGGACATACCAAAGCCACCCCAAAAAACTATAAGGGAGGAAAACTATGAACAATGGCCTCCAAAACATTATGGCCAAACTAGCATCTTGGGATGCCAGAACATTAACTTTGTAAAACTTAGTGAAAGTGTGAAGAAATGACCATGTAGTTGCCTTGCACACTTGGTCAACAGTAGCTTGATTCTTCAAGACACGAGAGGTATTAATGGACCCAGTAGAATGAGCTGTGATTCTAAATGGAACTGGAACAGACATTAGTCTGTAAGCTTGTTTGATTATCTGTTGAAGCCTGAAGCAATGGTAGACTTAGAGGTTGGTCTGCCCTTTTTAGGGCCTTCTGGAATCACAAACAAGGTATCTGAAGTCCTAAAGGACTGAGTGACATAGACATAGTGTTTTAAACATCTTAGTACATATAAAGTGTGAAGAAAGTTTTCTTTAGAATTAGAAGGATTAGAACACACGGAAGGAAGTATCACTTCCTGGTTTATGTCAAAAGTGGAGACTACTTTAGGCTGGAACTCTGGGACTGTTCTTAAAACTACTTTATCTTGGTGGAAGATTAGATACGGAGAATTACAAGAAAGAGCACTAAGTTCTAAGATTCTTCTTGCAGAAACAATAGCCATAATAAAGATTGTCTTAAAGGTTAGGTTTCTGATAGAAGCTGATGATAAGGGCTCAAATGAAGAGGATTGAAGAGCCTCTAACACTAATTTCAAATCCCAGGGTTGGATAGGATGTCTATATGGGGGAACTATTTTGGTGACACCTTGAAGGAAAATTTGAATCTCTGAAAGAGAAGCAATCTTTCTCTGGTAAAATATAGAGAAATTTGGACTTTCAGAGAGTTAACCCTTAGACCTTTTCTAGACCTGATCTAGATCTTTTGTGACACAGAAGGAGAGAAAGATTCTCCAAATTCTGTTATATATTCTAGATGACACAGGTTTACGAGTCCTGAACATGGGGGAACTGAGGCCTTTTTCCCTAAGAATTTGGTTCTCAAGTTCCACGCCGTCAAAGCGAGATTGTGTAAGTTGTGGTGGAGAACTGGACCTTGAGAGATAAGGTCTGGAATCTAAGGCAGATGCCATGGTTCTGTCCATGACATGTCTTTGAGATGGTGAAACCAAGACCTCCTTGGCCAGAATGGTGCTACGAGGATAATATGCATCACCTCCTCCTTTATTTTGTGAATAATTCTGGGAATCATAGGTAGTGGAGGGAAAAATCATAGGAGAGAAAATGTACACAAGTTTGTAATTCCATGGGATTGTTAGGGCATCCACTGCTATTGCCTGTGGATCCCTTACTCTTGCGCAGAAAGTTAGTAGTTTTCTGTTTCTTCTTGATATCATCATGTCTATGTCTGGAATTCCCATTCATTGAGTTATCTGAAGGAATATTTCTTGGTTTAGTTCCTATTCTCCTGGGTCTATGGTATGATCACTGAGGTAATCTGCCTCCCAATTCTCCACTCTTAGAATGTAAATGGCTGATAAAACTGTAACATGTTTCTCTACCCAGAGGAGAATTCTCTGTACTTCCATCCAGGTAACATTGCTTTTTTGTCCCTCCTTGATGGATTATGTATGCCATTGCTATGTCATTGCCTCTCTTAATTTGAATGGAAAGATTCTTCAGAATGGATGTCCATGCCAGTAGAGCATTGTAAATTGCACGTAATTCAAAGATGTTTATGGGAATGCAGAACTCCGATGGAGTCCACTGGCCTTGAATGGAGAGATGTTTGTGCACCGCTCCCCATCCAAACAGACTGGTAACTGCTGTGACTATTTTCCATGCCATGTAGAAATGTTTGCCTGCCAGCAGATTTGTACTTATAAGCCACCAGAGGAGAGATTGCCGTGTGGACTATGATATCTTCATCATATGATGCTAGAGAAAAATAAACATTCCCAATGATTTAAATAGGGTTTTTAACCCCTTGAATTCTAGGGAGGTCTCAAATATCTCGAAAGCAATACCTCTAGCATTCAAGGATTAAAAACCCTATTTAATTGAATGGGAATCTCTGTCACTCCCCTATATTGCAGTTAGTTTTCTCAGAATTACTCCACTTTTTGCTGGTGATATGGCCCACTGTCCTCTCACATACGTTTTCAGGGGTATGGCTCTTGTCCTTTCTAGCACATATAACTTTCTTTTTGTACAGTGTATACCTAAGAGCCGCCCAAGCAGTATCATCTTTCAGCCAGCTGTACTGAGCTGACTGATTCCCAGAGACAGCAATGTATGATAGCCACAAAACACACTACACAGAAAGAATGGGAGACACACGTGATCTCCGGTGCTGCCAGAGTGTCAACAGTCTCAGGCATCAGTAATTACTTGGTAAAGAAGCTAGGGAGATCAACATTTAGGTGCTAAATAAGGAGTGCAACTGAGAAAATGCAACGTACTATATATGACATATGCTTATATCAGGAATGAAAGTTCCCCTTAAAATTTCATAAAGCCTTATGATCTCCATTGAAAGGCACCTTTTATTTAACCCTTTGAGAGCCAGAGGGGTACCCAACACACTGCAAAGCAATTAGCTGCATCCGCCTCTGGTAAGCAAAAGGTTAATAATAAATAAAAAATAAACACTCTGATAACACAAATGAGAAATGAAAAGGAAGTTGTATTCCCTCTCCCTTTTCCTCTCTATTTAAAGACTGTGGACCCTGAGTCAAGTTAGGGTCTTACTTTATCATATCCCATTAGTTAATTTTTCCTCCTAGTAGTTATGTATTTGGATAGCAAGATTCTGTAACAGAAACATGGTGGGATGACACACATGATTGGTCAATCAATTTGGAGGGCTACATGTTATTTAGAAAAGATAGGTCAAACA
Source organism: Rhinophrynus dorsalis (assembly GCA_037306005.1). Lineage (NCBI taxonomy): Eukaryota > Metazoa > Chordata > Amphibia > Anura > Rhinophrynidae > Rhinophrynus > Rhinophrynus dorsalis. The sequence continues at coordinate 156,626,712 of CM074724.1, forward strand.
AAAGAGGTGGTGGGGTCTGTCTGTATGTCAAACCAGCATTATTGCCTCAATTGCGGGAAGATATATGTGATGACAGTAGTGAACATGTGGAATCCCTGTGGGTTGAAATAGTCACAGGGGGTAAAACTGCCCAGAAAATATTAGTGGGTATTTGTTATAAACCACCAAACATTGGTGACCTTGAAGAATCAAAGCTATTAATGCAAATAGAAAAGGCTTCTCAATTAGGGAGAACTATAATTATGGGGGATTTTAGTTATCCAGAAATAGACTGGAAAAATGGAGCAGCTTATTCTGCTAAAAGCAGCAAGTTTCTGAACTTGTTGAATGACAATTTTTTGTCACAACTAGTGCAGACCTCAACCAGAGGGAATGCATGTTTGGATTTGGTAGTAACTGACAATGAAGAACTTATCTCTAACATCCAAGTTAGGGAGCACTTGGGGAATAGTGACCATAACATGGTATCTTTTGAGATTAATTCAAAAAAGCAATTTGGTATGTGTTCCACCAAAACACTGAATTTTAAAAAGGCCAACTTTAGCAGATTTAATGCATCCCTTGGTCTCTTTGACTGGGATAAAATATTTTCAGGAAAAAACACAGAAGGTAAGTGGAATGCCTTCAAAATAACATTGCAAGAATACACACATAAATTTATCCCTGTAGGAAACAAATACAAAAGAAGCAAATTAAAACCAATGTGGCTAACCAGTAAAGTAATTCATGAAATAAATAACAAGAAAGCGGCATTTAAACATTACAAAGCTGAGGGATCAGCAGAGGCATTTGCAGAATACAAAAATGTCAACAAAAACTGTAAAAAGGCTATTAAATTAGCTAGACTAGAGAATGAAAAAAATATTGCTAAGGAGAGCAAAAGCAACCCCAAAAAATTATTTAAATACATTAATGGCAAAAAATTTAGGTCTGATAATGTTGGGTCCTTGTTATCTGAAACGGGTGAGATGGTCAAAGGGGACAGAGAGAAGGCAGATATTTTAAATAATTTCTTTTCTTCTGTTTTTACCAAGGAAGACCCAATGGACAAGAATCTGCAAGCTACTTTTACAGAACAGTCACAGCAAGCATGGGACTGGCTAACACAAGAAAAGGTGTTAAAACAATTGAATAGTGTTAAGGTAGACAAAGCTCCGGGGCCAGATGGTATACACCCACGGGTACTTAAAGAGCTAAGCCAGACCCTGGCCAGACCGTTGTATTTGATTTTCAGGGATTCTTTTATTTCAGGTATGGTGCCCATGGATTGGCGTAAAGCAGATGTGGTGCCCATATTTAAAAAGGGATCAAAGTCACAGCCAGGAAATTACAGACCTGTAAGCTTGACATCTGTGGTAGGGAAGCTGTTTGAAAGGTTGCTAAGGGAATATATTCAAGAATTCTGCTGGAACATGAATATCATTAGCAATAGCCAACATGGCTTTGTGAAAGACAGGTCTTGTCAAACGAACTTGATCGCATTTTATGAAAAAGTGAGTAATAATATAGATGAGGGAGCGGCAGTTGATGTGATCTATTTAGACTTTGCCAAGGCATTTGATACAGTTCCGCACAAGAGGTTACTGTACAAATTGAATGAAATAGGCCTAGGGGAAAATGTTTGTGTGTGGATCAGAAATTGGCTGAAAGATAGAATGCAAAGAGTGGTAGTAAATGGCAAGTTCTCCAGTTGGATAAAATTGATAAGTGGAGTACCTCAGGGATCTGTCCTGGGTCCTCTTCTTTTTAATTTGTTTATTAATGACCTCCCAGAGGGCATAGGGAGCCATGTATCAGTGTTTGCTGATGACAAAAAATTAAGTAAGGTAATAAAGTCTGAACTGGATGTGTCTTCATTACAAGAGGATTTGGACAAATTGAGTAACTGGGCAGGCAAATGGCAAATGAGATTCAATATAGACAAGTGTAAAGTTATGCATTTTGGGTATAATAATAAAAATGCAACATATAGTTTAAATGGTGTTTCTCTGGGGAAATCTACTAATGAAAAGGATTTGGGAGTAATGGTAGACAATAGACTTAGCTGTAGCGTGCAGTGCCAGCTGGCAGCTGCAAAGGCCAATAAGATATTGGCATGTATTAAAAGGGGTATTGACTCAAGGGAGGAAGATATAATTATGCCTCTTTACAGGTCCATGGTAAGACCCCACCTAGAATATGCTGTTCAATTCTGGGCGCCCTTTCTGAAAAAGGACATTATGGAACTAGAGAGAGTGCAGAGGAGGGCTACAAAACTAGTAAGGAGAATGGAAAGTTTTAGTTATGAAGAGAGGCTAGAAAAATTAAACTTGTACACACTAGAGAAACGGCGTCTTAGAGGGGATATGATAACACTATATAAGTATGTTCAAGGTCAATATAAAGGGCTCTCCAAAGACCTGTTCATTAACAGAACAGTACACAGGACAAGGGGCCACCCGCTTAGACTTGAGGAAAGGAGATTTAATCTACAACAGCGGAAGGGTTTCTTTACAGTAAGGACAATAAAGGTATGGAATTCACTTCCTGAGGAGGTGGTGCTATCAAATACATTAGATGCCTTTAAAAGGGGCCTGGATACTTATTTAAAAGAGCATAACATAGAGGGCTATGTACGTTAGTATTGAGATTAATATTTAGTTAGGGCTTGTTGATCCAGGGAGAAATCTCTTCTTTTGGATCAACAATGGTAAACAGGAATAGAAAAAGGGTTGAACTAGATGGACGCAAGTCTTTATTCAACCTAAATTACTATGTTACTATGTTACTATGTTACATGTAAAGCCAGAATATAATAAAGTGAAAGAAAGCACAGTTTACGTTCAACAGGCTGATGAATACGTACCCTAGTTATTTATATTCATGCGGTCCCCAATGTCTAAATCAGTCATAGCCTCCAGTTGCTTAACCATGAATAAGTTGTATCTTTCTCCTCCCCAATGAAGAAATAAGCTATGTATAATAGAGAATCCTTGCTTGTAAAGAGGCTTTTGATGCAGTCATGCTTCTCGTTTTGGAGGAATTAATGTCTGCCATATTGTGTAACTTCAATTTTCACATCTTGTATTTAGGAAGGGGTTTTGTTGCTTTTCATTCATTCCCCCAATCTCTATAGGGGAAGAGGTAGAGGGAAAGCAATCAATATCACTTTACATTAATTTCTGAAGACCAGTCATGGTCAGTTATGCTAAGACTGGCAAAGACTTCAATTGGCTTGGCTGAAAATGATGTTTAGACATAGTGACATAAAGGAATAATGTCGACATGGCCAGCCTATGAGGTGTGTAATCAGTGGAGGCGCCACCATTAGCTTAACTGATCTTGGAAAAGGTTCCTGCTGAAAGCATAGTAGTACAGTGCCTTTTTTGTTTGGGGAAACTAATAATAATAATAATTATTATTATTATTATTTTAAATAGGATGGCTGCCCCCCAATAAAATGTTGTAGAGAGAGTAATTTGGGGGAGGCTAAGGCTCCTCCAGTCTCAGTTACTCTCCACCTATGAGTAGAAGAACTAACTGTTCACACTGGCTAGTAGTCATGCTTTGTCTACCTTATAATTAGCAATGCTTTTTCTGCCTCTTTGTGGTGCTAATAAAATACAGATATATATGTAACAGGATAATTTATGTTATTTATTTGCACTGTGACTACAGTTGCACATGCAGTTTTTGCACAGCAAGCCACTCACTGAATGTCCAGAGCAGAATACAGGCAGAAATATAATATAGTCTAGTGGAGACCAAAGGTTGTAATCTTCAGAATTAGACCCAAAACTGGCTGAGAGAAGATAAATGGAATTAGGAAAACAAGTGGTAGATTCAGACATTAAAAAAGAAAAGTGTCTAGAAAAACGCTTTCCAGCTATCAGTATCAATATACTGAGAAGCTGTCCAGCTGCTGTATGACTCACAAAGCAGTGTTTCTGTCAGTCTTGTCAGAGTGCCAGGTTCAAACTGTGACAGACTGATTGAGGTATGTAGGGCAAGACTCACAATAATTCGATGATTGACTTTATAACTTAAATGTCTGGAAATCCTAAAGCTTTTTTTTGGAAAACTCCACTAGCAACCTAGTAACTAGTCACATCCACAACTAAATTAGAGGATGGCAAACAAAAATCCTAACAGCCATGGAAACCTATTCCCGATGTTTTTGAACATGATGTATTTCCGGCAAATAATGGGTTATATAAAATGAGGGGATCAACAAACTTTGTTCAAATTCCAAATTATATATATTTAATGAATATATATATTTGGATCAGGAATATTATTAGTGCTAGCAGATAGTAGGGTGATAATAACAGTGGCCTGCTTGTTACAGCATGAGCTCTATATTTGTCTGGGCATCTTAAAGGAGCAGTTTTATGAGAAAATATAAATTGCAGGCCATTTCCTGTTGAGTAAAATAAGTGTAATCCCACTGCTGACAGATGCATATTTCCAGAGTTATTACAGTTTAAACCCTTTTTTTTTCCATTAGTGGTCAAGTGGCAATTATTCTGTTACAGTCTAATGGAGAGGAAAGTCAGTGACATACAGTTCTCCATAGAATGTGAAAGAAATGGTTGTCACATCCTGTCAGTTAGAGCTATCAGGAAGTAAATGCACAGTAAAGTTACTTCCTAATTATTTGAACTTTTATAACATTTGAATAAAATAATTGACGGCAATGGATGTGCCCTTGTTTTACTCAGCAGGAAAAGCTTTAACAAATAAGGGTTTTCATTAAAAAAATATATATACTGTTCCTTTAAGTGCACAAAAGGCTGCGCTCACTGGTGACTTCACACTGCTGTAGAGTTTATAAAAGATACAAGGTGTTTTGCTTATCCAGGAAAATACATGTGCTGTAGGTGAGGAATCCATACAAAAAGGAACTGATCATACATTGGAAGATACAATACTGTATATTGTGACAAGGCAGACTGAGAGGGGGGTTTAATTTTCCAATAACCCTACCCTTCACTATTTTATACCTATCATGTATGAGAGAGACAGAAATTATGCTACAGAGGTACACTTTTGAAGCAAATTGACTGCACCATTTGAGAGAAATTACATTTTTCAATGATTAAAATGGGATTTTTAAACCATGAATACTAGAGATGAAGGACATATTAACAATTTGGTCTCCAATTTCCAAGCATCCTAGGGCTGTCAGCTTGTCTGTGGCCATACCCCCACTAATCACATGACCTTCTCCCAGCCTCATCCTCTGTTGCCTGAACCATAAAACACTCTTTGTCTGTAACAAACACAGAAAATATGTCTTTTAGCCTCTTGGTTATCTGCAATGCATCGGAGACCTCTCTAGTATGAAAAGGATTAAATAAACTTGACAATATGAAGTATGTAAACTAGTAAATTAACTGTTAATATATATCAACTGCAGAATGGGTCGCACCCACATCAAAGAATGGTGAATGTAGCTAACATAGTTAAAGCCTCACTCATAATTACGCACTCTTAGATGCTTACCACTCTTCCTAATGGCAAATCCAGTCCTCTTCAACATTCCCTTCCTGATGTATTTACCCTAAGAAGAACAAGAGCAATTCTGGGCCAAACCAATATCACCACAAGTTACAAACAAACATTTGCATTTATGGCTTTAAAAGCCTCTTTAAAAACAATGGGACATTTGTAAAGTTTTATTGGTTTGGTTTGCACCAGTTTAGCTTATTGAATACAGCCCTACATACCCCTATGTTGAGACATGTATGCTATAGTAGAGCGTATGGCTGTGCCAGTGTTGGACATCCTAGGGTGTTTCCTGCTGTTACTGGACTGCAACTTCCATTATCCTCAGCAAAACACTGGCCAGGTAAGGGTACTGGGAATTTTAGTCTGACAAGAATTGGAGGAGAGTGATAGATTGCCCATTACTAGTCTATACACAGGTAACTACAGGATTGCATAAAACAAATCTGATACATTGTTGTAGCTGGTTTACTATGGAAATATCACCCTGTGTTTGGCGACCTTCAAAAATGCCACAATCATAATGTCACCTGAATTAAATAGGGTGACATTCTGGTCCGAATCCGAGTACCCTCCATCTGTGTTTTAACTTATATCCTGCCGCCACTGTCTCTGCTCTACTGTGCTCTGAGTACCCTCCATCTGTGCCTTAACCCTTTGAGTGCCAGAGGTCTGCAGTGCAATTTGCAATGCATTGCGGACTTCTCTGGCACAGGATTAAGGATTAAGGCACAGATGAAGGGTACTTGGAGCACAGCTGATTAGAGACAATGGCGGCAGGATATATGTTAAGGCACAGATGGAGTATACTGCAAGATTTAAGTTAAGGATGGAGAGTACAGCAGGATTTAAGTTAAGGATGGAGGGTACTCTGAGTGACACTTAAGCTTACCTTTTTAAAAAAAAATGTGAAATGCCTATCTAGAAATCTTAGGTTTGCCCGCAGACCAAGTTACTTCAAATGTTATCCTATTCTTTTTCTCTCAGTAACTCCTAATTAATTCATCACTTTCCAGTAGATTGGTTAACTCTCCATCATCCATATACATATATGTCATGGGGCTATAGTAAAGTGCTCTATTGATGTCTGTCTTTTCAATCACCTGCTGTATTCAATATAACCTGTTTGCTTCCTTCCTGTTTCTTTCTTATGGTAATTTTCTCTTCCTTCCAATGTGCACATTTTTTAACTCCTTCAATGCTAGAGGCATCTCCAAAGTATTGCAAAGCAAAGCATTCAAGACATCTCTGGTGTATATATAAATATAAATGCAATGCATTGAATACCTCTCTGGCACTCAAAGTGGTTTTAACTCTTTCATTGTTCAGTGGTTCTCAATAAGGAACACTTATTTTTAGTCATTTGTCATGTGTATATTAAAGTGTATAAATGCAAAAATGTATATTTATCCATAGGCTTTACAATCAGAATTAAACAATGTACATATTGTGCACAACAAAGCCCTAAATATTGATTTGGAAATCAAGAATTACATTTTTGGCAAAGTCTTTATGGGAAAACTGTGACACCGTAAGCTAGTTCCCAGGGCACATCAAATTGCGTGGCACCCTGGCTGACAACCACTGTCTTAGAGGGTACACTAGTTTGGTGAAACTCATAAAAGATTTAGTTTCATTCTTTCTTATAGCAGTCAGTACAGGTAGCCTAGAGATTATATGAAACCCGTGATATTGATAAAAAAACAAGTCTGGACATGATTTAATGATGTTGTTATAGAATGTTTCTGTTTTCACAAGTAGATAAAGTTAGTTGTATATGCAATAAGCATCACACTATGATGCTGCTGGTCAACAGTATGACACTTCTAGCTGTTCTATAGTGCTGAAGCAAATTATCTTTCTACTTCTTATCTCAGGTACACTACAACCAGGGTCAGATTTTCAATTCTTCAATGTGTGATAGCAGTGGACCCTGCAATCTACAACATGCCACATTCTTATTGCTTTAAGATTCATTCTTTTCTGACAAATGTCTTCTAATATTTTCATGTATGTATAATTGTATTTATATGGTGTCACACAATGTAAGCAGAAACATCCAGAAGATGAATCTTACAATTAAGTAAGTGATTAAGTCATAGAAACAATAGAAAATAGGTCTGTGCCCCAAGGACCTTATAGAATAATTTCATAATAGAAGATTTACAGAGGCAGACAGGCAAATCGAGCACATCAGTAAGAACATATTGGCCAATAGGCTGCTCGGTATACTAGTGATGTAATATGTAAGATTAGTGTAGTTTGGAATATGGAATAGGACAGTTTGATATGCAGAAGAGAGGGATGGAGTTCAAGAGGTAAGGAGCAGAAAACAGAAAGGTTTAAGGTGGGAGAGGGCAAAGGGGTTGGATGAGGTAACAAGGAAGATGCTTTTTGTTGAGTGTAAAAAGTGATCAGTACAGACAAGGACTGAATGCAAGGGGGGAACAGCTGCTTGGAGGGCTTTTAAAGCATGAAACAGGGCTCTGTAGGTGAATTAGTGCTTAGATGGAAGTGGTGAGAGAGATGAGGAAAGAAGCTGGTTCAGTTTTGGAACAGGGTGTGAGTATTCTTGTAGCCAAGTTTAATATAGATTATAGGAGAAATAGATGGCAAGGTGAGAAAGCCAGTTAGCAGTGTGTTGAGAAGCAATACACTCCACTCTGGTCAAGGTCTTATGATGGACAGTACATCCTACATCCATGGGTATAAAACATGTAAGGAACACAGTAGCTTAGTACAAAGGAGATACGCAGACACAACGCAACAAAAAATGTTCCTCCACCTATTTTAGAGTGGAATTGTATTTGTACCTTGCTTTCAATATGAGTTCTTTCAATGAAAGAGAGTACAGGGAGAAAAGGAGAAATCACAGAACAACTCCTTGAGACATACCTACCTATATCTTGACATGCATACCAAATGATTCATTATCTCTACTTGTTGCACAGCACTTAGGCTTGTGTCACACATTCTATTTTATTTTTTGGCTTGCTAATATTGTAGATACCTTTATGTTTCTTTGTTCACAGTGGGCCCCAATAGTCTTAAAATTGCCCCTAACTTCACCACTACATTGGTTACAATAAATACATGACTTTATGATTCAAATGTCAACTATTTCTCCAAAGATTTGGATGAGTAATGCATCCTTCAAAAATCATAAAAATATCATCTGGATGGGATGATTGTAGGGACCAGTCACCTCTTGGAATTAATTGCTGTGTCCGATCCCTGCTGAATGGGCCAAATAAAAGGGAAAAGCTTTATAAATTCACAATGGGATGTTCTCTGGGCCATCTCATAGGCATTAATAGCACAAGGGATTGTTGTTCCAAATCCTAGTTACTAGCTTCATTTAGAATTATGCAAAACGAATACATTCTGAAGTAATAAATCAGTGTCTGGTTTTCATGCATTTCTAACACACAAATATTTGTTTATTTGTGAGTCAATATGCATGGCCCCAATCCATGGCTCTAATTATTGTAAAAATATAAAAGTATGTTTATGTATTTTGCATCATGATGAATATACTGACACTGGAAGAGTTAAAGTGAAATGAATGCCTCTAATTCTCATATCAACAACTTAACCTGAACTCTGTTTGATGAGACACCAACACATTGTAAGGCAATATTTTGTAGACCCCTCAGGCAAAGTATGGGATAATGATTAACAGACAAAAACCATACACTGGACTTCATTCCATACTAATCCAATTAAACTGTGCACGGTAGTTTGGGTAAACCCCATCCTCCCACACTCACAAATAAACATGCAAATGATCCTCCTACCTTCTTGGTTTTGAGGTGGCTGAAGCCTATGTGACTGCTCACCACCCAATCAGGCTATACAATGTAATGGGGTAGAGATATATGATATATATTCCCCACTGGCCACATGTGTGATATATATTTCTTACACCCATTGGTAGGACTGAATTTACATCCCAGGAGACCATAGGCAAGGCACTCTAGGCTCCCTTAGTCCTGCCCATGGCCACATCCCTATTCTTCATATGATCCCATCCCCAGTCCCATCCACTGTTTTCTGGCACAGAATGCACCCTTGGACTATAACAAGCAAGAACAAGAATGTATTTGATATATACAGTACAATTATTCTGGGCCTCATTTGTTAAACAATTACCATTTTAGATATGCCCCATGGAATGTTCTAACAAAATGCACATATCAAACAGTTCAACTTACATCAAAACTCTTCACCAATCTTTAGATGGTGGAGATCAAAGTGCACAGAGAGAAAAAGGAAGTCTTGTACAAAAATTGTACATTCCCTTTATTATAAAATGGAAATTACAATGTGATAAGTAAAACAGATAAATAAATGACTAGCATATTTCACTAACTAAAATGCATATGGGGTCACAGAAACAAACTCCAAATGTTTGCTTTGGTCTGTAAGAGGAAGGGGAATGTTAAAAGATATATCTCATAATAAGAAATAGTCTTCTGCTTTGTTCACACCTGCAACATTTTTCTATTGATGTCACTGCTACTCTAAAAGCTTGAAAATGCAACAAAATGCCCTCCTATCAGGCTGTTCATATTGGTGACTACCACCTCAAACAAATGCAGACTCTTGAGGCATGCTGCAACTTTCAGGAGTATGATGCAGAAAGCAGGTAAGTTTCACAAGTGAAGATCTGCATAGCAGTCTATTGGGTCGCTGAGAAAATTGTTTGCATGGATAGAATAGCCAATGCAAAGCTCATCAATGTGGGCATCAACCAAAATGTTAGGCTGTCATCATGGGCCAACTAGCAGTCACATCCAACAGCAATAGGATTATTCAGCAATGCAGTAAGTATCATGGGTTAATGAAATGTGGTAACATCCCCACCATGTTCAAATATTGTTTGTAAAATATCCTTTTGGTGAGAAAACTTATGGGCATATGGACAAGGGGGAACCCCCTGACTTGATTCAAATGGGACCAAAATGGAGCTTCAAGTGCCTGTACCAGCACATAACATAGCTAGTAACTTCCTCAAATTGTCCTGGACTCCTGTTTTAGCCTGCATAATAGTGGGCTGAAACGGCCTTCCAAAAGTTACACCGTAGCTATAGTGTCTATTCCACCACAGCCCGGAAGATAGCAGTTTGCCAGATGCCTCCAGTACTTGAAGTATTGTAGTGGCTAGATTCTCTAAAGGTCCTTTCTCTTCTACCAATAAAATCTACTATATTCGATACAAAGCAGGATAGGTTCTATAAATTAAAAGTATGTCCTGTAATCCACTAGAAGTTAGAAGTAGGTTACAGAAACCTAGGGCTCGATTCAAATGTTGGCGTTAAAACCAACGTGAAGAAAAAAACTGCCTTCGCTCGTTAAGCAAGACCAGGTAACGTGAGATTCAAATCTTCCTTACCTAGAAAGCCTAACGAGCGATAACCAACAAAATACACGTTAATCTTAAACCTGCGTCGCATAGAAAATCTTACCTAAAAACACACGATAAAAATGTTACCTAGCACCACAGCCAATCACAGCACTGCAAAGTATCAAGTTCAGTCAGAAAATCCAAAACCCACGTCTCCAGTTCTGAACAGCTTTCTCTGTGCTTCCCTACCCAGCCACTAGGGGAACACAGAGAAGGCTTTCAGCACCATGGACAGCTTTGAATGCCATAGGGATGTGCACTGCTCACCCCTGTGGCATTCAAAGGGTTAAAATCAATAAAACTAGTACACCAAGCACTACACAATGCCCCCTTCCACATCCCCCCCTTAGTATGTCACATATATTGCATATATGTGACATACTAACCCCATCCACATCCACCTCATGGACTTCCATGTAGTGGACAAATCTGTCTTTTATTCTACAATTAACCCTTTGAGTACCAGAGAGGTAGGAAAGCATTGCTTAGCATGTTTCCTACCCCTCTGGTACCCAAAGGGTTAATAGTCAACGTATGGACTACATACCTTGCCTATATATATATATGTGTGTGTTTGTGTGTGTTTTAAACTTTTTTTTAATTAAAATACTATTATTAGACAGTTTAACTTAGATCTCATTCATTGTTAACCCCCTACCTCCTGTGTCCCATTGCTATTAGTACTTTTGCTCCACTCTTCTTCAAACTGAGAGTGGAGCAAAAGTACTAAAAGCAAAGGGACACAGTAAGTAGGGCATTATGAATGGATGAGATCTAAGTTAACCCTTTGAGTGCCAGAGTGGTACGCAACGCATTGCAAAGCAATGCGTTGAGTACCACTCTGGCACTCAAAGGGTTAAATACAACTGAGGGAGCAGGCTGCCCTGTGCTTGCAGCGCTTCCCTCAACTTTATTTTTACATTAATTTATTATTATTCTTTATTTATTATTATACTTTATTGCTTATTATTATTTATTTTTTACTTCTTATTCCTCCCCTTGCTGCGGGCGGCTGTGAAGCCCACAGCATAATAAAGCCATGTTCACTAGACAGCTATTGGAGGAAGCGGGAGGAGGGGCAGAGACATTGGAGGAAGCGGGTGGTAGGCTTGTATTTGCTGCCCGCTTCCTCCAATACCTCTCCTCTCGCGGTGGCATTGTGCCAGGCTGCCTGATCGCCTTGTGCAATTCGTCCCTTTGCACAAGGCGTTGTACAGTTGTAAACTGTACAACACACAAACACACACATATATATATAGGCAAGGTATGTAGTCCATACGTTGCCTATTAACCCTTTGGGTACCAGAGGGGTAGGAAACATGCTAAGCAATGCTTTCCTACCTCTCTGGTACTCAAAGGGTTAATTGTGGAATAAAAGACAGATTTGTCCACTACATGGAAGTCCATGAGGTGGATGTGGATGGGGTTAGTATGTCACATATATGCAATATATGTGACATACTAAGGGGGGGGGGATGTGGAAGGGGGCATTGTGTAGTGCTTGGTGTACTAGTTTTATTGATTTTAACCCTTTGAATGCCACAGGGGTGAGCAGTGCACATCCCTATGGCATTCAAAGCTGTCCATGGTGCTGAAAGCCTTCTCTGTGTTCCCCTAGTGGCTGGGTAAGGAAAAGCACAGAGAATGCTGTTCAGAACTGGAGACGTTGGTTTTCTACTCTTACTTGTGGGCTGTACTCAAAAAAAAATAGGCGTTAGATTTCTGGAGAGAAATGTTGCAATTTAACGTGAGTTAGCCCTAACTCCAACATTTGAATAGCTTTTGGCGTCGTTTGTACATTATCCTCTATGGGTGAGATCTTGCTGTTCTGGCGACGGGCGATGTCTGTTTCAGAACTGGCGTCGCTTGTTTCTAGTAGAACATTTGCATTGCTCAATTGACGTTAAAACCAGAGTCTCCAGTTTTTTCTGGCGACGCCAACATTTGGATCGAGCCCCTAGTCTTGCTCTACATAGAATAGATTCCACTGGGAGAAAGGAATGCCCTTAATCTAACCTTATAGTTTAGTAGTGGCTACAATGTAGTAGGCAAAAGGACAATGTGCCTGCTGCTCCGGAACTATTGTTGCACTGTGTTATAAGGGCAGGCTGAAAATTAGATAGTGTGATACTTGTTAACCCCTTAAGGACCGTCATGGGTTTTTATACCCTCAAGGACGCATGACGGTCCAGAACCGTCATAGAATTCCGGGCTCCCCGCACGGCTGCACACCGTTCGGGGAGTCCGGAATCGGATTCGGGAAAAAAAGTCCCTGGTCATTAAATGACGGCCGCGTGCGTAGCCGGTCCTTAAAGGGTTAAGGTACATATTGTGGCCAAAAAACACATTCACTGAATAAAGCTGATGCACACTTATTAACTCTCTGTGGAAATAAGTTATTGCACTGGAATTGTAATTATATGTACAGATTGATTTCCATATCAATCTGCATATTAAGTGGACATAGCTTGCTTCTTGAAGTTAATTTAACATTTTTGTGCAGCAGTGAATGGGCCCTCTAATCTACAGACTATGCATAGACCATCATATGAAGGGAGAGTTTTTAATTAGGGTTCTGTTTTTTCTTTTATTTTTGCTTTCTTAAATCTTTTTCCATGTCAGAGTATGTACAATGCAGTACATGCTCCTCTGGCATTCAAATGGTTAAAAAATAGAAAACTAATTTTAAAAAATAGCTGTTAAATTAAGGTCTTTGTATTTGCCTCTGAGCATTTAGCAGTTATTGATACTTTGGGACACTGTTTTGTATACTATGGGACACTAGTTTAAAATTATCTATCTATAAACATCCCATCTAACTTATAGGCCCCATCTGACTAAATAAAAGTGCTGGGAGAAACCTGTGGATGTATTTCTTCCTGTAGAAGAGAGACTCTTTTGTATTGTGGAGACTGTGAAGATGATATACTAAAGAAAAAGTGTAGCAATTCTGGAGCAAATTAACTGTACCATTTAACCATTTGTTTGCTTTGGAATGCCTTGGAAACCCCTCTAGCATTTTGGGGTCAAATGTCTCATTTTTAATCAATGGATATTTGTATTTGTCCCCTATGGCTTAGTTAGGATGTCCTAGATTTAATCCACATTTCTTCTGAAATTAGGGATTTTATCCAATCAATAAGGCAACATGTCCTATTCTGTAAAAAAAAGTCTAGAGAGGATCCCCTGCTCAGTTCCTCATGCAATGGTTGGATCACTCACTACACTCAGTTGTTCAGTGGGAATCCTAAACAAAAGAAAATGGGAACTCCTGCAATAAACCAACTGCACTATAGTGGAGAAATAAAAATGGCAAAACTCACTTTGATTTAAAATTGGGCTTTTAACGCCTTGAATGACAGTGAGGTCTCCAGTGCATTGTGAAGCAATGCACTGAGAATGCCTGTAGTATTTAAGGGGTTAAAAGTAGTACTTAAATTAGGGGACCACACTTCCCGGAATGCCCGGGACTGTCTCTTATTGGGGGTCTGTGTCCTAAGTCCTGGTTCACGCCCCACCGGGACAACAAAGAGTCCCGGATTAGAGCAACATGCACCAGTCCAGCCAGCCAATGAAATGTATTTGCTATATGGTCCTCATTGGCTGGCTGAGCCAGCCAATGAATAACATAAAGCAAATACATTTCATTGGTTGGCTGGACTAGTGCATGCGAGACAGCTGAGATGGAGCAGGTATGCTGGTGCTGCAAGTAAGACCCGTGGCTGAGGCTCCCTCCGGCACTGACCATCTTCCTGAGGCTGACACAGAGTAAGAACTCCCACTGGGAACTCTTACTCTGTGTCAGCCTCAGAAAGATGGTCAGCGCCGACAGGAGCCTCAGCCGCGGAACTAGGGTGACCACATGTCCCGGAATGGCAGAACGGAAATGTGGTCACCCTAGGACAGCTAGGTTACTCCAGATTTATTCCAGTTTCTTTGTACATAAGTTCCAGTGATTCAAGAACATTGGCTCCCTTTAAAATCCCATACCCCTCAGAATTTTGGGGACTCCTATGTCCCTGGTTATTATCAGAGGAATTTAGTAAATTTTCTCCCTAGTATAGATTGGGGACTAACAATCTCTCAGGTTGAAAAAGGGACTTGATTTCATTTTAAACAGTGGCTGGTCAGGGATTTACAGCAATGCCTCATTAATGCACTCCACGATCGTCAAATCATTACCTTATCAAACCTCTTTCTGTTAGATCTCAGGTTAAAAATAGATACAGATAAATTCTAATAATATCTTCTCTGCTGCGACCATTCAGGGAACCACTTTAACCCCCTTGGATGATAGAAAGGTTTCTGCATTGAACTGAAAAGCATTGGAATGGTGAGCTCTCTAGCAGATAAAGGATTACATCCTCTCTCCCTCTAGTTCTTTTGATCTTTCTCTCTTCTCTTGAACCATTTTTGCCAAGAAGACATACAAACAGGGGTATTTTAATGCATGGGCATACCTGGGCATTTGCCTGGGGTCTCCAGTCTCAGAGGGCCTCTCCTTAACTTCCTGACAGTCCCATATTTACAGAAAGAAACCAATTTAATCCTTTGGTCAGATGGCCAGTGAGGAGTCAGATACTTCTGGGTGAACAACAAGTAAATGTGGATGCTTTTCCCACAACTAGGAAGAAAGGAAGAGAAAGGCTACAACTAAAGGATCCTAAATGTTAACCTTTATTTGGAGGCTCTCCATCTGGGGCATAGGAATGAGAGGGGGATGCATCCCCCCCAGGAAATCATGTGGGGACAGATAATGAAGAAATCCCCCCCCCCCCAGACACTAGGCGCAGTGGTCCGGGAGGCGCAGGCTCTGGGTGACCAGCAGGAGGGGAGTGCACTGCACAGTGCTCCCTCCTGCCGATCACCTCCTTGTAGCGTGACCGAGCAGAGCGAACCGCAGGTAGAGGAGCTTCTGTTTCCTCTAGCCCGGTCTGACAGGAAGCTGCTCAACGAGCGCAATGAGCAGTTTCCTGTCAGACCGGGTAGAGTATCAGAAGTTCCTCTACTGCGGTCCGCTCGGCCACGGTACAAAGAAGGTACAGTAGGGCTGGGGGTGCACGCTGGGGGGGGCAATGAGACACACAAGGGGCCTGGGGGGCGCAAAGTGACACACAGGGGAACTGGGGTAAAAATGAAATCCCCCCGCCTCTGCTGTACATTTCCAATTCCCCCAGGGACCCCAGGGGTTCTTTACATTGCAGTAATTCTCAATTGATACTGTACCTGTTTGTGCATGCAGAACATTTTCTTTAAGACAAATGTGTAGGGTATTTGTGTTAATGACATGTTCTCTGAAAGAGATATCATATTAACTTATTCACTGTGAGGTCCTCATATGAACTAATCTCTATTTCACTTCTCTTTCACATGGCTGAATAGTATTTACAGTGTTATATGCACAAAAAAGTAGCACAATTCCCAGATAAACCAACTGGGACCAAATAAAATTTTCTAAAACTCTCTTTGATTCAAATGAGGCTTGTAACCCCTTGAATGCTACAGTAGGCTCCAAAGCATCATTTCTCAATGAGTTGGAGACCTTTCCAGAGTCTGAGGGGGTTAAAGCTCCATTGAAATCACTGAGTGTAACAAAAACAATTCCACAAGCTCGATAAAGGCTTAGGGTTACAGTTCTGGCTGTTGATGGTGCTTAGTACTTCCCAGTTATAGTCACCTCACCAAACCCAAATAAACAGACAAAATTGGATACAGGCATATTCTTATTTCAGTTGTTTTGCAATTGGCATATCTTTTATTAGGGGGACTGTTCATGAAAATGTTGATGCGATAATGTTCCTGTAATAAAAGATAAGCTGATTGCAATATAACCAAAACAAACTTGTCTTTGCCAAATTTTGATGCTCACTATGGTATCGTTACCCTAGATTCGATCCTCTTTAGCTTATTGAATATGATCCGAAAGGCCACATACACACATACGTGGAGCAATTCTAGGGCACACCAGCTGCACTAATTTCCCAAATGTTTATTTACTTCATTGGGGCTTTTAAATTCTTTAAAGGGATCGTAATGTTTCACAATAAAAGAAGCTCCAATTAATTTTCATAGCATTTGGGCCATAGAGAGTATTATTTCAGTATTGTCAGAGTTGTAGTTCAAGAGTAATTGAATGATAAAATATCCCACTTCTGCCCCTTTTACTTATGCAACACTGCTCACCTCAGAGCAGCAAGACTGTGCGGATGGATCGCAGAGAGGGACAATCTTCAGTGAGCATAAGGAAAAACCTGTCAAGGGGGGCAGGGTTTTCCTTATACTCACAGTAAGAAGATTGTCCCTTGCTATGAGCTGTCTGGTCAAGAGACCAGATTCCACATCTGATGGGAGGTGGCTTACACTAGGTAAAAGGGGTGGAAGGGAATATTTTATCATTCAATTACTCTTGAACTACAACTCTGACAGTAACTTAAACAACACTCTCCATGATCCAAATACTATGAAGATTAATTGGAGCTGATGTTTTTGTGAAACATTACTATCCCTTTTATACTGGAGAGATCACCAACATGTTTCTTTTCAGTGCATTTGAGACCTCTAGCATTCAGTGAGGTAAAAGCCAGATGTAGATCAATGAGCGCTTTTATTTGCTCCCTGTGGTACAGTTGGTTTGTCTCTGAATTGTTCCATTTTTTCTTGCCCATGTAGCACATATATTGTAATATACATTGGTACTTCCCAGGAGTATATAGCAGTATACCACAACATGAATTCATTACAGAAAGAAAATAAATGCAATCAAGGTGAATCTGATAAAAATTAATGCAAAGTAGCACTGGAAGACAAAGGAGAACAAGACTGAGCAGGGGTTGGGAAGCCTGAGGCCCTCCAGCTGTTGAGAACTACAATTCCCATCATCCGTATGGGAATTTTAGTTATCAACAGCCAAAGGACTGCAGGCTGTTGTCACTGATGGGAAGGAGAAGAGGAGGGGGGCTAAACTACTCATCCTCTTACCGATAAAGATTCATCAGTCGCTTGTAATTTTACTCTTCATCCACAGTGACCTTCTCACATACACAGGGAAGCTGGTGCCCCCTTGTTGTGGGAATCATTGTACTTCCTCCCACTATAAGCACGTTTCAGCACATCGCACTTGCTAGGGAGCAATTGGTGTGGGCAGAGACTATGCACAGCTCCTCCAATGCACAGCATCCACAGCTATTACTAACCAATTTCTATTACACATACATCAGAGATAGCTCACCCGCTGCATAGTATCCCAGTAACACAGCATATTTAGCATTCCACTCTTCTTGTTTTATATGATTACTTATACATCTATACAGAGATGTGGAATCAAGACTGAGTCCAAATTATTATTTAACAGACGAATTTATGTGTGTGTGTGTGTGTGTATATATATATATATATATTTATTTATAAATAAATATATACATATATGCATACATTGCTAACTACTGCACCTATATACTGTATTCAGCACTTGACCCTTATGTACTCTGTATGTCTCCCATTACCACTTTAGATTGTAAGCTTTCAGACAGGGACCTCAATTCCAGTGTTTCACTTTGTGAAGCACTTGTAACCCTGTATTGTCTAAACCATTAAATTGTAAAGCTCTACGCACACTTGTGGCGTTATATAAATAAACATATATCTACATTCATTCAACTATGAAAGTTGTGAGCTTAAATTCTAGCTAAAGAGCAGCAGATACACTTTAGGATGCTGTAGAATATCATGCAGGAAGTCATAAATTGGGCAGTCTGTGGCCGATATGTGCAAAGTCAAAAGGGAGAAATTCCTCACTGCATTGTACAGAGGTGAGGAATATGCCTAAGCTCAAGAAATAAATTATAATAATAAAATAATATAAAAAGCATACTGGAGCAAATCATCCGCCCCACAGGGAACAAATAATAATTCCCCAAATCTTCCCTGATTTAAACAGGGGTTTTTGTATGGTTTTTGCCTATAGAAGGGTTTTTTCACTACTAGGAGTGCATTTCACTTAAAAGTTATTACCTTTCAATCTGAGTTTATATTAACTGTTAGGAGAGTAGAATGAATGTACCACTCAGATTCTGTACAATAACAGGCACTAGAATCAGCTTCCCTGTGCCTGCCTAACATTAATTGACTAAGCTACCTACACCCAGAATCCTACCCTTAATGCCACTTGTGGACAACAGGACAGTCTTTGGGCATTTTGGGCATTCATTTCCTCCACCTCTTGTTTTAGTCTATGTACTAAACAAGGAATAGAGGAAATGGTGTGTAAGTGTACACATTGTCTATGCACATGGTATGGGGCATGCTGACATTAAAATTGCACACTGTAGTGCATACCCTGTGGTCAGACACTGGCGTTAGATGCCAGAGCCATTGGTGCTCCACTGGTGAACTCGAACATTCACTTTAGCAGGGCTTATAATTTTAAGTCCTTTGCTACTAGCCAGACCTGAAAAGTTACTCGCCACTGCAAGCCAAAACATACCCACCAGGGCTGAATTTCTACTCACCAGGGCTAAATTTTCACTTACCATTGGCTAGTGGCGAGTGGAAATTTTGAGCCCTGACTTTAGTATGACCTGGTGTCAACAAAGTTTACTTCATGGCCAGACTGTTATTGTATTGTATTCTGGACAGGTGAGCTACAGGATACAGTTTTTCAAATAATGTGATAGTGACACATAGTGCAAAATTTTGTGACTGTTTGTACTGAAACAAGTCTTGTATAAAGCAGTTGTCAGCAGTGTAGGTATCCTTGCTGTACTCTGCAAGGAAAGCCTTATAATATATGCTTTCTATAATAAAACTTTACTGATCCTGCCAGACTACAACGTTCATCATTTCCTGTCAGCAAAAACATGGAGGGGAATGAAGGGATGCTGTAGTCTGGCAGGAGCTTGAAGGCCTCATGTTGGTCATCACTGCTTTATGGGCATTAGGCCCTTTTTATGTTTGGTATAGGCAAGTGATCGGCACGTTACAAGTGGTAAAGACGGCTTCCAAACATCCATTACCAGGCAGTGTACGATTACAGTAATGCCAATAGTAATGCCCAATAATAATTTTATATAGTATTGTAGATTAAAAAAAATAAACTATGTGCAAAAAAATCCCATCTCTCAATCCTTTATGTTTTTAGAGATATTCGCATTTAAAGTTCCCCCCTCCCTCCCCTTCTCCTGATGTCAGCTGTAAAGCTGACAGCAGGAGATTAGAGTCAGCCGACTCGAGAAGGTTCTTCAGCAGAGCCAAAATCTCATTATTTAAAAAGAACTACTTCATTGGAATGGTCTACAAAGTGTGCTTACAAACCAGGCACACTCTTTAGACCATTCCAATGAAGTAATTCTTTTTAAATAACGTGATTTCGGCTCTGCTGCAGAGCCGCTGGCTGGTCTCAGGACTGGGATCTCCTGCTGTCAGTACAGCAATGACGTCAGGAGAAGGCGAGGGAGGGAGGAACTTTAACACAGAATATCTCTCAAACTGTAAAGGTTTGAGAAATGGGATTTGTTGCATGTAATTTATTTTTTAATCTACAATACTACATAAAATTATTATAGGACATTAGTATGCCTTTAAGCTTAGGGTCTCTGTCCAACCACAGAATTCAGTTATTGTTGCTGGTCTGATTGCTACGGAGCAAGCAGCTGAAAACTGGCAAAGTGTCCATGTCCTCCACTGACATTCTGAATCTTCTTATGGACTGAATCCAAGTACCAGCAAATAGGTACCTTACATAAACCCATTCACTTAATCTTGCATTCTGTCTTATATAACCAGGCATTAAGTGAAATCCTTCCCTTTTCATATACTACAGTCTAAAGAAAAAGATTAAAATCTATTATTATTCAAACTGCCACTAAGTTGTAGAACTGTTACTGTTGCATTCTATGGAGACTATCACCTGAAGCCCGCTTGTGCCATACAATGAAATAAAAACTGTCTGGGCACAGTATTTATTTAAGGGCTCTATTGAGAATAGGGTTTACACCCTTACTAATTTATATGCTCCTAATTCTCTCCAGATAGATATCTTGGAATCTATTCTGGATAGGCTAGCTTCCTTTCAAGAAGGGATGCTTCTGTTGGGGGGGGGATTTCAACCTACCCCTTTACTCTAAGCTCGACTGCACTTCTGGCATTTCATCCTGCTCCCAGCAACACATTCAATGGTTCAATCAGCTATTCCACACACATAGACTGGTTGATACTTGGCGTCTCTGCCACACTGATGGTAAGGATTTTACCTTTTACACATAATACATATACACGTATAGATTTCATCTTTGTACCTCACTCCTTCTTGCATCAAATACGATCTGCTCAGACTGGCTCCATCACTTGGTCCGATCATGCTCCCACTTCCACCACCATAGCTTTGTCTGTTGGGCCCCAACAATCCAAGTCATGGAGACTCAGCGAGACTATTGCTTAATTTAGCCATCTGGGACACTATCGCAGACATAGTCGAACACTACATTTCTGATAACCCTAGCGATTCGATGTACAATTTGATATTATGGGAGGTGCATAAGTGTGTTGTGTGGGGTGAATTTATTAAACAGGCATCTAGAGCCAAGAAGATCCGGGAACGCTCAGATTTATTGGAAGAAATTCGTACTTTACGTTGCCGCCACAGGGCCCATTTGGATGAGGTGGTCTCGAGATCATTTTTGTACTCTAAACAGAAACATTTCGAATTAGGAAATAAAACCGGGGCGGTTCCTTGACTCTTGACACGACTTGTCTCTATCTTTCTAGAGCTCACCAACCCAGGCTATCGGAAGAATCTTGTTCCCTTCTCGAATCTCCCATCTCGGAAGAGGAGGTTTCTAAAGCTATTGATGCCCTCCCAGTTGGTAAATTCCCCGGACCTGATGGGTTTTCACAGGCTTATTATAAAACCTATAAACACCTTTTGGTTCCTCTCCTTATCTCTGCCTTCCAGACCTTACCAGATGATATTGCTGGACATCTGACTTTTTGCTGATGCCCATATATCCATTACTCCTACACCGGGCAAGAATCCTGCTTACTGTGAAAACTATAGACAGATCTCTTTGCTCAGTCTAGACTTGAAACTCTACGCAAAGGTACTAGCCGACTGTCTGAAACCGTTCCTGGCTTCTCTTATCCATATGGATAAGCAGTTTTCACTCCCTGCAAAGAAGCTAGGGACAATACCAGGAAACTTATTAACCTAATCCACTCTGTCACGTTATTGAAGATTCCATCGTTGCTCCTTACGACTGAAGCTGAGAAGGCGTTTGACAGAATGGATTGGGGGTTTCTATCACAGACTTTGGAAGCCTTTGGATTGGGTCTCCTGTTCCGAAAGCATATTCTGTCCATGAATGTCAACCCTTCTGCTAAGGACCGAGTCAGTTGTCTGACCCTTTCACCATTTCGAATGGTACGCGGTAAGGTTGCCCCTTATCTCCGATCCTATTTATCATGGTGATGGAACCATTTGCTCAGCATGTCAGACTCAATTCTAAAATTGAAGAGGTCAGGATAAGCACTGGTGAGTAAAAGTTGTCTATGTCTGCGGACGATGTCCTCTTATCTGTCATCTCCCCAGAATCCTCGATCCTGGAATTCCTTGTGGAATGCTCTGCCTTTTCTAAGCTTTCCAACTTCAAGATAAATGTCTAAATCGGAAGCGCTGCCTATCGGGGTTCTCCCGGCTATAGTGGATTTTATGCGCTCCTCCTTCCCCTTTTGATGGCCGCCAAAACATGTTAAGTATCTAGGTATTAATCTTACCCCCACTACGGGTTCCCTCTACCACGCTAATTTTCCTCCTCTTATATCAGAGATACGTCGCCACTTAAACTCCTGGAATCATCTATACATATCTTGGCTGGGACGGGTCCAGGTTATAAAGATGATGATCCTCCCACAGGTGTTAAACTTATTCCAGACAATCCCCATAAAGCTTCCTAATAAATTCTTCTCTGATATTCAAAAAGTTGTGACCAAATTCATTTGGCAGTCCACATAAAAAACATAAAATAAAAGGAGGCGCCCAATAGTGTAAAACAATTTCAACTTGGATGATCAATAAAAATGTATATATAAATATACTCACATTTTTTATTTGTCAGTCGATCTTAACTGACTATTAACGCAGTAGGAGATAATTTATCCCGTCTCCACTCGGGTTCCTTTTAACCATATGTGATCCTAATTCGATGGGGTAGATAAATGTAACAGCAAATGTAGCAAAAATGTAGCAAAAAAAGGTAGCAACAAAAATTTTTCATATATAATATAAAATAAAATCTTGTTTATTATCACAGCAAGATAAAATATAATATTGAAATATTTTATATTATATTTTATCTTGCTGTGATAATAAACAAGATTTTATTTTATATTATATATGAAAAATTTTTGTTGCTACCTTTTTTTGCTACATTTTTGCTACATTTGCTGTTACATTTATCTACCCCATCGAATTAGGATCACATATGGTTAAAAGGAACCCGAGTGGAGACGGGATAAATTATCTCCTACTGCGTTAATAGTCAGTTAAGATCGACTGACAAATAAAAAATGTGAGTATATTTATATATACATTTTTATTGATCATCCAAGTTGAAATTGTTTTACACTATTGGGCGCCTCCTTTTATTTTATGTTTTTTATGCGATCTGGTTACCACTGAGGAGAGTGTGTGAGAGGACGGCAGCCGTGATTTTAAAGAGAGGATACTGACACTGGGGCAGTTGAATATCCCAGAAAGTATTAAGAGCTGATTCTGTGGTATACACCCGGATTCAGCAACTCATCTTGTGGGTGAGTCGGTGGAGGTCCATACATTTGTGTCCTGTTGATCTGTACAGGGGCGCTCCCTGGTTTGTCTCCTTTTTTTGTCTCTGCAGCATTTGGCAGTCCAGAACACCAAGACTTATACTACAGACACTTTCTAGACAAACTGTCACAGGTGGTCTGGGCCTCCCTAATCTACTTCTTTATCACCATGCGGCACTCCTCTCTTCCATCCATGATTGGGTTTTTAATGGATATCATAAACCGTGGATTCAGTTGGAAAAAACCTTCCCAGATCTAGAGGACCTATTGGTTCTCTTCTTTAGCCCGCAGACAGGGGTACCGGCTTCTCACACTTCCCATCCTACTATTTCTCCGGCTCTATTAATAGGAGACAAATACAAACGCATTGTGAAGTTCTTCCCTACATACTCACCTTTTCAGCAGCTATTTTCCAGACGACCCTCTCCCGAGTCCCTCGAAGCTGATCAATTTCCGCTATGGGCTGCACATTCCGATATGTGTATCGGAGATCTTATTATGGGTGGAAAACCCAAGGCCTTCATTGACATTTACCACTCCTTTCCCCTCCCACCAGGGGAGATTTGGCGATACCTCCAGATACAGCATTATTTAGACACTACTAATTCCCGACGTTCCACTTCTCGAGAACTGACCTGTTTCGAGGCCCTTCTTCAACAGAAGCATCCTATAGGAAGATTCCTTGGTAAAATATATGACTAGTTAAACAGCCCTTGTACATGGGCCACAGTGCCAGGCAGCAATGGCCGCGGTGCAGTCATGCACAGTAGAGACTGCCCGCGCCACTGCTGAATTCAGGCCGTAGTCCTCTCTGCTCACATCGGAGCGCCCCGCTCCGTTATCAGCTGCAGCGCGGGAAGTCTGTACTGAGCATGACAGCTTCTGACAAACATACATTAGCAAATTATTGTATAGGATGTTACTTGTTGAGTCAGACATCCACTCTCCATCATAAGTTAAGGCCTGGGAGAAGGACTTGGGATACCCACTGACTCTAGAGAATTGGAAAGAAATATGGAACATTACTACTCACTCCTCTGTCTCTTCTCAGTCGTTGGAAATGAACTATAAATTTTTATTCCGTTGGTTTCTTACCCCTGATAGACTGAAGAAAATGTATCCATCTGCATCCTTGGGATCTTGGAGGTGTGAGGCTTCACCAGGCTCCCTCCTACATATCTTGTGGCATTGTCCGCTAATCCATACCTTCTGGGCGCAATGTCTGGCGTCTATTGAGACATTCCTAGGGATTTCCTTGTCTAGGGATCCCTTGCAAATTTTGCTGTATTGTGGTCTACCCCCTTTGCCCAAACTCTCTTTCTTAACTCGGCTAAGGCTATGATACCACTTTCGTGGAAATCACCAGATCCTTTACTCGTTTGATGTTGCTGCACAGAGGTTATGACTAGTGTTGAGCGAGCATGCTCGGCCGATGCTCGGATCGGCTCGAGCATCGCTCTGCTCGGCACATAGCGGTACTCGTACGAGTACCGCATGTGCTCGCCCGCCATGTTCGGGTCTCCTCCCCGCACGTTTTGCGGCTGCTGCGCAGCCAATAAACGTGCAGGGAGGCTCTGACATCAGTGTAATGCCAGCAGCCATGTTGGCTGCTGGCATTACACTGATTGGCTGGCCAGAACCCGTGGTCTGGTGCTGTATAGCACCTGACCAGCGCGTTCGGCTCAGTCTTAGCCAGGGAGAGATGAGGATAGGAAGGGAAAGTCAGTGTAGGGAGAAGACAAGCAAATTTGTTAAAAAAAAGAACCAAAAGTCCTTTTTAGGACTACTGTGTGTGGGGGCAGCAGTTAATTTTGTGTGGGGGGAAAAAAAAAATTTCATATATTCTGTTTAGTGTGCAAAGTTGCAGATTAGAGCACATTCTGTTTAGTGTGCAAAGTTGCAGATTAGAGCACATTCTGTTTAGTGTGCAAAGTTGCAGATTAGAGCACATTCTGTTTAGTGTGCAAAGTTGCAGATTAGAGCACATTCTGTTAAGTCTTCAAACTAAAATATCAAAGTCACATATTCCATTCAGTGTGCGTCACCGCAGTTTAGCAGCATATTCTGTGTACTCTGCACAGTTGCAGAATAGGAAGAAATACTGTTAAGTCTTCAAACTAAAATATCAAAGTCACATATTCCATTCAGTGTGCTTCGCCGCAGTTTAGCAGCATATTCTGTGTACTCTGCACAGTTGCAGAATAGGAAGAAATACTGTTAAGTCTTCAAACTAAAATATCAAAGTCACATATTCCATTCAGTGTGCTTCGCCGCAGTTTAGCAGCATATTCTGTGTACTCTGCACAGTTGCAGAATAGGAAGAAATACTGTTAAGTCTTCAAACTAAAATATCAAAGTCACATATTCCATTCAGTGTGCGTCACCGCAGTTTAGCAGCACATTCTGTGTACTCTGCACAGTTGCAGAATAGGAAGAAATACTGTTAAGTCTTCAAACTAAAATATCAAAGTCACATATTCCATTCAGTGTGCTTCGCCGCAGTTTAGCAGCATATTCTGTGTACTCTGCACAGTTGCAGAATAGGAAGAAATACTGTTAAGTCTTCAAACTAAAATATCAAAGTCACATATTCCATTCAGTGTGCGTCACCGCAGTTTAGCAGCACATTCTGTGTACTCTGCACAGTTGCAGAATAGGAAGAAATACTGTTAAGTCTTCAAACTAAAATATCAAAGTCACATATTCCATTCAGTGTGCTTCGCCGCAGTTTAGCAGCATATTCTGTGTACTCTGCACAGTTGCAGAATAGGAAGAAATACTGTTAAGTCTTCAAACTAAAATATCAAAGTCACATATTCCATTCAGTGTGCTTCGCCGCAGTTTAGCAGCATATTCTGTGTACTCTGCACAGTTGCAGAATAGGAAGAAATACTGTTAAGTCTTCAAACTAAAATATCAAAGTCACATATTCCATTCAGTGTGCGTCACCGCAGTTTAGCAGCACATTCTGTGTACTCTGCACAGTTGCAGAATAGGAAGAAATACTGTTAAGTCTTCAAACTAAAATATCAAAGTCACATATTCCATTCAGTGTGCTTCGCCGCAGTTTAGCAGCATATTCTGTGTACTCTGCACAGTTGCAGAATAGGAAGAAATACTGTTAAGTCTTCAAACTAAAATATCAAAGTCACATATTCCATTCAGTGTGCTTCGCCGCAGTTTAGCAGCATATTCTGTGTACTCTGCACAGTTGCAGAATAGGAAGAAATACTGTTAAGTCTTCAAACTAAAATATCAAAGTCACATATTCCATTCAGTGTGCGTCACCGCAGTTTAGCAGCACATTCTGTGTACTCTGCACAGTTGCAGAATAGGAAGAAATACTGTTAAGTCTTCAAACTAAAATATCAAAGTCACATATTCCATTCAGTGTGCTTCGCCGCAGTTTAGCAGCATATTCTGTGTACTCTGCACAGTTGCAGAATAGGAAGAAATACTGTTAAGTCTTCAAACTAAAATATCAAAGTCACATATTCCATTCAGTGTGCGTCACCGCAGTTTAGCAGCACATTCTGTGTACTCTGCACAGTTGCAGAATAGGAAGAAATACTGTTAAGTCTTCAAACTAAAATATCAAAGTCACATATTCCATTCAGTGTGCTTCGCCGCAGTTTAGCAGCATATTCTGTGTACTCTGCACAGTTGCAGAATAGGAAGAAATACTGTTAAGTCTTCAAACTAAAATATCAAAGTCACATATTCCATTCAGTGTGCTTCGCCGCAGTTTAGCAGCATATTCTGTGTACTCTGCACAGTTGCAGAATAGGAAGAAATACTGTTAAGTCTTCAAACTAAAATATCAAAGTCACATATTCCATTCAGTGTGCGTCACCGCAGTTTAGCAGCACATTCTGTGTACTCTGCACAGTTGCAGAATAGGAAGAAATACTGTTAAGTCTTCAAACTAAAATATCAAAGTCACATATTCCATTCAGTGTGCTTCGCCGCAGTTTAGCAGCATATTCTGTGTACTCTGCACAGTTGCAGAATAGGAAGAAATACTGTTAAGTCTTCAAACTAAAATATCAAAGTCACATATTCCATTCAGTGTGCGTCACCGTAGTTTAGCAGCACATTCTGTGTACTCTGCACAGTTGCAGAATAGGAAGAAATACTGTTAAGTCTTCAAACTAAAATATCAAAGTCACATATTCCATTCAGTGTGCTTCGCCGCAGTTTAGCAGCATATTCTGTGTACTCTGCACAGTTGCAGAATAGGAAGAAATACTGTTAAGTCTTCAAACTAAAATATCAAAGTCACATATTCCATTCAGTGTGCTTCGCCGCAGTTTAGCAGCATATTCTGTGTACTCTGCACAGTTGCAGAATAGGAAGAAATACTGTTAAGTCTTCAAACTAAAATATCAAAGTCACATATTCCATTCAGTGTGCGTCACTGCAGTTTAGCAGCACATTCTGTGTACTCTGCACAGTTGCAGAATAGGAAGAAATACTGTTAAGTCTTCAAACTAAAATATCAAAGTCACATATTCCATTCAGTGTGCTTCGCCGCAGTTTAGCAGCATATTCTGTGTACTCTGCACAGTTGCAGAATAGGAAGAAATACTGTTAAGTCTTCAAACTAAAATATCAAAGTCACATATTCCATTCAGTGTGCTTCGCCGCAGTTTAGCAGCATATTCTGTGTACTCTGCACAGTTGCAGAATAGGAAGAAATACTGTTAAGTCTTCAAACTAAAATATCAAAGTCACATATTCCATTCAGTGTGCGTCACCGCAGTTTAGCAGCACATTCTGTGTACTCTGCACAGTTGCAGAATAGGAAGAAATACTGTTAAGTCTTCAAACTAAAATATCAAAGTCACATATTCCATTCAGTGTGCGTCACCGCAGTTTAGCAGCATATTCTGTGTACTCTGCACAGTTGCAGAATAGGAAGAAATACTGTTAAGTCTTCAAACTAAAATATCAAAGTCACATATTCCATTCAGTGTGCTTCGCCGCAGTTTAGCAGCATATTCTGTGTACTCTGCACAGTTGCAGAATAGGAAGAAATACTGTTAAGTCTTCAAACTAAAATATCAAAGTCACATATTCCATTCAGTGTGCTTCGCCGCAGTTTAGCAGCATATTCTGTGTACTCTGCACAGTTGCAGAATAGGAAGAAATACTGTTAAGTCTTCAAACTAAAATATCAAAGTCACATATTCCATTCAGTGTGCGTCACCGCAGTTTAGCAGCACATTCTGTGTACTCTGCACAGTTGCAGAATAGGAAGAAATACTGTTAAGTCTTCAAACTAAAATATCAAAGTCACATATTCCATTCAGTGTGCTTCGCCGCAGTTTAGCAGCATATTCTGTGTACTCTGCACAGTTGCAGAATAGGAAGAAATACTGTTAAGTCTTCAAACTAAAATATCAAAGTCACATATTCCATTCAGTGTGCGTCACCGCAGTTTAGCAGCACATTCTGTGTACTCTGCACAGTTGCAGAATAGGAAGAAATACTGTTAAGTCTTCAAACTAAAATATCAAAGTCACATATTCCATTCAGTGTGCTTCGCCGCAGTTTAGCAGCATATTCTGTGTACTCTGCACAGTTGCAGAATAGGAAGAAATACTGTTAAGTCTTCAAACTAAAATATCAAAGTCACATATTCCATTCAGTGTGCGTCACCGTAGTTTAGCAGCACATTCTGTGTACTCTGCACAGTTGCAGAATAGGAAGAAATACTGTTAAGTCTTCAAACTAAAATATCAAAGTCACATATTCCATTCAGTGTGCTTCGCCGCAGTTTAGCAGCATATTCTGTGTACTCTGCACAGTTGCAGAATAGGAAGAAATACTGTTAAGTCTTCAAACTAAAATATCAAAGTCACATATTCCATTCAGTGTGCTTCGCCGCAGTTTAGCAGCATATTCTGTGTACTCTGCACAGTTGCAGAATAGGAAGAAATACTGTTAAGTCTTCAAACTAAAATATCAAAGTCACATATTCCATTCAGTGTGCGTCACCGCAGTTTAGCAGCACATTCTGTGTACTCTGCACAGTTGCAGAATAGGAAGAAATACTGTTAAGTCTTCAAACTAAAATATCAAAGTCACATATTCCATTCAGTGTGCTTCGCCGCAGTTTAGCAGCATATTCTGTGTACTCTGCACAGTTGCAGAATAGGAAGAAATACTGTTAAGTCTTCAAACTAAAATATCAAAGTCACATATTCCATTCAGTGTGCTTCGCCGCAGTTTAGCAGCATATTCTGTGTACTCTGCACAGTTGCAGAATAGGAAGAAATACTGTTAAGTCTTCAAACTAAAATATCAAAGTCACATATTCCATTCAGTGTGCGTCACCGCAGTTTAGCAGCACATTCTGTGTACTCTGCACAGTTGCAGAATAGGAAGAAATACTGTTAAGTCTTCAAACTAAAATATCAAAGTCACATATTCCATTCAGTGTGCGTCACCGCAGTTTAGCAGCATATTCTGTGTACTCTGCACAGTTGCAGAATAGGAAGAAATACTGTTAAGTCTTCAAACTAAAATATCAAAGTCACATATTCCATTCAGTGTGCTTCGCCGCAGTTTAGCAGCATATTCTGTGTACTCTGCACAGTTGCAGAATAGGAAGAAATACTGTTAAGTCTTCAAACTAAAATATCAAAGTCACATATTCCATTCAGTGTGCTTCGCCGCAGTTTAGCAGCATATTCTGTGTACTCTGCACAGTTGCAGAATAGGAAGAAATACTGTTAAGTCTTCAAACTAAAATATCAAAGTCACATATTCCATTCAGTGTGCGTCACCGCAGTTTAGCAGCACATTCTGTGTACTCTGCACAGTTGCAGAATAGGAAGAAATACTGTTAAGTCTTCAAACTAAAATATCAAAGTCACATATTCCATTCAGTGTGCTTCGCCGCAGTTTAGCAGCATATTCTGTGTACTCTGCACAGTTGCAGAATAGGAAGAAATACTGTTAAGTCTTCAAACTAAAATATCAAAGTCACATATTCCATTCAGTGTGCGTCACCGCAGTTTAGCAGCACATTCTGTGTACTCTGAACAGTTGCAGAATAGGAAGAAATACTGTTAAGTCTTCAAACTAAAATATCAAAGTCACATATTCCATTCAGTGTGCTTCGCCGCAGTTTAGCAGCATATTCTGTGTACTCTGCACAGTTGCAGATTTGCAGCACATATTCCGTGTAATATGAAGAAGGCGGGTAAAAAGGGACGGGGAAGTGGACGTGATCCTGATAGTTCAGGGCGCGGGTCAGGACGCGGAGAAACTGTGCCTGGTGCCAGAGCACAAGCAAGAAAGACATCCACCATACCTAGCTTCATGTCTCATTTTACAGGGCGTCGCAGGACATCACTCTCGAGGTCTGACCACTGCGAACAGGTGGTCGGTTGGATGTCAGCTGATACTGCTTCCAGTCGGTTAAGCACCACCCTGTCTTCCACCAAGTCCACTCTCAGTAGCCAAGAGTCTGGTCAACATAATCCTCACTCTGATCATCCTTCCTCCCACCATAGACGGTCTGGTCAAAGAAGTGATCCCACACTGGGATATAGTGAGGAGCTCGTCTCATCACCAATCCTTCATTTGACCCTCTCTCCAAGCACGCTTGCAGAGGAACATGACATCTTATGCCCTGATTCACAACCTCTAGAGGGTACCCAATCACAAGAAGATGACAGATGTGAACGGCATTTAAGGTCAAAGGAAGTAGTGGATGATGATGATGATGAGACACAGTTGCCATTAAATCAACCACTATTACTGTCTCAAGACCTTGTTGAGGAGGATGATATACAGTTGTCAATGACTGAGTATGTGGTGGGATCAAGACATGAGGAGGATGATCAGAGTGAGGAAGTGGAGG
Organism: Rhinophrynus dorsalis; assembly: GCA_037306005.1. Lineage (NCBI taxonomy): Eukaryota > Metazoa > Chordata > Amphibia > Anura > Rhinophrynidae > Rhinophrynus > Rhinophrynus dorsalis. Next base: position 156,658,295 of record CM074724.1, read on the forward strand.
AGGACTTGGTGGACGATGAGGTGACTGACCCCACCTGGGAAGGTGTAGAGCCGAGCGATGACAGCAGTCCTGAGGGTGAGCTATCTGCAGCACCGCAACAGGCTGGAAGAGGCAGTGGTGTGGCTACAGAAAGAAGGCGGACCGCACCAAACCGGCCCGCAAATGTTCCACGGAGCACCCCCTTGCGTAAATCTACCTTGCCAAGGGGTAGGTGTTCCGCGGTATGGCGTTTTTTTAAGGAAAGTGCGGACGACAAAAGAATTGTAGTTTGCAACCTGTGCCACACCAGAATGAGCCGAGGCATGAACACTAGAAACCTCACCACCACCAGCATGATCCGACACATGGCATCCAAGCACCGTAATAAGTGGGAGGAATGCCTGGATCGCCCATCTGTGTCTGCAGGCCACACCACTGCCTCCTCTTCCCCTGTTTTCGGTGCCGGCCAATCGCCTGTCGAAGGCGCAGGCCCGCATACCTCCCGCCCTGCACCTGTACCATCTGAAGCACCATCAGCGACCACATCCACTTCCCTGTCCCAGCGCAGCGTCCAAATGTCGTTACCCCAGGCATTTGAGCGCAAGCGAAAATACCCAGCCACCCACCCACAGGCCATAGCACTAACCTCACACCTTTCCAAATTACTGGCCATCGAAATGCTGCCATTTAGGCTTGTGGAGACTGAGTCCTTCCGCAGCCTGATGGCAGCAGCTGTCCCTCGGTACGCGGTCCCCAGCCGCCACTACTTTTCCCGGTGTGCCATCCCCGCATTACACCACCATGTGTCCCGTAACATCACCCGTGCCCTGACCAACGCAGTTACTGGGAAGGTCCACTTAACGACTGACACATGGACAAGTGCTTGTGGCCAGGGACGCTACATTTCCCTGACGGCACACTGGGTGAATGTCGTGGAGGCTGGGAGCGACTCGGACCCTGGGATGGCACGGGTGCTACCCACGCCGAGGATTGCGGGCCCTACCTCCATCAGGGTTTCCGCCAGCACCTACGTTATTGGCTCCTCCTCCTCCGTTTCCACCTCCGAATTCTCTGCACGCAGCGCCACTCCCCCATCAGCCGGTAGCTGGAAGCAGTGTAGCACTGCAGTGGGGAAGCGTCAACAGGCCGTGCTGAAGCTGATCTGCCTTGGGGACAAACAGCACACGGCCTCAGAGCTGTTGCAGGGGATTAGTCACCAGACCGAGCAGTGGCTCTCGCCACTCAACCTGCAACCAGGCATGGTTGTGTGTGATAATGGGCGTAACTTGGTGGCGGCTTTGGAGCTCGGCAAGCTCACACACGTACCATGCCTAGCGCATGTATTTAATTTAGTGGTTCAGCGATTTCTAAAAACCTACCCCAATGTGCATGATCTCTTGACCAAGGTGCGCCGCGTGTGTGCACATTTCCGTAAGTCATCTACAGCTTCAGCCGGCCTGTTGAAGCTGCAGCAGCGCTTACAATTGCCAGCTCACCGGCTGCTGTGTGACGTGAGCACGCGCTGGAACTCCACCTTCCACATGTTGGCCCGGCTTTGTGAGCAGCAGAGGGCAGTAGTGGAGTACCAGCTGTTACACGGTCGTCGCCTCTCCGTTCAACTTCCTGTAATCAGAAGTGAGGAGTGGGAATGGATGACAGACCTCTGTGAGGTTTTACGCAATTTTGAGGAATCGACACAGATGGTGAGCGGCGATAACGCTATTATCAGTGTAACCATCCCACTTCTGTGTCTACTGAAACGCTCGCTGCTCACAATTAAAACCGACGCTTTGCATGTGGAAGAGGTGGAAATGGGGGAGGAAGAGCTTACACAAGGTGATAGCCAGAGCACCCTCACTTCGTCTTCTCAGCGACAATTGGAGGAGGCGGAGGAGGAGGAGGAGGAGGAGGAGGAAGACACGGTTGCCTCCGCTACAGAGGGTAGCCATGGAACTTTAGTTCCATCTCTTCAGCGTGGGTGGGCAGAAGAGGAGGAAGAGGATGAGGAGATTGAGAGTCATCCTCCTGGTGAGGACAGCGAAATCTTGCCTGTTGGTACTCTGGCACACATGGCTGACTTTATGTTAGGCTGCCTTTCCCGTGACCCACGCGTTGTACGCATTTTAGACAACACGGATTACTGGGTGTTCACCCTTCTGGACCCCCGCTACAAAGAGAATTTCTCATCTCTCATTCCTCCGGTGGAGAGGACAAGCAAAATGGTGCAATACCAGAAGGTTCTTGTCGAAAAATTGCTCCAAAATTTTCCATCTGACAACGCTGGCGGCAGAGTACGTGCTACCTTGGCCAACCGAGAAGGGGAGAAAAGGGGAGCACACAGCAGTTCCGACAAAGGCAGGGCAACACTCTCCAAGGCGTGGGACACCTTCATGACACCCCGCCAGCACCCTCACCCTGATGCGCAGCCTAGTGTCACAAGGAGGGAAAAGTTTTGGAAGATGGTGAAGGAGTACGTAGCAGACCGTGTCAGCGTCCTCAATGATCCCTCTGTGCCTTACAACTACTGGGTGTCCAAGCTGGACACGTGGTATGAACTGGCACTCTACGCCTTGGAGGTGCTGGCCTGCCCTGCCGCCAGCGTTCTGTCTGAGCGGGTATTTAGTGCTGCTGGTGGCATCATAACAGATAAGCGTATCCGCCTTTCCACCGACAATGCTGATAGGTTGACACTTATAAAAATGAACAAGGCCTGGATTTCCCCTGACTTCTCCACTCCACTGGAGGAAAGCCCCGGGGGAACATAAACTCACTTTATATATGTTATTTACAATGATGGGAATACTCTGTATTCCCATTCACCCCTTCCACCCAAAAAACGGGTATATGGTTGACTCTCTTCCATATGCCCAGTGATATAATTTTTATATAGGGCCAGCTCACCAGCGGGCCCAGTGATATAATTTTTATATAGGGCCAGCTCACCAGCGGGCGCAGTTTGACAATTTTTATATAGGTCAGCTCACCAGCGGGCCTTCTCATATAATGTTTTATTGGGTCAGCTCTCTAGCGGGCCCTCTCATATAATGTTTTATAGCGTCAGCTCACTAGCGGGCCTTCGCATATAATGTTTAGGATGGTCAGCTCCGCAGCAGACCCTCACCCATAATGTTTTAGATGGTCGGCTCAGCGCACGTTTCCCTCTTAATCATGGCCCCAGTTCAGAAAAATCGAGGAAATTTTTGGGAGAATTTGCCTTTGCGCACGTTTCCCTCTTAATCATGGCCTCAGTTCAGAAAAATCAAGGAAATTTTTGGGAGAATTTGCCTCTGCGCACGTTTCCCTCTTAATCATGGCCTCACTTCAGAAAAATCGAGGAAATTTTTGGGAGAATTTGCAGATGATATACAAGTAAATATACAGCAAATACTGTTTGGTAACAATTTTTCGCCTAAAGTCGTTTTTATCTGCCTTTTTGTGTGTTTTACGGTCAGTCTGTAAAAATGGCGTACTACGGGCGAAACATCGTTCCCAGCAGCGATGTTGGAGTCCAAGATGCATCCAGACATCCTCCCTATGCTGTCCCTGAACCATTTCTGTGGTGTTTCCATCCTTTTCTGCCCTTTTCCTATGGACCAGGCACCCTCCCCTCATCAGAGCAGGGGGTGCCTGGTGTAATGCTCGAGTCCTCCCATTGACTTCAATGGGGCTCGGGTGCTCGGCCGAGCACTCGAGCCTCCGGGGGTGCTCGGTCAGAGCACCCGAACACCCGAGCATTGGGGTGCTCGCTCATCACTAGTGATATGTGCTCTTTAACCCCTTAATGACCACCAGATCTTGTGCATGAGCAGCTATCAACGACCATGCAGCTTTATTTTTTTTTTTTTGCAAATTGAATTCTAGGATGGCAGAGCAGCATGCAGCTGTGCTGCCATTCCAGAACTCCATGACAGGCCAGGACCATCACTGGTCCTTACGTGTCGGATCACACGTGACGGTCATGGGTCCTTAACCCCTTAAACACCCTTGACGGTCATGGCACATCATGGATTGGAGAGCGTTACGGACTCATGAAGTGCCAGGAATTCAGGGATACCCGCTTGTCTGCACGCCATTCGGGGAGCCCTGAACCGGATGCAGCAAAAAAAATGGTCTGTGGTCCTTAAGTGCCAGCCAGGTACGCGATCGACCAGTCCTTAACAGGTTAAGGAATTAAATATCCTTTATGTCCAAAACTCTAGTCTTGCATGTGCTCCACGGGAGAGTGCAGTTTTACAGTGGTGTTGTTGCTACAGCATCTTATGAAGGTCTATGATCAACTGACCATAGGTGTCCATTAACAAGCTGTAGCAAAAGCGCCACCATAAAATTTCAGGCACACAAGTACTGCACACAAAAAAAATGCAGACTTGACCTGCAATAACATCTCTCAGCAGTGAAAGTACCTATGTTTTACAGCAAAAAAAGAATTCAGTAGGAGCACACTGAGATATAATTACACTCGATGGTATACCACACTAAGTCTAGTGTGGAGTGCACTCAATCCTATATATATCCAATCTATTTACATATCTACATGCACTACACGAACCACAAGGAAAGGTTCCTAATACCTGACTTCTACCTATCCAATTACTCCTCTTGTCCTCCTTTTCAAAATACATATGGACCAATCTATCTCTCAAATTAGGTGCTCTCTTCACAACCATTGCGGGTGACTCTCCAACAATTTCCTTTCCTTGTGGTTCGTGTAGTGCAGCGGTTCTCAACCTTTCTAGCGCCCCAACCCTTTGAAAAAATTTCCCAAGTTGTGGCGACCCCTAACATTAAAATTATTTTCATTGCTCCTTCATCGCTTCAATAACACGGACTATAAAACGTCCCGGTCTCCTGATGGAGCAGGCGCACTGACTGCACTAACCTGGCCATCAGTCTCGGAACAGTAAGGAAAAAATTGTACAATTACAAGTTTTACAGATTAGAATAGAAAAAAAAATTTCTGATGGTTTTAGGCGACCCCTGGCAAATCGTCATTCGACCCCTGACGGGGTCGCAACCCACAGGTTGAGAACCACTGGTGTAGTGCATGTAGATATGTAATTAGATCATAAGTCTTTGTCAACTTTGATTCTACAAAGGTGTATAAAATCAGACAGAGAATTAATTGTCGGACTAAGGGGATCATATACCAGTTGTCTTGTCCACATGGGAAGATCTACCTGGGCAAGACAATTAGAGAATTTCGACAACGGGTTCTTGAACATAAGTGTGACATTGAGAGGAGAACAATGGAGAGTTCAGTGGAGAGACACTTCCTTGAATTTCATGATGGACAGTCAGAGGGATTAAGAGGAGTAGGCATTGAACATATAGTATATAGTATTAGATGTGGGAATATTGATACGAGATTAATGCAGCGAGAAAGTAGATGGATCTACACATTGGAATCATTATACCCCAAGGGGTTGAATGAAGAAATACAATGTAATGCCTTTTTATAAGGATGAGTGTCGAGATTGCGTGCTCTTCTGAGTTCTTGATGTCGCATTGATTAGCATTAGGGATAGGGTTCTGTATATGTATACTTTCAGCCCTGTTGCATGTCAGTGGTGGGTGTGCATGTGGTGGAGCACACACTGGGCATGATAGTTGGTTGGTGCGCATGTGTGCTTTGGCACAGGATTACGCACACCCACAGTGACATGATGGGCGTGGTAGGGTTTCCTAGTGTCCGTGTAATATATGATGGGTCCAGAAGCTACCTACATGGCTTGATATTAACTGTAGTTTAAGATCTGTACAACATGGTCAGGGTGGATTACTCTGGTCGTCCGTGTTCGCTTTGGGATGTGGTCATGTGATGTATACTGGAGCTGATGTGCTCTCTGTTGAGGGGGGGGTGTCTGCTTTGATGTGTGTGAAGCATGACTGGATAGGAAGGTGAATTTGATGATCGGGGATGGTATAGTTATAAATATAGATTTTTGTGATTGGTCATAAGGATCTTTTAGGAGATGATGGGATAAACTATCAGTGGTTTGGGAGCCGTTGGATCTCTGGAAGTGACAAAGTTGGTAATATGCATACATGGTTGCTAGGGTTACTGGATGGCAATTTCCAGTTTTATTATTTAAAAACAGCCTGTGAAATAGTTTAATTGAATTGTTTGTCTTGACAAAGCTCATGTTAGGATGGGCGAAATGCGTTGACTTTCATCACTGAGACAAGTTTGGAGGAATGGCAGCTATTGACGCCTGATGACATACATGGAGGTGGAGATTGATAAGATGCATATCGGGTCACTGATAGTGACTGCTGTATTCAACTCGATGAAGTTGGCGATTGGAAAAGATATGATGAAACCATTGGAATTGTGGTAACCTATGAGTGTTTGGAAGCGGAACTGTGTATTGCCCACAAGAAGGGTGAAGTTGGGTGAGAGTTCCCGTTATATTTATGTTCAAGTTTACCACACAAGTATATATATGGCCAGACTCGGTTGCTAAGTGGATGTCATAATTATATGCCTCTTCATATCATAACATCAGTCTAACACCATCATCTTCATATTGATATAAACATCCTATGTCATCTTTACTCCATTAAATCAGACATTCCATTTCCATCTGGATTTATATACTTACTGTCATCTATATTATACTACATCAGTGCACTGGTATATATTTTTATATGGCCATATATAGACAGACAGATTCACTAGATTTATTATATATTTAGTGTTTGTCTGATGTTTAGGGCTGGTGCCAGCTTCTTCTTTTGTTGTTTATACTGTGGGATGTTTTTTATTTTTATTACTGTTCATTTATAATTGGTGGGGATGTCTGCATTTAGGTGTGACCTTGGGGGAGGGGGTGTGACCCTTGGGATGGGGTGTTCTCTAACCACCAGTTATATTATATTTTATTGATATTGTGACATTTGCCAGAATTAAATTTGATACTTTTTGACATTTTTTTGTTTATTAGTATTATTGGTTGAGTGCCTCAGTAAATCCTTTCTTTTTGTCTTGTGTTGTTTGTGTACCTGTGTTTTACAGCAGGATAAACCATGTAAGGAAGATTTTTTCCAGTATTTGTTTCTTTGTATTTTTCATTTGACTTGAGTCATTTGACGTCAAGTATTTTATTATTTACTAGTGTAAAAGCCCTGTACACGGGCCAAGGTCCGCGTGATGTCTCACTGTTCCGGGCTTGCTCTGCGTACTGCTGCTACCTCACTGCTCCGGTTCTTCTCTGTGTACTGATGTTGCCTCACTGCTCCGGTGCTGCTCTGTGTACTGACGCCACCTAACTGCTCCAGTGCTGCTCTGTGTACTGACGCCGCCTCACTGCTCCGGTCCTGCTCTGTGTTCTGATGCTACCTCACTGTTCCGGTCCTGCTCTGTGTACTGACGCCGCCTCACTGCTCCAGTCCTGCTCTGTGTACTGCCACTACCTCACTGCTCCGGTCCTGCTCTGTGTACTGATGCCGTCTCACAGCTCCAGTCCTGCTCTACGTACTGACGCCGCCTCACTGCTCCACACAATGCAGTCATGCGCAGAAGGGACTGCCCAAATGTGGGCGGTCTCTACTGCGCATGACGGCTTCTTACAACCATCGCTAGTGTTTTATTCTTTAGGATATCACTTTTCACACTTTGTAGAAGGAGATTTGTGGAAATTCATATATTGGAATTTTTTCGCAATGTGTTGGAAACCTATTTATCATTCAAGGGGTTAAATCCTTTTTGTCCCCTATAGTGTAATTGATTTGCTACAGAATTGTACCATTTCTTCTTAATATATCAGCCTCTGTATATATTTTACATTCCCACATAATCTGAAGAAAGTAGTTGTACGCACATTACAGCATGTAATCTTTTTGTAATCCGACCTTTATGATGATGTAATGTAACACAGGAATTAAAGGCATTCCCAGGCTTATTTCTACCTGGATGCTACTATATCACTCATTTAGAATTTCTTATTGATCCTGTTTATGCAGGATAGCAACAGTGCTTTATTTCATTATTTCAGGCTGCCCTGGCTGCTTGTAATAGCCCAGTAGTACAATGCTTGCCCCCCAAATCATTATTAACATAGAGATACACATATAAATACTTTTATTATCCTGAATAAGTCCGGCATTGAGAAATACAACTTGTTCGGCAGGCATCAGCTGGCAACAGCGCAGACATCTTGACAAAAAGGCAACTGTGAATCTGCACTGGTCACCTCCAGGATTGGTGAGGGTGAATTCCATTGTACCTTAAAGGAGCAGTAAACTTTTTTTATGAAAAAAATATATATTGTAGGGATTTTCCTATTGAGTAAAATAAGGGTACTTGCACTGCCAAGAGATTTTTATTTCCAGAGTTATTACAATTTAAACCCATGTTTTTTTACAGGAAATGCTCTGTAAAATATGTGTTTTCATAAAAAAAGTTTACTGCTCCTTTAAGGTACAAGAAGGGACTGACGGTGCAGGCGCACAGATGCATCTACAACAGGACACCTGCTGCTGATGCCTGCTGTACAAGTTATATTTCTCAATATTGCCGGACTTATTCAGGATAATAAAAGTATTTATATGCGTATTGCTATGTTAATAATGATTGGGGGGGGCACTTTAATTTTTATGAATGTTCTGCTTTAATTGAAATTGTTTAAATCTTTCAAATATCCTCCAGTACTTACAGAACCACATATATACTGATGTCCACCACAACCTTGTTCCACTGTCTGCCATTAGTGAGATTTGAACTCCTACGCATTGAGGCTCAAGTATAAAAAAGAAATGGGAGGTTATGCACTAAGAAGTGATATTGAGCTGATAAAGTGGTATCACTTCCTATGTTATTCTATAGAGACTATGCACTAAGATCTCTAAAACTGGATAAATCTTAGCGCATTGGCTCCAGAGAATAACATAGGACTTGGAGAAAGATACCACTCGATAGATCATCTCCACTTTATCACTTCCTATCACAACGTCTCCTCCCCTGGAGTAAATCTGTGGCAAACAGACTTGCCATCTGTTAGTAATTTTCAGTCAGTAAAGATTACGTAGGATTAGGTGGTTTCAGTAAATAAGAGTGTGGTGTAGGTGAAAATATGAAAGATCTTCAGTATAAGTCAGTAAAAACACAGGATTTCCCAGAGTTTGGTAACAACAGAGGCAAACCAGCTTCACCACAGTGGACAAATATAAATTCCAGTTGATTTACATGAAACTTTAAATCCCTTTAATCCTAAAAAAGTTTCTAACTCATTTCCTCGCGATGTGTTTGTGACCTCTCTTGCTTTCAAGGTGATAAAAACACCAATTTAACACTATGGGGGAGATTCAGTAAGAGGTGATAAAATGGTGATAAAGAGGAGATGACTTAATCAGGGAGATTCACTAAGCAGTGATAAAGAGGTGATAAAGATGTGATAAAGTAGAGATGACTTCTCCAGTTTATCACTTCTCCAATTCCTGTTACTCTGTGGTGCCAATGCGCTAAGATTTCTTCAACTCTGGAGATCTTAGTGAATACGCTCCATAGAATAACATAGGAACTGGAGAAGTGATAAACTGGAGAAGTCATCTCCACTTTATCACCTCTTTTTCACCACTTAGTGAATCTCCCCCTCTGAGTGCCAGAAAAGTGTCTAATGCATTGCGATGCAATGCATTAGATATCTCTTAGACACTCAAAGGGTTAAATCAGTGGAGATATAATGAATTTGTATTTGTCCCCTATGATGCAGTTGGTTTACTCCAGAATTGCTGCTTACCTGGTCATAATATAATTTGCATCAAGAGACAAAGATGGCCAGATTATTAAAGCTTTGTGTGCCAGAGGTGTTCACAGAGCCTTGCAATGTAATGCATTAGACACCACTCTGGTGCTCACAGAGCTAACATAGCTAAGGCTGGGTTCACATGGGTAAGCAAAATTTGAAATAGATATAATTTTGTTGAATGGGGATGGTCTCATAGGCAGCTATCGGAGCTTACTGAATCTCTCCTCCAACAGTATGTTAACATACCTTCAAATTTGGGATTCAATGAGATTGAAATGTAATCACACAAAAATTGTAGGAAACTGGTTTTCCTGTGTACTTTTGTTAAATCGACTGTACTTCAAACAAAGGCCACCAGAAAGGGAAAAAGTTGCATTAAAATCACATTGAAATTATTTTCCAAATTGAGTAAAATAAAGATACTCCAAATGCTACAATATTTTAATTAAAAAGTTATTATAGCTCAAACTTGTATTACTATTATTATTATTATTATTATTATTAATAATAAGCAGCAATTGTGTCCATTAGGTGGTGCTGTTCCTATTACTTTCTATGGAGATCCATAGCCTATGACTCATACTGTCCTATAAAGTGCATTATAAAAATTAAAAATAATGCATTTTTGATGCTACTTGGCATAGCTGCTGAAAGTGAAATGTAAAAAAGCTTGAATGAAAAATATCCTGGTAGTGTACTCTTGTAAAATAGCTTACTGCTCCTTTAAACAGGGAATACATCGAAGTAGAATACTGAAAAGTGCAGTAAAAGGAAAGGAAATGAAATATGGTTCACAAGAAAATAAAAAACAAAGTTAGCATAAGTAAGACTTTCCATACAGAAATCACTACTATACTCCATTGATAAAAATACATGTATACACATTTTACATACATGTATACAGACATTGGATCCTGCAACCAGGGCCTTGAGTACTTGATTTGATGTATTTTAGTGGAAAATCCTTGCATTTGCTCATTGATAAATTAAAGGGTTAGTGATGTCTTATAGAAATAACAGGTAATTTTGTAGCTATTCAAAAAATAAGTCCACCGATGCCACTCCTTTATGGTGATAAATTCCCCCCTCACTGATGTCAGCTGTAAATCTATCAGCAGCAGGTGTGTGTCAGCCGACTCAAGGTGGCTCTTCAGCAGAGCCAAAATACCACGATCTACAAAGAAATACTTCATTGGAACTGTCTACACAGTGTGCCTGGTTTGCAAGCACACTTTGTAGACCATTCCAATTAAGTATTTATTTGTAGATGGTGGTGGTATCTCGGCTCTGCTGAAGAGCCGCCTCCTGGTCCCAGGATCAGCTTCTGTCAGCTAGACATTGATGTCAATGAAAGGGGAGGGAAGGGGAACTTTATCACCTTATACCTCTCAAACCATAACGTTTTGATAGATCGAAGTGGCATTGATGGACTTATTTTTTGAATAGCTATAATATTACCTTATATTTATATAAGACATTGCTAACCCTTTAAGCAAGAAATATAAACATTTTTCAAACATTTTTATTTCTTATGAACATGTAACTTTAACATTGAGCGCCAGAGGGGTACCCAGTGCATTGATTAGCAATGCATTGTGTGCCCTCGGCACTCAAAGGGTTAAAAGAGCAGCACTTTTTTCTTAGAAAAAATATGTATGGTACAGTCCTCCCACTGCTGGTTCATTCCAGATGAAACTGTTTTATGCTGTTTTTTTTTACTTGTTTGTTTGTTTGTTTTAATTAAGATGCAATTATTCCATTGTGGTCCTCAGGTGCCACTGTTCCTATCACTTACTATGCAGAGCCCTAGTGAATGACTCAAAATCTCCCACCAACGGCATAAAAAATGATTTGCTCTTTCAATACCAGTTTTGGCTGTTGATGGCAGTGGGAGTATCCTTGTTTTACTCGACAGGAAAAAACACTATAGCATATTTGTTTTCATATACTGTTTACTTCTCTTTTGTTTTGAGTGCCAGAGGTGTGCAATTAATTGGGGGGGGGGGGGGGTTGCAGATCATTCCAAGTCCTGTGTGTTATCTGACACACACACACACACACACTGATTAACCTCTTGGATGCAAAAGCAATTCATTAAATGCAAGGGGTAATTATCTCAGTTGTGCATACCTCCCAACATTTCAAATGGCCAAAGAGGGACCCTTATGTTTTAGGTGGCATATATCGGGGTGTGGCTAGTGGGCGGAGCATTACCAAGAATGTTAAGGCTATTTCATGACCTATTGCATCCTCTGTGTAACTGAATACATTATTTGGAGCAAGACCAAAGTATTTTATATACACAGATTAATGTATAAACACATATACTGAAGATTAAAGGGATAGTAATGTTTCACAAAAACAGCAGCTCCAATTAATCTTCATAGTATTTGGGCCAAGGAGAGTGTTATTTCAATACTGTCAGAGTTGCAGTTCAAGAGTAATTGAATGATAAAGTATCACCCTCCCACCCCTTTACCTAGTGTAAGCCACCTCCCGTCTGATGTGGAATCTGATCTTGAGACCAGACAGCTCATAGCAAGGGACAATCTTCTTACTGTGAGAACAATGAAAGCCCTGCCCCCCTTAACAGATTTTTCAGGTTTTTCCCTTATGCTAATTGATTGTCCCTCTCTGTAAGTCATCTGGACACCACCTTTCTGTTCTGAGGTGAGCAGTGTTAAATCAGTAAAAGGGGAGGGAGGGGATACTTTATCATTCAATTACTCTTGAACTACAACTCTGGAGTATTGAAATAACACTATCCACGGCCCAAATACTATGAAGATTAATTGAAGCTGCTTTTATTGCAAAATATTACTATCCCTTTAACTACAGAATAATGTGAGTTTTATTGCTGCGTAGCAATGTAATGCACACTACTCATTCTGATCTCCTGAAAAGAGGGACACAAGGGTGGACAAGAGGGACAGAGGGATTTCAGTCTCAAAGAGCGACTGTCCCTCCTAAAGAAGGACACTTGGGAGGTATGATTGTGAGAGGGTTTTTTTGTTTGTTATTTTTGGGGATGCTTTTTAGCTCCACACAGGGATACCAAATATTCCCCGCTAACTGATTCCCTAACACTGTCATACTTGCCACCTTAAATGCTAAAGAAGTCTCCAATGCCTAATGTGTTGCTAACTTTTCTAACATGCACAGGGTTAATGCTTTGAATTACTGTGTGAGATTCGCTCTGCATGTTCTTCTTTCAGTTACATGCTGATTGTGCCTCACAAATATACAGAGTCCATGCCAGTGGATATTGTTCAATAGCCCCGCTGAGGGATACCACTCCATTCCTCACTGTTTGTTTAACTCCTGCTTACTTAATGGTATGAATAACTGGAGAAAATGTTGGGCAAATCAACTCAACTCTACGGGACAGATAAAAACTTCCATTGATTTAACTGGGGCCTTTAACCCCTTCAGTGCTAGATAGGTATCCAGCACTTCTTTGCAATGTGTTTGAGACATCTCTAACATTTAAGGGGGTAAAACCCTAGTTAAATAAGTTGGTATTTTGGGAATTTGTATTTATCCCTTTATTGTGAAGTTGGCTTATCACATAATTAATTCAATTTATTTTAATACATCAGTTTACAAGAGTTTAATTTAACCCTTTAAAGGGATAGTAATGTCCCAAAAAATATTTTGCATTTTGTAGAGATTAAAAAGTTTAATTGAATGCACAAAAAGGTATCTCTCAAACCACTATGGTTTGAGAGATATCTTCATTCAAAGTTTGATGTTTCGTGCTGTCAGCTGTAAAGCTGTCAGCAGGACAGCAAGCACACTTTGTACACCATTCCAATGAAGTAATTCTTTTTTTAAAAAAAAGAGATTGCGGCTCTGCTGGAGAGCCTCCATTTCGGCCGACACGGATTTCCTGCTGACAGCTTTACAGCTGACAGCAGGAAACATCAAACTTTGAATGCAGATCTCTCTCAAACCATAGCGGTTTGAGAGATACATTTTTTGCATTCAATTAAACTTTTTAATCTCTACAAAATGCTAAATATTTTTGGTGGGCATTACTATCCCTTTATGTTCAAGAGAGGTGTGCACCACACTGGAGGGGGCGGTATGAACTAAGGTGTGATAAAGAGATGATAAAGCAGAGATGACAGCTCCAGTGATATCACCGATGTTATTCTATAATGCCAAGGCAGGAAGACCTCCTAAACTGGAGAAATCTTAGTGCATTGGCTCCATAGAATAACATAGGAATTGGAGAAATTATATCACTGGAGAAGTCATCTCTGCTTTATCACCTATCATGCTTTAGTGCATCTCCCCCATTGTGTTACACAGCCCTCTGGTCCTTAATCCTTTGAGTGTCAGACAGGTACGGAATGCATTGCTGTGTACTGCATTCCATACCCCTCTGGCACTCAAAGGGTTAAACTATCAATACAATAAATTAGAGCAATTCTGGATCAAACCAACAGCACTACAGGGGACAAAAAAAATCCTCAAATTCCCACTGAGTTCAGTGGGGCTATTAAGCACTTGAATGCTAGAGAAAGCATCAATGCATTATAAAGAAATGTTTTGCAAACCTGACTGGAATTGAAGAGGTTAAAGCCCCATAAAAATCAGTGGGGATTTATATTTGGCCACCATGGTTCAGTTGGCTTGTCACATAATTGCTCCATTCTTTGTAGTACATCAGCCTCTGTGAGGTGTGGAGAAATTAATTGACCTTTAGCATATCTTTATTTCCTACAATGCACAAAATATGCAGATTAGATGTTGATTCAGAAAAGCATAAACACAGGCAGTTGCAGTGTAATCTGGACACAAAGTAAATATCTAGGTCTCCCTTTGTTCAGTTCATTAGGCATCTCTAGAAAAGGTGGTGAGAACTAATTTTCTGTTTAAATGTCCCCCTGGTGGTGAAAGGTGTGTCTCACAAAAACACACACACGCAGTCGCTATCTACACTCTTTTGAAAGGGTTAATCCAGGACCAACTGCAGCATCTGTTTCTGTGGCAACAGGAATATGGTTGCTTAAGTCTGTGACTGGACCTTGTATAGGTGATATTCATGAGCCCCATAGGTTATGTGTTTATGTGTGATTCTATCACCGCCTCCTCATACCATCCCTCTAATCCCTCCTTCACTCTGCCCTATCTGTCACCATTACTTACTCGAAGAGGCGCACGCAGCAGGTCCTAGCCTCGTTTCCATAGTTACAAAGCTAATGTTGTATGTGGGTCACATGCCTCCCTGATGTGCTACGTGTCATGAGCAATGTGTTTTGTTGTGTACCACAGACATTAATGAGACTGACGTAAAATATTATATCCCTGCTTATTAGAGTATTACAAAAACCTAGCGTCACCAACTCCTTTTTTCTCAGGCAAGAGAGTCACAGAGGTGTCATTTGAGACACAAGGTAAAATGTTCTTATTCTTTGCACCTGAACTGCTGGAGAACTGCAGTACGTCTGGACTATAGGTAACACATAAAATTCCCTATTGAGTTTAACGGGGGTGTTAACCCCTTGAATGCTAGGGATGACTCCAAAACTTTGCAAAGCAATACATTGGCTACTTCTCTAGCATTCGAAGTTTTAGAAACCCAATTTTAATCAATAGGAATTTTTATCTGAACTAAAAGAAATAGAGAAATGACGTGTTCTCACCACACTGCAGGAAATTACCTGGGAATCCAAGCTGGCCAAAAGGGGTGCTTATAGCAACATGGTTATGTATGCACCAAATACAAAGCAGAAAAAGTAAAACCACATGGCTTTATGGAGCATATACTGAATTGAAAAAAGGCTTGTCTTCAGGCTAAATAGATGATATCTATTGAATCATACCCAAGGCATGATACTGAAAATATCACCTTTGTTCATTAACAGAGTGTACTTAGATGTTAATCACAGACAACATCAAAAACAAAACAACCTAAAAATGATAGTAGCACGCATATTTTATCCCTATAATGGAATGGAGGACAATCATCCCCAGCCAGAACTAACCAGTCAAATAGTGGGTCATATGTGGTGGGCAACCACAACCAAAAACAGATGTACAAAAACAATCCATATATTGTCACTTTAGGACAAAATATTTTCAAAATCGGGTCAATGTCACATTCACACCTGTTGTTCACCTGTGATCTGTCGGTCATCCCACAGTCTTGCCCTTTTCAGACTGGTCCACTTTCTCTTTTATCCCTACCTTTCTCTCAGTTAATAATAGATGAGAGTTGGTACCGTGTTAGCCGTAGAAATACAGGATGCAAAATTTTTTGTAAAGTTGATACCTTTATTGGCTAACTAAACAGATTTAAAATGCAAACTATAACATGCCTGAGGAAGAGACCTAAGAAGTCTTGAAAGCTTGCATTTTAAATCTGTTTAGTTAGCCAATAAAGGTATCAACTTTACAAAAAATTTTGCATCCTGTATTTCTCTCAGTTACACTCTCATTCTGGGTACCCTCTGCGTCTCTGAGAGGTCCATGTTTCACTGACTTCCTATATGTTGACTTGGCTAGACCCTCAACTTTTGCTCTTGCCTACCACCTGGTACATCCTCTGTGTCCCTGGGTTCAATCCATTGCTCTGTCCAAGACCTATGCTTCAGCCTCCTCTGGTACCATTCAGACTCTGGCATCCCAGCTAACTAACAAATGGCTTGTTTTGGAATGTGATTTCATTTTATCCACAGGCACTGTAAGTGTTATCCACCCAGTATTGGCCCTTGGCTTATCCTTTACTATGTCTCAGCCTTTTCTCTATATTGCAGTATAGTTACCAGCTACCCTATCTAGTCATCTGTGTCAGTTACCTGTGCTGTCATCTTGAATATCTGAACCAACATAATAAGCCTGCACATCTGTTTATTTCTCAGCACAACCTGGTTGTCAGCCTGCACCTTCAGTCATGGCTTTGGCCACAGCAAGATCACTCCTGAGGCTGTAAACAATCCCAAGCAATGTACTTAACTTTTTAATCTCCAGCAGAAAGTATGTGCCCTTACCCCAGCATCTGATAGTCTAACAGTTAGAATGAGCTAATCCATGGATACTGCAGACTTCTGCCAGTTCCTGTCTTCACAGGACCATCAAAAACAAGTCCTGACTTCTCATACATCACATCTCCAAAGCCTAGACCACAAGCTGAGTGCTGTGTTGGAGATGCTAAGAACAGTCACTGTTACTCCCACAACCTCTCAGGGGACTCAAACTGCTGCACCTTTGGGAGCTATGGATTTGGGAATCCTGGAGCAGTTTTCTGGATGTCCTACAAATTGCAGGGGATTCCTAAATCAAAGCCTCCTGCATTTTCACCCCTTGTCTCAGTCTTTTAGCACCCATGCCTCAAGTATTGCTATTTACATTTCCTCTTGAAAGACGAGGCGTACTACATCCTCCAAAGCATCCCTAGTGGATCTCTTTCAAGGAAACCGGTGCATGGTCCAGTATGACTAATTGGAACATAGGAGTCTTGAAAGCTGCTTTTTCTGGGGCCTGAATAAAAAGATTTAGGATGCACTCATTTTGGAATTATATCTGAGGATTTGGAGGCTTTCATTGCGTGGTGTTTAGACCTAGATAGATGCATCTAGCGCAGGAGCGCTAACTGGAGATGGACTAATATCTGCAATTACATGGGGCCCACCATCAACATTTCATTCAGTGCCTGAGCCCTCAAATGCTTATGATGAGCCCATGGAGGGAGGGTCCATGACTAAACCCTCAGAAAAATAGAGATGGAGATGGATCTTTGTATTTATTGCAGGCAGAAGAGACATCTACTGTGGAATTGTCTGATCCATCAGGAAAACTCCAAAGTTTTGGGATTAAAGGTGAAGCCTCCTTGAGCAAAAACACCACTAATACCCACTTCTAGTCACCTGCTGGTACTCTCTAGCTTTATTGGTTGGGAGGGTCAGTCTCCTTTATGGCACTTGAGGTTTCAGGCACTGCTGGAGTCTTTCTGGACTCTGCTTTTGCATTGTGATCCTCAAGCCGCACAAGATACTCCTCACTACTGGAATCCTATATTCAGGAGATGCTCAGTTTGAGATCATAGAATCACCTTCAGCACCAGTGATCCTAGTGTTTCCCTGGCTGGAGTTCCAGATAAATTTCCATATGAAGTCCAATCTGTCTAGCTACCTGTGCCATCAGGATTTTGCCATCAGTGGTTAGCTGTCAAACTAGCTCCTTCCTCAGGATTTTAGTCCCAGCATCTTAATGGGAGTTCCTCAATGTTTTCTCCAAGAAAGGGGCATACACTCTGCTGTTCCACACTCCTTATGATTGTCTGATTTAAGCTGCTGTCTGGAACTATGCCTCCTAGAGGAACAACTTACCTTTTATCAGAATCAAAAATAAGGCCTTACTTGATTACAGTAAAGAACATTAGCTAAGGGAATCATCAGGCTTTCCTCTTTAGCCACCATTGCTGTTTTTTAATTTGCATCTAAAAAGGATTGAACTTTGCAGCCCTGCGTAAAATATTGTGGGTGAACAAGATAACAATTAAAGGGGATGTGTCACCTATACAAGACTTAAGCTAAAAAGTTAAGTTGTATCAATAATAGCACTAAAAGTGTGTTTATTTTTATAAAATAAAGCTTTGTTTTGTCAAAATGTAATTTATAAAGTATGGGCTGCAGGTAATTCCAGACAGACTGCGGTTACCTACTTTGTAACCGCAGTCCGTCACTCTGCCCCTGCTCCCCTCCCTGTAGCCAGCCTCCTCCGATGACGGAGGCTTCAGTCTGTAAGCTGGAGCGGTCTCATTGGTAGAGATCGATATCTAGTCAATGAGACCGCACCAGCTTACAGACAGAAGCCTCCATCATCAGAGGAGGCTGGCTACAGGAAGGGGAGCAGAGGCAGAGCTACAGGCTGTAGTCTATGCGGAAGTAGCTGTAGCCCATACATTATAACTTAAATTTTGACAAAACAAAGCTTTTTAAAACAAAAATAAACACCCTTTTAGTGCTCTTATTGATATAACCTAACTATTTAGCTTAAGTATTGTATAGGTGACACATCCCCTTTAATAACCATTACCCTTTACCATTAATTTACAAACTGATTAATTGCGAGAAGCAATGGTCTTCACTAAATTAGACTTAAAGGGATAGTAATGTTTCATAATAAAAGCAGCTCTAATTAATAATCGTAGTATCTGGACTTTGGAGAGTGTTATTTCAGTTCTGTCAGAGTTGTAGTTCAAGAGTAATTCAATGACAAAGTATCCCCCTCCCTCCCCTTTTACTGATGTAATACTTTTCAGCCAGATCAGAAGGGAGGTGCCCAGGTAGACTGCAGAGAGGGACAATCTTCAATTAAGATAAGGGAAAAACCTGAAAACATTTTCAAGGGGGACAGGGTTTTCATTGTTGTAATAGAAAGAAAATTGTCCCCTGCTGTTATCTGTCTGGTCTTACAACTAGATTCCACATCTGAGAAGAGATGGCTTACACTAGGTAAAAGGGGCGGGAGGGGGAAACTTTGCTTGGGAATATCTCTCAAACCATAAAGGTTTGAGAGATAAGACTTATATCGTTCTTCATGTTTTTTTAATGCCTACAAAATAAAATAAAGAAAAAATGAAGTATTACTATCCCTTTAACAGGAGACTATAACTTAGACTGTATGCAACAGGGGGATGAATGTAATGCTGAGTTTAATACAAAATATGGACATTAAGAGTAACATGTAGGGGGCGTGGTTTGGAGGCCTTGCCAACCACTTCACCTGTCTCCC
This sequence comes from Rhinophrynus dorsalis, assembly GCA_037306005.1. Taxonomy (NCBI): domain Eukaryota; kingdom Metazoa; phylum Chordata; class Amphibia; order Anura; family Rhinophrynidae; genus Rhinophrynus; species Rhinophrynus dorsalis. Next base: position 156,677,764 of record CM074724.1, read on the forward strand.
AGCCACCCCGATACTGACGAGATAGTCACCTCAGTTGAACGGACCAGCCGGTTGGAGGAGGACGGTACTGGCAACGTTGTCGGTGTGCCGCTGGTAGTGCTCTGTACCAGATAGAGTGCCCTAGAAGATGGGCTCCTGCCTGCTAGGCCCAATCATCGTGCCCATAAAGGCCTCTAATTGGCCGAATTTGTATTGGGATATTCTTAAGTCACAAGGGTATTAAACGGAGGGACTATAGTGGATCCGAAGACCGGGTGGCAGAGAGGACACTCACCATCGCAGTACTCATACATGTAAGCAGCCCTCCAGGGGCCTAAACTGGTCATCACAGGGCCTCACGCACGATTTGGCAATCCCCCTTTTAGCTCACCAGTCTATTTTTTATTTTCTTGCCCTGTTCCCCTACCCTTCCCAATAGATTATATACATGCTGTTTTGTCACTGGATAATGAAACAGCCACTTGGGTGGGATTAACAGTTCTGAGCTGGTAGGGTTTGCCTTAATTCCGTTTTACCCAGTCTTAACCGGGAGTTCTGGAGTTTTGTCTGCACTGGGGTCTTACATCGTAGCCCTTATCCCAGTTTGGAAAAGGACAGACTGTTTGTCAGGACTGGCCGGTGCAGGTTATCACCTGCAGGGGAGGGAGTGCTAGGGAGCAAGGATGAGGGTTCGGTGCTGGAGAGCGGTGACTGCCTGCGGTCAGGCCTTGCTGCGGCAAGAGCCGAGTAAAGATGCTGGCCGCAAGGCCAGATGTCTAAACCCCAGTTGAGCCGGGATCCAGACCAGGAGGACCTCCCACAGACAGTACAAACTCCCCTGCAGGGGGGAGCGAAGGCTGGAGGGCGGAGGCTAGGGAGCGGAGCTGGGGTGCGTAGGCCACGAAGTAGCTGAAGCTCCCCAACAGAAAAGAAAAACCTAGACCCCTAGAGCAAGATGAAGCTAGGGATGGTTTAACCAGCAGAAGAACGATCAGACTTGCCTGAAAGCGACTGGAGATCTGGACTGGACAATAGACTAGGCAGATGAGTGGTCAGACTAGCTGGTCAGCCACTGGCGGTCTAGACTGGACAACAGGAGCAAGCAAAAGCATGGTCAGACGAGCCAGTCAGCAACAGGAGGTCAAACAGGACAAATGGAGTAGGCATAAGAGTTGTCAGACGAGCCGGTCAACAACAGGAGGTCAAACAGGACATATGGAGTGGGCAGAAGAGTGGTCAGACGAGCCTCAATCGGTACACGAAATTAAACACAGCAAGGAACAGGACTGGAGTACAGAAAACCTGCTGGATTCTAGGCAGCAGTGAACACTAGTGAAAGTGCACCAGGCAAATGAGCAGGACACCTAAAATAGTCGCCGGAAGATGACGTCAGGAGCCTAGCCACAAACAAAAAACCGGAAGTGCAGAGCCGCCTGAGAAGGAGACCTGGCAGAGACACGGCCGCCGCCGAAGAAGCACGCCGCAAGAGACAGAAGAGAAAGGTGGAGAAAACAAGCTCCGCAAGAGGAGAGAGCCGCAGAATGAATACGTCGCGGGAGGGAAAGAAGCCTCCGCCGGGAAGGTATGCTGCAGCGAGCACAGAGGACGTGACAGTGCCCCCCCTCTAAGAGGGAACCTCCGGGGACCTATGGAGCAGGCTTAGCAGGATAGGCGCAATGAAAGGCTCGAAGCAAGGCAGGGGCATGGACATCACGGGAGCGTACCCAGGATCGCTCCTCTGGACCGTAACCCTTCCAATTTACGAGATACTGTAATCCTCCCCGGTAGCGACGAGAATCTAGGATCCCATCGATGAGATACTCCTCCTGACCGTCAACGGTAACAGGAGTTGGAGGCTGGGGCGTTGAGCAGGATCCGCTTGCGGGAAGGAAAGCCTTGAGCAAGGAGACATGAAACACGAGGTGAACGCGTAGGCCCCGGGGCAAGGCCAAGCGGTAAGACACAGGTGATATACGTCGTAGTATACGATATGGGCCTATGAAACGAGGTCCCAGCTTAGTAGAGGGTTGGGCTAGATGTAAGTGTCTAGTGGACAGCCAGACCCTCTGCCCAACACTGAACAGAGAAGAGGAACTGCGGCGGTGATCAGCAGACCTCTTCTGCTGTTCCTGGGCTCGCAGAAGACCAGACCGAATGGACTGCCAATGAGACACTAGGGAGACTACCCGTCTCTCAGCAACGGGAACCAGTGAATCTCCTGGAGTGAGTAAGAGCAGGCGTGGGTTATAACCCAAGGCTGCAAAGAATGGAGAGCAACTGAGGGACAAATGACGAAGCGAATTGTAAGATAGTTCCGCCCAAGACAGCAGGGACGCCCAGTTGTTATGGTACTGATTGCAATAGGAACGAAGATAGTGCTCAAGGTTCTGGTTCAGTCGCTCTGTCTGCCCATTGGTCTGAGTATGATATGCAGACGAGAAGTGCAGTGTAATACCGAGACGGGAACAAACAGCTCTCCGAATTGAGTACCCCGATCGGATACTATGTGCAAAGGAACGCCGTGAAGGCGGATGATTTCAGCGAAGAAGGTTTCCGCCAGCTCTACGGCCGTAGGTAACTTAGGGAGTGGTATGAAATGGCCCTGCTTAGAGAAGCGGTCTATGACCACTAGCATAACAGTGTTCCCGGAGGACTGTGTTAAGTCCACCATGAAATCCATGGCTAGATGGGTCCAAGGAACCGCAAGTACGGGCAATGGCTGCAAAAGACCCATAGGTCTGGTCTGTGGAACCTTCATTCGAGCACAAGTAACACAAGACCATACCCAGGAACGAACATCTTGCCGACAGGAGGGCCACCAGAAATACCGTGTAAGGAGATCCAGAGTGCGCCTGACTCCCGGATGTCCCGCCACTGGAGACTGATGAGCCCAAGAGAGAACGTCATGACGAAACCTATCCGGCACAAAAAGTCGAGCAGGAAAGCGCCTAGAGGAAGGAGATTTTTGGAGACTGAGCCTCCCGGATACCCTGCAAGGTCCGAATTGACAGAGCTCCTAGGATTTTAGACTGAGACATGATGGGTTCCGGAGGGAGAGAAGGCAGTGGCTCGGTCTCGTGGAGTCTGGACAAGGCATCGGCCTTGAGGTTCTTAGTACCTGGAAGATAAGAAATAGTAAAATCAAACCGGGTAAAAAATAAGGCCCACCAGGCCTGACGAGGAGTCAACCGCTTGGGTGAAGCCAGATAGGCAAGGTTACGGTGGTCCATAAGGATGCTGATTGGATGAGCAGCACCTTCAAGTAAGTAACGCCATTCCTCCAGGGCCAGTTTAATGGCCAATAATTCCCTATTCCCAGTATCATAGTTTCTCTCTGCAGCACTAAAGCGACGAGAGAAGTAGGAACATGGCTGTAGAGTACCTTTCAGACCGGTACGCTTGGAAAGCACTGCCCCTGCAGAGATCTCAGAGGCATCAACTTCAAGCGTGAAGGGAGATGTGGGGTACGGAAACACAAGTAATGGAGCCCTCGTGAAAGCAAGCTTTAGGGAGCGGAAGGCTTCCAAGGCCTCGGCTGTCCAAGAAGCTGGATCGGCTCCCTTGCAGGTAAGGCGGATAATAGGCTGGATCACTTGAGAAAAATGCCAGCTAAATCTCCTGTAGTAATTGGAGAAACCAACGAAGCGCTGGATAGCCTTAGTGGTACGGGGAATCGGCCATTCCAGGACAGCACTGACCTTGCTGGGATCCATGGCTAACCCAGATGCTGAAATGACATACCCAAGAAAGGGCAACGAGGCTTGTTCAAACTCGCACTTCTCGAGTTTGGCGTATAGCTTATGGAGACGTAGTCTCTGTAACACTGTAGTGACGTGCTGTCGGTGTTCGCATAAGTTCCGGGAATGGATTAATATATCGTCCAAGTACACAATGACGTAAGATAGGAGAAGATCTCAAAAGACATCGTTAACGAACGCTTGGAAGACTGCTGGGGCATTACGTAAACCAAAGGGCATAACACAGTGTTCATAATGACCAAAACGGGTGTTAAAAGCAGTCTTCCATTTGTCTCCCTCACGCATTCGGATCAAGTTATACGCCCCACGTAGATCAAGTTTGGTGAAGACAGTGGAACCACGCAAGCGCTCTAAGAGTTCCGGAATCAAAGGAAGGGGATAGCTGTTCTTGCGGGTGATGGCATTAAGACCCCTGTAGTCCACACAGGGTCGTAAGGAGCCATCCTTTTTCTTCACAAAAAAGAAACCGGCTCTCGCAGGAGAAATGGAAGGCCGGATAAACCCTCGAGCTAGACTTTCTTGGATATACGACTCCAAGGCAGTAGTCTCGGGCAGGGATAACAAGTAGGTCCTCCCTTTGGGAGGGACCATTCCAGGAATCAGCTCGATAGAACAATCATAAGCTCGGTGAGGAGGAAGAACCTCCGCCCGGGCTTTGGAAAACACATCAGCAAAGGATGAATACGGCACAGGGATGGACGGAGGAGAAGAAGGACATGGGTCTGTAGCAGCAGCCAAGGCAAAGACAGTGAGGGAAGAAACAGAACCAGTAGAAAAGGACAGCCCACCGTCTCTCCAGTCTATTCTTGGATTGTTCTTACGCAACCAAGGAAGTCCGAGTATGACTGGAGTATTAGGGGTGGTGATTACATCAAAGGTCAAGACCTCCTGATGATTGTGACCTAAGAGAACCCAAAGAGGTACTGTTTGAAGGTTGACTAGCCCGGAACCCAAAGGGGAACCGTCAATCACGGTTATGGTTACAGGAGGGTCCTTGGAAACTAGCGGAACCCCTATCTGCTGGGCAAAGAGGTGGTCGATAAAGACACCAGCTGCTCCGGAATCAATGAGAGCTTCAGCTCAGGCAGTGGCGGAGGACCAAGACAGGTGTAGTGGAACCGTAAGACGCTGTTGCTTGGAAGAGGGGTGTTACTTAGGGAGAGCCCCTCGAAGCCCCCTAAGTCTGCTCGTTTCCCGGCTTTTTCGGACAGCCACGGGCAATATGACCTGATAGACCACAATACAGGCATAGTCCGCGCTGACGACGCCTGGTCTTTTCCTCCTCGGTCAGGTGAGTAACTCTTGCTATCTCCATAGGTTCCGGGGCATTATCCACAGGCATCGGAGTGGTCTGGAAACGTGGAGCTAAACGTACCGGAGGTGGAGGTACTGGACGCCTGGAGAGATCTCTATCTCTCTCCTGCCGTCTCTCCTGAAGACAGGTATCTAGACCGGTACAGAAGGCAATCAGCCCATCAAGGGTCTCAGGAATGTCGCGTGTAGTTAGCTCATCCTTAAGCCGTTCAGACAGCCCACGACGAAAAGCAGCTTTCAAGGCGCCCTCACCCCAGTTGGTGACATAGGCCAGAGTGAGAAACTCGATGGCATACTGGGTGAAGGACTGAGATCCTTGGTGAAGATCTAGTAGAGCAGCCTCAGCTCTAGCCTGCCTTCCAGGAACATCAAAGGTAGCACGAAATGCAGTGAGGAATTCATCGAAGTTGTCCAGCAGAGGAGACTGGCGATCAAGAAGTGGCGTCACCCAAGCCAGGGCCCGACCCCTAAGAAGGGACACCAAAAAGGTGATACGAGCCTGGTGGGAAGCGAAATAGTCAGGCTGGTTCCGGAAGTGGAGGAAACATTGGTGCACAAAACCCCGTAGAAGGGTAGCGTCCCCTTCATACTTGTCCGGAAGCGGAATCTTGACTGAACCGGCTCTGACGGGGGCCTCTGAAGTTGGCTGTGGTACAGAAGGCGAAGCTACTGCCTGTGCAGGAGTCTCCAATCGTTGTTGCAAACGTTGCAACAGGGAGGTGATTGAGTCCAGCTTCTGATCCAGACACTGGATATGTGAAGCATGCTGCTCCATGACCGACCCCTGCTGGATTACGGCCTTGGTGAGTTCAGTAGGGTCAAATGACATGACACAGTGCTGGCACTTTCACTCTGTCAGGACTGGCCGGTGCAGGTTATCACCTGCAGGGGAGGGAGTGCTAGGGAGCGAGGATTAGGGTTCGGTGCTGGAGAGCGGTGACTGCCTGCGGTCAGGCCTTGCTGCGGTAAGGGCCGAGTAAAGATACTGGCCAGATGTCTGAAACCCAGTTGAGCTGGGATCCAGACCAGGATGACCTCCCACAGACAGTACAAACTCCCCTGCAGGGGGGAGCGAAGGCTGGAGGGCGGAGGCTAGGGAGCGGAGCTGGGGTGCGTAGGCCACGAAGTAGCTGAAGCTCCCCAATGGAAAAGAAAAACCTAGACCCCTAGAGCAAGACGAAGCTAGGGATGGTTTAACCAGCAGAAGAATGATCAGACTTGCCTGAAAGCGACTGGAGATCTGGACTGGACAATAGACTAGGCAGATGAGTGGTCAGACTAGCTGGTCAGCCACTGGCGGTCTAGACTGGACGACAGGAGCAAGCAAAAGCGTGGTCAGACGAGCCGGTCAGCAACAGGAGGTCAAACAGGACAAATGGAGTAGGCAGAAGAGTGGTCAGATGAGCCGGTCAGCAACAGGAAGTCAAACAGGACATATGGAGTGGGCAGAAGAGTGGTCAGATGAGCCTCAATCAGTACACGAAATTAAACACAGCAAGGAACAGGACTGGAGTACAGAAAACCTGCTGGATTCTAGGCAGCAGTGAACACTAGTGAAAGTGCACCAGGCAAATGAGCAGGACACCTAAAATAGTCGCCGGAAGATGATGTCAGGAGCCTAGCCACAGACGAAAAACCGGAAGTGCAGAGCCGCCTGAGAAGGAGACCTGGCAGAGACGCGGCCGCCGCCGAAGAAGCACGCCGCAAGAGGCAGAAGAGAAAGGCGGAGAAAACAAGCTCCGCAAGAGGAGAGAGCAGCAGAATGAATACGTCGCGGGAGGGAAAGAAGCCTCCGCCGGGAAGGTATGCTGCAGCGAGCACAGAGGACGTGACACTGTTCTACTTGGATTCCACATCATATCTCCCCCCGTATGTCTGACTTTCTCATTTTTGTTTCCCCACTGCTCTCCCATGTATTCTTGAGGACTTTTCCTGTATTCCCATTGCTCCTGAGGCACGGCCTATGAAAAGGTTGCACATTGATTTCTACATTGGATAAGGTCATCTCTATTCCTAGACACCATCTGATAGGTGGCTCCGGATACTGACACCTCAACCTCTTTGGCAGCCATCCTGCTACAGTTGTGCCAGATTTGTAAGCTGCCATGCCGAGATTGTATATGTACCTTGCAATTAATATTGCATTAGCGGAGGTCTGATGGCCTGAGGAGATCTTTTCAATGTGGCCCCCACTATGTAACCCGTTAGAAACCCACTCATCCTCCACTTTACCCACCTCTGGAATTCTTGCTGTGATACCGCTCCTGCTTACAGTTTAACGGCTTCATCGGCTTCCATGGAACACTTCCTTACAATGTCTGACCAATCTAAGCCGCAACGCCATACTCAAGGAGGAGGCAAACCTGATAAGAAGAAATCCACAGTTTCAATCTCAGAAGTTGATGACTCTACTATGGACTCTGATGATGTTACGGATCCTGATACTCTCATTCTGGCAGATGCCACTGCCAGAGCCGTGATGACCTTGCTTACTCCATTGATTGACACAAAGATGGATTCCCTCAACTTCTCCATGCAGGAGATACTGGGTGAACTGAAAGCGCACAAAGAACAACTAGTAGATATCGACTCCAGCACTACTACCTGTGAGTTATCCATCACTGATCTACAGCAAAAGATCCAGACACTTGAATCAACTGCTAACCTGCTCACTGACAAACTTGACGACCTAGAGAACCGCAGCAGACGGAATAATCTCAGTTGTGGGTCTCCCAGAATCACTGAAGGGCAGAGAATTGGGTGATTTTCTTTCCAAGGGTCTTTCCGACCTGCTTCATCTGGAAAACATGGTCTCTCCACTGTCTATTGAAAGGGCTCATCGCTTGGGTCCCTCAAACGAGGGCACCTCTAACCGATCACGACCAGTCATCTTTCAACTGCTAAATTTTGCCGATAAACAAAGATTGCTGTTTGCCTACCGCAAGATGGATTGCCTGGAATACAAGAATCACAAACTACTGCTTTTCCAGGACTATTCTGCAAGAGTGTCCTCGAGACGACAAGAGTTTGCTGAGATTTGCGGAAAACTGTTTCAAAATCATATCAAGTTTGCTCTGATATACCCAGCACGACTCAGGGTCCTCGATGGGGAAAAGCCACGGTGGTTTGACTCCCCCAGAGATGGGCCTTCTACAACTGCTTGCAATTACCCTGACTGTACAAGCCGGATCTCTCCTTGTTACCTGTTTTGGCGATATGTCTCGGTTTGGTATCACATAATTACCTAATGCACCTGATTGTTAGTTTTAGGGGCTAGAATAGTGTGCTACTCATCATCCTGGATCTGGGTGGTCTGACAGACGCTCCCTCCCTTGCCCTGCGGGGGGAGGGGGGATCTCCTATGGGGATCGGCTGATTTTTCAGCTGGTGCCCAAAACGGTACGCCAATGCTCTCCTCTCTGCCCTTCGGGGGACAGAGGGGACCTTTCTCTTTTATTGAAGGTTGTGGGGCAAACTACTTTGACTGAGTCATTCTGATATGCTTCTCAGGGGGAGGTGGGATATGCGAGGATTTCTGACCGGGAGCCTGGGGGGTGCTGGTGGGGTAAGGCTGGGGGGGCGGATTCCCGGCCACCTGGATTAATTCTGGGCAGGGCCGATTGGGCCCATGAGCTGGGATCCTGCCTCTCCTAGTTTCTGTGTATTACACCCTCTGGTGACCCCCTTGGGGTCTCGGTGGTCTCCTTGGTGGGGGGGGTTTACAAGTGATCTATTGTGTTCATTAGTTACAGGAGATGGGGTTCGTGGGGGTCACATTGTTATGTAGATACTGGAATTGATTAGTTCCTTGGTCATGTCTTTCCTGTTCCAGATGTTTGTTAGATTTGAACTGTTTTGATTTTTGTTTTTTTTCAGTCCATGCGGGGGTGCGGGGGTTTTGGTGTCTCCTCCCGCCCTGTCTGCATTGACTCTTATAATAACTGCTATTTTGGGTGTTCTGTATTGTCTCCCTTGGGTATCCCTCGATGGCTCCTCGCTAGGAGAGCTGTTGGGGACGAACGATAATTTTCACCTTCACACTATAGTCCTCTTCCCTGACCCACCATGAGCTCTTATTCTACCCAGGGTTCCCACACATAATTGCATGATCTCGCTATCATAACATGGAATGTGGGGGGAATACATAGCCCAATCAAGCACAGGCAAATCCTATCTTATCTAAAACATTTAGGCACACAGGTGGCTTTCCTTCAGGAGACTCACCTGTCTGCGGCGGAACATCAGAAGCTGTGTAGGTGTTGGGCGGTCACTTGTATCGATGCCCCTTTCTCCAGTAAGAAACGAGGCCTGGCAATCCATGTGCACAAATCTCTTACCTTTCAATTGATACAAAAAGTAATAGACCCAGAGGGTAGATTCTTAATAGTCCATGCAGACATAGATGGTCGCCCCCTAGTGTTATGCAATGTATACGCCACTCTTTTAAATAATTTGCTGAATTTCCCTTTAGATCAATTGCTGGTGGGGGGTGATTTGAACTCTATTGTGGACCCGCATATTGATAGAAGTGGACAGCCACTTGTTTCAATTCATCATTCCCCAGCTCTGCTGGCTAAATGGATTGACCAACTGGCCCTCCGCGATGTATGGTGGACTCTTAATCCTATTGAACAGCAATATACATTTTACTCCCACCCACACTCTGTTTTCACGAGAATTGATTACTTTCTGGCAGCCTCCGCGGTTTTGTCTCTCATTCAACACTGTCAAATCCATCCCATTCATATCTCTGATCACGCTCCTGTTTCCTGTATCCTCTCATTCAAGCCCCCTCTTACGGTCTCTTTTAATTGGCGTATGTGTTACGGTTCAGTACACTCAGAAACGGAAGGTTTAGGTAAAAACACAATTTTATTGAAACATAATGAGTAATAGTAACCCTCACGGGTCCAGCATACAGTAATATGATAAGCTGACACAAGACAGGTTACAATAGTATGATTAACCCACACGGGTCCAGTATGTAGCACAGTATTACAGTACTGACACAGGTCAGGTAAATCACAATTGATACAGTGTATGAATGACCACGAGCAGCAATTTAGGCCAATGACTGGACTGACCTAAAAGTAGGTAGGCCCAATGTAACTCTCTAAGCAGGGAGTCACAACAGCGACTGACACGTATGCAACGGTTTAAGCCAGTGCAGGTCTGGCAAGGCAATAAAGGAGGACTACTGCAAAGCGAATGCCCACCGGAGACTACAGACAGCGTGAATCAATGTGAAGTGCAGCAGGAATAATATGCGCCCAACGGAGACTACAAACTTAAACACAAAGGCCCAGCACCGCCCCTGAAGGGGTTAACGTACGCTCCGGTCTGTAGCGAGGATGCAACCTGAGGCGCCCAAATGTACCCAACCTCAGTAATGACACAAACAGACCAAGCGTACGTGGTGCTAATCGGAATCACCGGAGAGTCACACAGGGCACAGTGTGCGAACGGGTAGAGAACTGGACTATTATGCGAAACCGGATCACCGGTGCTCTGGCAAGCCCAAGGACTTGAGCAACAGCATAAGTGGAGAGGCTTAACAAGCAGGAACGGAACTGAAGCAGGATCTTCAACTTTATTGAAAAGTTTAAGATAATCCCATAGGATTTTATACACATACATACAATACATAGAATGGCAAATAGGTAGTAACAATAGCGAATCAGGCAATGAAAAGGTGGCTCTACCGACCCTGCCAATATACCGGGCAAGGCAGCCAAATAGACAGTCAGGAAAATACAGGCTCTACTGGCCCTGCCAATATACCGGGCAAGGCAGCCTAATGGATCACCAGCTGATACAGGCTCTACCGGCCCTGCCAATATACCGGGCACGGCAGCCTAACGGAACACCATAATAGTAGGCTCTACCGGCCTTGCCAATACCGGGTAAGGCAACCTCAGGATGGAATGCTTGGAAGGTTCTACCGGCCTTACCAATATACCGGGCAAGGCAGGCTAAGGAGGAAGTGTCAACCACAGTGGCCTCAATAACTGTCAGATGACAATGACAGTATGGAGATGGTAGGTAGAGGCTACAAGGCCCAGTGGTATTACCAGGTAGTCTGCACACCCCAGTACCTGTGTACCGAGGGAATAACTAGCAGTCTAGGACTGGACAGCGCACTGGGAACCATCAGACTATATGAATCGTAAGCCATGAGGCAGAGGAGTAAACCAGCGCCCACACGCTGGAAACCAACAGGCTGGATGTAAGTAGACCTTCAGGTCATTGAGTGAACCAACACCCGCGCGTTGGGAACCAACACTCTAATACAAGTAAGCAGCAAGGCAGTGGAGCAAACCAGCTCCCGCACGCTGGGAACCAACAGACTGAGTAAATAGTAGGCCAGAAGGCAATGGAGCAAACCAGCACCCGCGCGCTGGTAACCAACAGGCTGGATATATCGTAGACTATAGGCAGTGAAGCGAACCAGCGTCCGCACGCTGGGAACCAACAGATAGTTGTGTATAGAGCCATAAGGCAACTGAGCAAACCAGCGCCCACGCGCTAGTACCAACAGACTAGAGTATAGTAGCCGCAAGGCAGTGGAGCGAACCAGCGTCCGCACGCTGAGAACCAACAATGCATATAGTAGGCCGTGAGGTAGTGGAGTGAACCAGCGTCAGCACGCTGGGAACCTACAGATAGTTGTGTATTGAGCCAAAAGGCAAAGGAGCGAACCAGCGCCCGCGCGCTGGTAACCAACAGACTAGTAGTGTAGTAGCCGCAAGGCAGTGGAGCAAACCAGCGTCCGCACGCTGGGAACCAACAGGTGAAAATGTCGCCGGAGCGACCGAGGAACAAGGTCGCCACAGATGAAGGAACCAGACGCAGGAGATGAGCAGGAACCATCACAATGACGGTCAACCGGATCAGGAACAGCAACGGAGACTGGCAGCAGGAAACAGCAACCTCGGACGACTACAACCGGAACAGGCACTGGAACAAGTACAGCAGACAGGAGTCTCAGGAACAGGACGAACTCAGGAAACCAGGAACACAGCAAAAAGGCCCATCAAACTTCTGTAGCATGGTGAAAGTGGATGCAGTCTGAGACACCACGAAAGGGCAACCAAAGGGTGCCCATACTCAATTTAAATAGGCAATGTGAGGCGGGCTAAAGGCAGACAGCCAATGGAAGCCCCCTACAGGTGATAGACACAGAATTATTATTATTATTCTTTATTTATATAGCGCCAACTAATTCCGCAGCGCTGTACAATTGGGGAATAGACATACAGAGGTATTAAATAGTACAATCAGATGTGTAGAACAGGAGGATCAGAGGGCCCTGCTCGTGAGAGCTTACAGTCTAGAGGAAGGTAGGTTTGATACAGAAGGAGTAAGTGCTATTGTGTTTAAGTGCCTCCTGCCACATGAACTGCCAGTCAGTGGGTGGGAGTGAGAAGTGCCATTGAGTGCAGTAGTCCGTGCAAGGGGTGAATCTTGGTGATGATGTTTATGGAGGCAGTTGATAAGCCTCCCTGAAGAGGTGAGTCTTCAGGGAGCGTCTGAAGATTTGAAGGCTGGGGGAGAGTCTGATGGGGCGGGGGAGGGAATTCCACAGCTCAGGTGCAGCACGGGAGAAGTCCTGTAGGCGGGAGTGGGAGGATGTGATAAGAGCTGTGGAGAGCAGAAGGTCATGTGCAGAGCGAAGATGGCGGGCGGGAGTATATTTGGAAATGAGAGATGAAATATAGGGGGGTGCAGTGTTAGTGAGGGCTCTATAAGTTAGCACCAGAGTTTTGAATTTTACTCTGTATGCTAACGGGAGCCAGTGTAGGGACTGACAGAGGGGTGTGGTGTTAGAGAAGCGATGAGTGAGGAAGATTAGTCTTGCAGCAGAGTTCATTATGGACTGTAGCGGGGTTAGTCGGGTGAGAGGCAGGCCAATTAGTAAAGAGTTACAGTAGTCAAGACGGGACATGATGAGTGTTTGGATTAGAATTTTGGTAGTGTCTTCTGTGAGAAAGGGTCGGATTCTAGAGATGTTGCGGAGGTGGAGGCGGCATGAGTTGGAGATTGACTGGATGTGAGGAATGAAGGATAGGGCAGAGTCAAATGTGACCCCCAGGCAGCGTGCTGTAGGGGTTGGTGTGATGGAAGTGTTGTTAACGGTGAGGGTAATGTTTGGGATAAGGCTGGTTGTAGATGGAGGGAAGAGAATTAGTTCAGTTTTGCTAAGGTTAAGTTTGAGTTGATGGGAGGACATCCAGGAAGACACAGCAGACAGACAGTCAGACACTCGGGACAGGAGGGAAGGAGAGAGGTCTGGGGAGGAAAGATATATTTGGGTGTCATCAGCATAGAGATGATGGTGAAACCCAAAGGAGTTTATTAGTTTTCCAAGGGAAGCAGTGTAGATTGAGAAGAGCAAGGGTCCCAGTACTGATCCTTGAGGCACACCAACAGACAGTGGGAGGGGTGGGGAAGTGGAGCCGGAGTAGGAAACACTGAAGGAGCGGTTGCAGAGATAAGATGAAAACCAGGAGAGTGCAGTGTCGCAGAGACCTAGGGAGTGGAGGGCTTGGAGGAGGAGTGGGTGATCGACTGTGTCAAAGGCGGCTGACAGGTCCAAAAGAATGAGTAGGGAGTAGTGGCCTTTAGACTTGGCTGAAATGCAGCAATCACGGGCACCGTGATACGGGGTTCTGGTACCCACAAGCAGGTGGCGCCATTCCTTGAGGGCCAGGATAATTGCCAAAAGTTCTCTGTCCCCAATCTCGTAGTGGCTCTGAGCGCTAGACAATTTCTTTGAGAAAAAACCACAAGGCCTTAACGTACTCCCAGGATCAGATCGCTGGGACAATACTGCCCCGACCTCAGAGGCATCGACCTCCTAAGTGAATGGAAAGGAGGGATTGGGGTGGGACAGTACAGGAGCAGAAGCAAATACGGATTTCAGTGTTTCAAAAGCTTGTTCAGCTTCCTGAGACCATTGGGAGGGATCTTCACCCTTGTGCGTCAAATCAGACAGAGGTTTTACAATCGTGGAAAAATTCCTAATGAATTTCCTATAATAATTGGCAAAACCGAGAAAGCGTTGGATAGCCTGGAGCCCCTTAGGACGTGGCCACTGTAGGACTGCTGCCAACTTAACCTTGTCCATTGCGATGCCATCCTTAGAAATGATGAAGCCCAGAAATGGCACCCTGGGTTTGTGGAATTCGCATTTCTCGATTTTGCAAAATAGTTTATTTCCACGGCGTTTGAGCAGTACTGCGGTCACATCCTTGATGTGTTGCGACAAACTAGCTGAATGAATGAGAATATTGTCAAGATACACTACTACACAAGACTGTAGCATGTCACGTAAGATATCATTAATAAATTCTTGAAACACTGCAGGTGCATTACAAAGCCCAAAAGGCATTACCAGATATTCATAATGCCCTGATCTGGTATTGAATGCAGTTTTCCACTCATCACTGGCCCTTATCCTTATCAAGTTATAGGCAGCCAGTAAATCAAGCTTGGTAAAGATGGAGGAGCCCTTCAATCTGCCAAATAGCTCGGTGATGAGTGGTATAGAATAAGCGTTCTTAGGCATCAGTTTGTTCAGTCCACGATAGTTTATACATGGGAGTAGTTAGCCACTTTTCTTCTTAACAAAGAAGAAACCAGCCCCTGCGGGCGAGGAAGACTTCCTGATAATACCCCTTTCTAGGGCATCCAAAATATACTCCTCCATGGCCCGATTCTCCTCGCATGACAATGGGTAGGCACGACTCCGAGGAGGAACGGTACCAGGAGGCAGATCAATAATACAGTAACACGCCCGATGCAGCGGCAACGCACTGTCCTCACCCTTGCTGAAAATGTCGCTGAATTGGCCATATTCAGCTGGCACAGAGGGGGAGGTACACATAATCCTAGTGGGGTGGGAAATGCAATGCTTGTCACAGAATTCGGACCATGCTATAATTTCGCACGTCTGCCAGTTAAACTTGGGGTTGTGCAAATGTAACAAAGGAAACCCCAGGATCACGGCATGATGAGGGGAGCGGTGCACTCAAGGATTGTTTGAACCTCCAATGCCAACTGGTCCAAACGTTGTTCATGTAAATCCATCCTCCAAGTCGATTCGGTACACGGAGCAGGATCGCCAAACACGCCGGGCCGGTACACGGAGCAGGAACGTCATTCAGGCCGGGTCAACACAGGAACAGGGACGTCAGCCAATCCGGGTCAGTACACAGAGCAGGAACGATAAGCAAACAGAGTAGTCAAACGGTCCGGGTCATACACTGGTATCAAATAGGAGTAAACGGAACTAGCGCTAGGCAACAGATACACCACGAAAGGGCAACCCTTAAGTGACAGCCCAAGGTATATAAAGGCTGTCACTAGGCGGGGCTATACAGCGCAGCCAGGAAGAAAATATGTCACAATGTCGCATGAATCACGGGCACCATGATAGTATGCCAGCTTTTCTCATTCATTCCCAGGAGTTTAAGTCAAGTTTGAAATCGGCTTGGGATTTATATTGTATTGATAACAAAGCCCATGTGCAGGACGCCCTTACATTTTGGCCTACTGCCAAAACTGTCCTTACGGGTCACATTATATCATACTACACTAAACTGCGCTGGGACACCAAATCCAAATTAAATTCGCTCCAAATGCGCCTGACTGCCAGCTACGCTGCTTTTCTGCGCACTGCGACTGCCCATAATAAATCACGGTATCTCGGCGCCAAAAAAGCTTACGACACATTGTCTGCGACCATGACACACTGCTATGTTAATCGACGCTCAGCGCGTTATTTTAAACATGCCAATAAGCAAGGCAGACTTCTGGCGCATGTTATAAAGACTTCAAAAGGCCGCAATTCTATCAGCTCTATTATTAATTGTCAGGGAATTATTTCCACTGATACCCCGCAAATTAACAACACCTTTAAAGCCTATTATAAAGACTTATATGCAGGAGAAGCAGAATGCTCTCAGTTAAGGGAGGCCTTTCTATCAGAATCTTCCCAAACTCTCCGCGGCTCAAGCTGATACCCTTAATGCGCCAATCACCTTGCTGGAAATGCAGGAGGCTCTCAAATCTCTTCCATCTGGGAAAGCTCCTGGACCCGATGGCCTCCCGGGAGAATTTTATAAAGCTCTTGGCCCGGATATAGCGCCTTCCCTTTTAACCATGTACAATACAGCCCTTTGTGACCACCACCTTCCAAAGGATTTCACTTTAGCTAGGATCATAGTTCTTCCCAAGCCGGGTAGAGACCATACTAAAGTCGAATCTTATAGGCCTATCTCTTTACTCAATACTGACTATAAGCTTTTAACCAAAGTCTTGGCAACCAGACTGCATCGTATTCTTTGTCTTATTATTTCCCCTGAACAGACGGGTTTCCTCACTGGTCGACACTCTGTCACTAATATCCGCACCGCTTTAGCGGTGATTATGAAAGCAAACAATTTCCCCCATGTTCCACATCTCTTAGTAAATTTGGACATCATTTTACTGGATTTGTTAAACTCTTGTATAGTTCCCCTAGGGCCACTATCACCACAAATAGTCTTAATTCTCCTCTGTTTACTCTTTCGAAGGGTACCAGACAGGGCTGTCCGCTTTCCCCCTTGTTGTTTAACCTTGCTTTGGACCCTTTGCTGAGGAAGCTTAATCTGCTCCATTTGTTCCGGGGGGTGTCTCTGGGTGGTCGGGAGGTCAAATTAACTGCATTTGCTGATGATCTTCTGCTTTTTATTCGGAATCCCCGAACAGCACTAGCTGATATCTTGACTATTCTGGGTGAGTTTCAATCAATAGCGGGATTCAAAGTCAACTTTCACAAGTCTGAGGCACTCTGGCTGACGCCACATCATCCCCATCTTACAGCCCCCTTATGTACGTTTCATATTGTTCATGATCATATTACATTTTTGGGAATACATTTACTATGGCAAATGAATTGCTTGTATGAAAGCAACATTCCACCATTGCTTGGCCAGATTGCCTCAGATCTTCATGCATGGCGTTCACTCCAGCTCTCATTCATTGGTAGAACTCAATTGATTAAGATGGTGGTATTTCCTAAACTGTTGTATACGTTACAGCCGATGCCATTATACCTGCCCAATTCGGATGTGCAATTCCTTGACAAGAAATTTCAGGGTTTCATTTGGCAGGGAAAGAGACCTAAAATTAGTTTGGGCAAATTTCAGAGAAGGAGAGAACAGGGGGGACAGGGACTCCCTAACATCAGATTATATAATGTTAAATGCCTTTTACATATTGTTAAAGATTGGATTAAACATACTAATACCTTCACAAATTATACCTGGGACCAGGTTTTTACCCCAAATGTGGCTCTTAGTTACCTCCTACATGCCCCATGTTCTCATATCCCCAACCACTGTTTAGACAATCCTTTAGTCATCTCAATGGTTAAAGCCTGGCAGCACTCCTGACAATTATTGCACAAAACCAAATATGTCTCAGTGTTTCTCCCTTTCCTCCATAACCCTCTCTTCCAACACGGTTCCCCGGATAGGAGATTTTACACATGGGCGGAAAAGAAGATCTACTATGTAAGGGCTCTTCTCGACCCAAACACAGGAAAGCCCTTTAATTTCCCAGATTTTCAGATCAAACACAATCTCCCGTCTACTCATTTATTCACTTATCTTCAAGCTAAGCATTACGTGCATTCGCTCCTTCCCATACTACACTCCCAAATCTCAGATAACTCACTTGACTGTCTGTTACAGGCCTCGTACCCCATTCCTTTTACGATTTCCAGAGCCTATAATCTTTTACTGACTGTGTTTTCTACCCGTATAAATCAATCTCACATAGATAAGTGGATCACTGATATCCCGTCATTGACTCCTGATATGATATATCAAAGTTTCCGTAGTCGTTTACGCCACTCACCTGCATCATACTTTCATGAGGTCTCATACAGACTTTTACATAGGACTTATGTCACCCCCAAACTGGCCCATACGATCAGTTTGGCCACTTCTCCACTCTGTCCTAGGTGTGAAGAACCTCAAGCAACTCTGATACACGCTCTTTATTTCTGCCCACCTATTTTTTTTTTTTGGACCAAGATCTTTGCATATGTAACTGAGAAAATGGGTCTTTCGATAGATTTTTCCACCCCATCCTTCCTATTGGGAGCTTATGAGACCTCGCTCTCACTGACGGTACCTCAGATGACTTTATTGGATTATACTATATTGATAGCCCTTAAGGTGATCTTGACACATTGGCTTACACCTGAACCCCCTACACTACTTCAATGGAAATCTCGTATGCTACACTTCACAAAATTAAATTGGATCATTTCATTAGAGAACAAAGAGGCCCTGGGGGAGAAACTTGTGAAGACATGGGATCCTTTTATCCACACATTAGCCAATTCACAGCAAGAAGAATTTTACACTTGTTTTCGTTTCACACGCTGGATGGATGAACGGGCAGTGAGTCACTTAGATACATCTTCAGAAACACAGAGGGACTGGCAAAATTGGTGGGATGGAGAGGCATGTATTCATGGGGGGACACTATGGGCACCCTTGTTACTTAACAAAGTAGGACCTTCTTGTTTAACAGAGACACCAATTTTCTTTGTTAGTTTATGGTTATTAGTATACGCTATATAATAGACTCGCTGTTGGAGTCTCATTCCAATGATATTAGAATGTCATTCTCTTTTAACACTAAAAGTTCTTACAATTAGACCCTTAACACTACCAATATTTTCCATTATATGTAACTTGCTGAGTATGATGCAATATACTTTCAAGTGCAAGGGGTCTTTTCCAACAAGAAAAGTCCACTAGCTGTGTATGGACTGTAACCCAATGTTGTTTATGATGTATGTGAATTTTAACATGATGTCATTGATAAATGCAAAAACCTGTATACTTCATGTTGTATTTTTACGTTAAAATAAAATAAAATGTTTCTTAAAAAAAAAAAAAGAGTAACATGTAATGACCTTTGGTCTTTCAGAATTTCATTAATTAAATATTCTGAAACATGCTACTTTCTCACATTAATTTATTTGGATGACATTATAATTTAATCCTCAACCTTAGAACAACATCGGACTCACGTCTAAGCAGACTTGAGTGAGCCTTGAAAACATGATCTGTATGCCAAAGCCATGTGAATTTAAGTAAAGTCAGCTACTTTTCCTTGGTTACATGGTCTCTTAGGCGGGTCTTCAAATGGATTCCACAAAATGGACAGCAGTTTCAAATTGTCCTCTCCTGACCTTGTTATGAGCTACTGAATTTTTTTGGGGGTTTGCTAACTACTACAGATGGTTTATCCACACATTTTTCCAAGATTTGCACCATCGACAGGAAGGGAGCGAACCTGAAACAATGGACACTGGAGGCTCTTCAGGCATTCAACAGGCTTAAAAAAATATTTACTTCCAGTCCACTTTTGCAATATCTGTATCCATCCACACCTTTTTTTTGTCAAAGTGGATGCCTCAGACAAAGAAGCATGTCCCATACTGTCCCAAAGAGATGAGCAGACCAACCAATTACATGCCTGCACTCACTTTTCTAAACAGTTATCTCAATCAGCGAGGAATAATTACTTCAAAAGGCAGGAGTTGTTGGCTATTAAACAGGCACTAGAAGAGTGGAGACATCTTCTGGAAGGTTCCCTTTCACCAAGAACTTACAGTTTTTGGAAAAGCCATAACACCTGAATCATAGGCAGGTCAGATGGGCATTTTTCTTCACCAGATTTAACTTTGTGATCACTTATCTTCCAGGCACCATGAACATCAGAGCCTCTCTCACCAGTTTCAAGCATACCCCCATAACTTTAAGTGGAAGAGCTACCTTCCTCCACTCTGCACAAGATAGTGTCTTTACAGAGATTTTTTTTTTTTGGTACACAAGAAAATCTAGACATTTTTTGTTGGGTCTCTCGTGATTTCATACAACTTTTCTTCACTGAGCCCATCAATCACGCCACCTTTGCTGGTCACCTTGGAGTTCTTATAACCATTGAAATGCTATTATGATGATTCTGGAGGCCTGCTCTCAAACATGGTGCCTCTTTATATGTCCAGATTTGTATGTCCTGTGCAAAAAAAGTCTTCCCATGATAAACTTTTTTGGTTTACTTCACCCTTTATCTGTTTGAGATCTCCCTGAACCCATTTGGCGATGCTTAGAGTCCAACCAATGTACTAATATCTTGGTCACCATAAACAGGTTTTCCAAGCAGGCTCATTTTATTCCTCTGTGAGGACTTCCTTCTGCCCTGATCTTGGCCAATGTTTTTGTTAAGGAGTTATTCCATAGAGGCACACAGTTTGTCTCCCAGTTTTACAGAGCTTTTTGCAGGCGTCTAGGCACAGATTTACACCTTTCCTCCTCATACCATGTGCAATCCAGTGGGAGGACAGAGAGCACAAATTAGTCACTGGAGTCATTCTGGACTACTACATTAACCAACACTCTAACTGGGTGGAACATTTGCCCCTAGTTGAGTTTGCTTTTAATAATTTGTGCCACGGTATTACGGTGGCCGTGATTTTCTGTTTCTGCTATACCTGTCCGGTTTACTGAATGAGCGCCATGACTCTAACTTGATCCATCTGTGTCTGGCATCAGTTTTATAGCCTGTCCGCGAATTGGGCTTATTCGCCCTTGCGTGGTGTTTTCATGCACATTGCTGTGTTACTCGTCTGACCCTTGCTTGGCTTCCGTTACTCTCTGATGTTCGATCCCTGGCCTGTCTGACTACCTGTTCCGGTTGTGACCTGTGGCTCCGTCCGACTACCTTTTCCGTGTTGACCTCGGCTGTGGCTGACTACCCAATTCGGCTTCTGACTGTGGCTTGTCTGACTACACTCTGTATTTGTAACATTACTCCAGATATTCTGGAAGAATTCAGAGAAAGGCTACTAAAATGGCAAATGGTTTACAGGATAAGAAATATCAGGATAGACTAAAGGACCTAAACATGTATAGCATGGAGGAGAGAAGAGAGAAAGTAGATATGATAGAAACATTCAAATACATGAAGGGATTCAACAAAGTATTAGAGGAAAGTACATGTTAAAATGTTAGGACAAGAGGTCATAGTCTAAAACTACAAGGACAGAGGTTTAGATGTAATTTAAGAACCTTTTACTTCACTGTAGGGTGGGAGATAAGTGTAATAGCATTACAGCATACATGGTAGAGGTTAATACTGTGACAGACTTTAAGCATGCATGGAATAGGCTATCCTGAACATAAGACAAGAACAAGGACTAAATATGGTTTGAGGTTTTTACAGAAGGAAAAATGGGCAGATGAGATGGGCTGAATGGATCTTATCTGCTGTCGAATTCTATGTTTCTATGATACCATGCATGTGAAAATACCTGCCAAATAATAGCCACGAAACATCATGAACCCAGGATAAAAACTGAAAGTAAAAAAGGAGGAGTTGATGGTCACATAGAGTAGATATCGCAGCCCTCCCCTCTCCAAAATTCATATATCATGCAGCTTTGGAAGGGAGAAGTTCTCTTATTTTCAATTATAGCACTTCTTGATCAAAGCAGGAAAGACCAAGATATTCGCTCTGACATTAATTCCCATTGCACCTTCAATGGGAATTTGCTAGGTGCAGCAATAGGTCAGGGGCAGTCACAGGAAGAAAGTCAGAAAGAGCCAAATAAAATGTTGTGAGTCAGGTTCAAGGAAAGCAAGTGCAAGGAACGTAGATGGACAAAACACCTGCTCAATTGCCCCTTGATCAGGGAAGAGTCTACCTGGGCCCCTAATAACCCTCCCCACACATAACACTCCCATCTCTTAATTTCCCTATTTCCAGAGCGGATTGAAAGACATTGAAAAGCATTGCGTTCTAATCACACCAGAAACTGAGGCGTTAAGTAATACAAAGAGCACCATACTATCCCCCCACCAACCCCGCTATCCTAAACTAACCTATTAACCCCCACACACGCATACCACTGCAGGATCCGTTTTTATTAGCCACATTGCCATAGAGGGAGGGGGGTTAATGATTAAACAAATAAAACATTTATTTTTTTAAATCCAAAAGATCCATAACATTACCCCCCGTAACATTACCCCCCCCCCCCCCCATCTATGCATCCTGATTAGATTTGGGAACCCTTACTGATATTTAAAAAAAACGGTAGGACATTTTTGTTTCCTTCCTGAAAGAAATAAACAAAAATAATAACTTGGTGTCCATTCATACCATATTATTGTGTGGGTTGTAGGTAAAATTAAATAAATGAATATGGGGGCCAAAGTACCCATATTAATTTACCAATTGCCTAAAGAAGGCAGTTTGTGTATGATTTCACAACCACCAGTGGAACAAGACTGGGAGGAGAGGCAGAGAATGTATGCAGGGATTCATAACTAATAGTGGGCAGTAGAACCAGGTTTGGGGGTCTGGTAGGGTCTATGGGGATATGTGACTACCAGTCTGCAGTGCTACAAGGCTGGGGGAGAGGGTCAGATAGTGTATGTGGGGCTCTGTAAGTGCCAGTGAGCAGTGGAACCAGGCTGGGGGATCAGACAGTATATGTGGGGAGGTATGAGTACCAGAGGGGGGCAGACAGTGTATGCCTACCAGTGTATACCACCCAGCATTTCAAATGGCCAAAGATGGACACATATGTTTCAGGTGGGGTTGCTGGGGGCATGGCTGATATGCAGGGCATTACCAATTGTTTTGGGTTATTTCATAATCTCCCAGCCTAGATATGCCTGTTCATGCAAAAAGCTGGTCAGAGATGCTCAGCCAGGAAAGAGCCTGTCATCAAAGTGAGGAGGTTATATAGGAAAAGTGTCCTACCTGGGGTGCAATCTCTTTTTGCTCACTATTGCCTTTCACAGAGAGGAAATATCCTAAAGCACATCATACTGATCCTACCGAAAGGCAGTCAAGCCACAAAGTGCCAGGCAATTCCTCTCTGAACAAGAGAAGCAGCCAACCCCAGACGTACGTTTCTATCTTGTTGGGCCTCCTCAGTGGGGTGCAGCTGATCTCTCTAGGCACTGTGAGCAAGGAGTCCATGTCTGGATTCCCCTGTTACCCTTAGGGTGACCAATCCTAAGGGTAATTTGCACATGAAAAGAGCTGGTCAAAGATGTTCAAAGAGGATCGAGCCTGCCCTCAAAGTGAGGAGGCTCTATAGGCAAAAGCTAAAAGAGATTGCACCCTGGGTAGGACACGTTTCCTATAGATCCTCCTCACTTTGATAGCAGGCTTGTTCTTAGTTGAGCATCTCTGACCAGCTCTTTGTATATGCAAATTACCCTTCCTTACCATACGGGTAACAGGGGAATCCAGATGTGGACCCCTTGCTCACAGTGGCTAGAGAGATCAGCTGTACCTCACTGATGAGTCCCAACAAGGCCAAAATGTACGCCTGGGGTTGGCTGCTTCTCTTGTTCAGAGAGGAATTGCCTGGACCGCCTTTTGGTAGGATTAGTATGATGTGCTTTAAGATATTTCCTCTCTTTGAAAGGTACTAGGGAGCTAAAAGAGATTGCACTCTAGGTAGGACACTTTTCCTATAGAGCCTCCTCACTTTGAGGGCAGGCTTGTTCCTAGTTGAGCATCTCTGACCAGCTCTTTGCATGTATATGCCTGTTGTCACTGGCAATGTGAGAGGCTTTCCCCAATACCACCCACTCCTATACGTAAGTTTGGATAGGAGTGGAAGCAGCAGAGGATGTTGCTCTCCTGTAGTCACCTGTATTGATGTCCCAGCATTATCGGCTGAAAAATCAATACCCCAGGGGGACATGAGGATAGGCCCAGATGTTTCCATTGTGGTACGTTTAAATTAATGCATTACAAAAAGCTTAAAAGCTGGAGGGCCGCGATGCTTTCCAAGGTCTTCAGTATTCTGCTGGGAAATAAATAGCTGGGGATCATCAGGAGGGGTCCTGATGCCCCCCAACAAGGTCTGCTAGTTAATGGGAGGGAGAACATGAGGGCTTTCTATTTAATTGCTGCCACCACAAGCCTGAACTATAGTTTATATGGTCGCTGCTTTGAGGCCGTACGTTGTATGGGCTTGGTACATTCACTGGCACCCTAAGGGTTAAAAGTAAGTAAACATATTTTAGGGTGACAGATCTACTTTATTAACCTCACTCGACTTACTGATGCTAACTATAGAATGACTGAAGGCATTATCTGTTATTCATTTTGATACTCAACTATTTTATATTTTTTTATTCTTTTGCCTTATAAAAGAAGGCATTCATTTCATATGATTATGTTAGCTTTGTTAATGGGGGCCCTCTTAGCTACTACCCACATACTATTCACCCCAGATTGTCATGTTCCCATATGTCAAATGTCAAAAAACACAAAAAGTCAAAAAGCAAATTTTCCAAAAGATACTGCAAGGCTCAGAGAAAACTGGGTTAACTTTACTCTCTTTCTGTGTGAATGCTATCTGCTAGGTGTTTAGGGCTTGCTCATTTTAAAATATTATTGACAAAGGATTGTGGGTACCTCTATAAATTACACTCTAGTGTACCCTAAAATTCAGAAACAGGAGTAGAAGGTTAATAAAGATAGCAGAGCTGTGCTGGTAGAGTCATACATACCCCTCCCATTATGTATTTAATTTATTTGTGCCAGCTGATATAAAGCAAATTGGCCATAGGGTTATAAGTAAAATTGGCTACAGACTGAATTACCGGTTTCAGACGATTTAGAGTGATGATAGGCAACATGAAGCTGTTGCCTTGTAGAGAATGATGGCAGTTGTACTCTGGCAGCAACTGGAGGGCCTCCCATTGCCCATCTTTGATTTAGAGCAGGGCTGTCCAAGCTCAGTCCTCAAGGGCCACCAACCGGCCAGGATTTAAGGATTTTCCCAATTAATCACAGGTGTTAATCATTAGCTCATTCATTTTGATTGGCCCACCTGTGTTCAAACAAGAAAATCCTTAAATCCTGGCCTGTTGGTGGCCCTTGAGGACAGAACTTGGACAGCCCTGATTTAGAGTGTTGTGCAATTTTATGGTGCCGTTCTGAATTTGCAAGTTTTAATTAAAAACCTCCACACATCATAGAGAAGTCCATTTTTGTCTCATCTATAGGGTGACCAGACGTCCCCGGGTTCCGGGGACAGTCCCCGGATGGAGGGCACTGTCCCCGGATAGAATTTGTCCCCGGATATGTCCCCGGAATCAGCTGGGAACTTGCCAGGTTTACCCGGACCATAAACCATATTAATGCCTCCTGAGCCGGCCCTTACATAGCAGTTTGACAGGGGAGGCAATAAGCAAAGTCAGCACTCACCGCACAGACGATCTCTGCTCCTGTGCTGTGGCTTGTTCAGCGTCAGTGACACTCACTGTCTACCTACGGCAACGCACCATCACCAGCCAATGAAAGAGCAGAGTCTATACTCAATGGTCCTCATTGGCTGGCTGGTGTGTGTGACGGCGGCGCTGCGACACATGGATGAGATATGTGAGCTAGTGAGTGTACCAAGAGGAGGCAGTCAGGGTGCAGTCACAACTGAACAGCGCAATCGCCAGCACAACAAACTCTAGTGCAGTGAGTGAGTCCCAGTCCCGCCGGCATCCTACTCCCGTACCTTTCTGAGAGTAAGTCTACACAGTCCCGGAATCAAGTGTGGGCTAGTCCTGTCACGGTTTCATAAGAACACTCAGACAATTAGGTAAGGTTAAAAAGCTTTATTGAAAATAAATAGAACAATTACCCTACTCAGGTCCAGATGAGGTCCATACCAAGTACTTCCCAGATCTGACTCGGGTCAGGATGAAGAATATCACAGTAGCAATATATTTATATAAGACTTTGAAGGCTTGATCCGTGGACAGGTTCAGGAACAAGTATAACCTCAACAGCCCCACACCGCCACTAGGTGACATAAGGTGATAGGTAACTGCAGGGCAATTCCCTAGCAGGCTAGGGATAGCGGAGGCAACACAGATAGTATTCATGTAGAGACCTGACCCTAGAATTCTAGGGTTAATGGAGGCAACACAGGCAAGAATCTGGCAGCAGACTGACCCTAGAAGGCTAGGGTTAACGGAGGCAACACATACAGGACTCTGGCAGTGGTCTGACCCTAGAACGCTAGGGGTAATGGAGGCAACACGGACAGGACTATGGCAAAAGACTTGTCCCTAGCAAGCTAGGGTTAACAGAGGCAACACGGACAGGACTCTGGCAGTGGACAGACCCTAGTACACTAGGGTTAACGGAGGCAATACAGACAGGACTATGGCAATGACTTGACCCTAGCACACTAGGGTTAACGGAGGCAACATAGACCAGACACTGGCAGTAATCTAACCCTAGCACACTAGGGTTAACGCAGGCAACACGGGCAGGAGTCTGGCACAGACTGGACCCTAGTACACTAGGGTTATTGGAGGCAACACAGACACTAGCGAGTGACCGGGCTCCCACTAGCCCCTGGAGACTACTGGGGCAGATAGGCCTAACAGGCACAGTGCAGTATAGCGAGTGGGAGTGAGCAGTGTGCGTACTCTGACAGATTAGAGCCAGCGTTGCCCTAATTGGTACACACAGAGGTAGTCGGCCAGTCCCGTCAGAAACAGAACCAGATGCTCAGCCAGGTCAGCACACACGGAATAGTTAGCCAGTCCTAGATAGTACAAACCAGACACTTAGCCCAGCCAGGTCGGTACACAGAGTCAGCCAGTCCTTAGTCGGTAACGGATTCGGATACTCAGCCAAGCCAGGTCGGTACACATGGAGTTAGTCAGTCAGTCCTTAGTCGGTAACGGAATCGGGTACTCAGCCAAGCCAGGTCGGTACACATGGAGTTAGTCAGCCAGTCTTTAGTCGGTAACGGAATCGGATACTCAGCCAAGCCAGGTCGGTACACACAGAGTTAGTCAGCCAGTCCAAAGTCAGCAACGGAATAGGATCACAGAAGCGTCAGGAATATGAGCGTAGTCAAGCGAGCCGGGTCATACACGGAAACAGGAACAAGTACTCACAAATGCTAGGTATGGGTACACCACGAAAGGGCACCAGTAGAATGACAGAAGGGAGTATATAAAGGCAAACCATGGGAGGAGTCACCATATCAGAGCCAATAAGAATGAGGCAATGGTAAACCCTGAAGTAACAATGTCGCTCAGCCACTGGAATCACGGGCACCGTGATAGTACCCCCCTCTCAATGACCCCTCCTCCCCATCTTGAGGGGGGTCTAGGCTTAGATGGAAACTTAGCATGGAATCTGCGCAACAACAGTGGAGCATGGATGTCAGAGTGGTTCACCAATGAGCATTCCTCGGGGTCATAACCCTTCAAGTGCACCAAATATTGGATCTGTCCACGGAATCTACGTGAATCTATAGTACTCTGCACTTCATATTTATCATGATCCTTAATGGAGAGGTGGTATAGCAGTTACACACCAAGGGTTTGAGAAGGGACACATGGAACACATTATGTATCCTCATAGAGGCAGGTAACGCCAAGGCATAGGCGACAGGGTTAACTTTGCGGATCACCCGGAACGGACCCACAAATCGGGAAGCCAATTTACCACATGGAACTTGAAATTTGAGGCTCCTGGAGGACAACCACACCCGGTCCCCCACCTGGAACACGGGAGCTGGTAGCCGTCTGTTGTTGGCATGCTGCTGAACTCGTTGAAAGGAGTCACTGAGGGAACTCTGGACTTGTGCCAAGTTGCCTAATATGCTCATCTAGAGCCGGAATATGCTGTGCTTGAAAGCTGTCTGGAAGCAAACATGGTTGAAACCCATAGTTGATGAGAAAGGGTGAGCTCCCGGAGGAAGAGCACACAGCACAGTTTCTGTCAAACTCTGCCCACGGCAACAAATCAGCCCAGTTATCGTGATGAAGAGATGAAGCATCGTAAAAACTGCTCCAAACCTTGGTTGGAGCGTTCAGCTGCCCCATTAGTCTTGGGGTGGTATGCAGAGGAGAACGATAATTGGATGCCCACGATCGGAGACAAGGACCTTGGGGACCCCATGGAGCCGAAACACCTCTCTCGCAAAAACCATGGCCAATGTTTTAGCCGAAGGTAAGCCGGGCAGTGGCACAAAATGAGCCATTTTCGAGAATCTATCAACCACGTAAGTATGACTGTGTAGCCATTAGAAGCAGGCAGTTCTCCCATGAAATCGAAGGACACGTGTGACCATGGGTGATCGCATTAGGAACAGCTTGCAAAAGTCCAACATGAAGATGCCTTGGTGACTTGGAGCGAGCACAGACTGTACATGCTGCCGTAAATGCGCCACAATCCACCCTTAACGTAGGCCAACAGAACATTCGGGACAAAGACCATATTAATTGATTCTTCCCTATGTGGCCTGCAGCAAGGGATGCGTGATAAGTCTCCATTAGTTTGGCCCGGAAAGGTTTAGCCACATAGCATTTACCCATGGGTTTCTCTGGAGGAGCATTGGCCTGAGCTGCCAAAATCTCATGGCCCAATGGGGATGTGATACTGGTGCGTAGCGTGACAAGGATACGATCCGAAGGAATAGGCACAGGCGCAGACTCGGACTCCAGATCTGTACCAAATTGTCTGGATAAGGGGTCAGCCTTAACATTCTTGGTGCCAGGTAATGAAACAATTGAAGCGTGACAGGAATAAGGCCCATCTGGCCTGTCTAGGGGATAACTGTTTTGCCTCCGAGAGGTAGGTAAGATTTTTATGGTCTGTGAGGATCAGAATCGGCGCCCTGGTGCCCTCTAACAGATGGTGCCATTCATGAAGAGCCAAAATGATTGCCAACAGTTCACGATCAGTAATATCATAGACACTTTAGGCCTTGGTCATTTTTTTTTAATAAAATCCACATGGCATTAGGGTCCGGCCTCTGTGACGGCACTGCCCCTACACCAGTCTCTGAGGTATCAACCTCCTATCACGGTCCCCGTAATTCCCTGTCAATCTTTGACTGTGTTACCTTTGCATTGGAGGAGGCTGATTGGCCCGCCCAGGATGTTCCTTTTTATACTGGCTCTTGGGCACTTGTCAGTTGCCCTTTCGTGGTGTTCCTGATCCTGCGCCTCGTTGCAGAGTTCCAGTGTCTCCTGTGTACCGACCCGGCTTGTCTGACTCCTCTTCTGATCCTGCTCTGTGATTGACCCGGTTCTGGCTGACGACCCTGCTCCGTGATTGACCCGGTTCTGGCTGACGACCCTGCTCCGTGATTGACCCGGTTCTGGCTGACGACCCTGCTCCGTGATTGCTCCGTTCTCCGGCTGATGTTCCTGCTGCCGTATCGATCCGGTTCCGGTTGACGCTCCTGTCCTGTGTGCTGTTCCGGTGTTCCTGTGTTGCTCCGGTCGCTCCGGCGACATTCTGAACTGTTTAGTATCTCGCTGATCCTCTCTCTCTCTTCTAAGCTGTAGCCTGTGGTTGCTTTGCCATCCGCTGTCTGCTGAGTTGTTCTCTCCTGTACAGAACCAGATTAACCTGTGCAGTGCCTGTAGTCTCCGGTTACGTGCCTCATATTTTGCTTGCCAAGCCTCTGGTTACCCTTTGAGCCGCTACTCTCAGTGCCTTTAGACGAAGCCATACTATCACTTGCAGAGCTCTGTCTGTCCGGTGTTCGGGGTGCACCGTGACCGCGCCGGCTGGCTCTGGTAGTCTGTCCGCTCTTGCAGTGAGGATTCTGTGCGACACCGGAAGGGTGTCCTGGCTCTGGCTCACATACGCTCAGGGTGTACGTTATCTCCTGCACTTCCCAGTGCTTCGGCTCATTGTAGCTTGTGCAGCAACTGTCTATCTTGTCATCCTAAGGGTGTCTGGGCACAATCCAGTTGGCACAAGCAGGGTTACTACCAATTCACGTTAAGGGCAATTCCAGTTCTGGTTACTTCAGCTCTGGCAGTAGCATTCCTCCTAAGCCCACGGTGGTGGTATTGGCTCAGCTCTGGGCAATAGGTGTGCTCCCTTTTTCTACCTTGAGAGTGATTCAGTGTAGACACTTGACTCCTTTCTCACCATTCAGAGACTGTTATCCAGAGACTGTTATCATATCCTGGGCGTTGGCCAATCTAAGACTGAGTTACTCCAGTTGCTCCTGTTAACCCTGTGGGGTTATCCCCAGTCTATATATATACATATATTCCTATCTTGTATTGTACTTACTTTGTCTGTATTTGCCAATACTGTTTATACCTGTGCTGGCCCCTAGGGGCACTGTTCTATTATCCTGGTTCAATAAAACTGTGTTTTTACTTCATACCCTGGTCTGAGTGTCAGAAAACCATAACAGTACTAAAGGGCCATGATCTCAGACGGGAAAGGTGACAGTAATACACAGAACCTCCACTGGAGGATGGATGTTCATGAGCAACGCCTAGACCAACCTTGCTAGAACGTACGGTACAGCCTGGTAAACCGAATCAAAATCCGGTGGTCCCCCCAGTTATGACACCGGATAATACCATTGGGCAAATGTTGGCTCCCTCTAGAAGTTTAACGGCGGCGGCGCCGTTACCTCTAAGATATGATGGCGGACCCACACTGTCAGAGGTTTCCTTAACCAACTAGAGATATTCTTAGAACTCACACCCCATGCCTTTCCGAATGACTGTAGCAAGGTGGGGTTCATGATATCTCTATTAACTGGCAAAGCCCTGGCATGGGCTAATCCTTTATGGGAGCAGGCTAAACCATGTACTCTGAGCTTTAACAAATTTGTCAGACAGTTCTGCAGAGTATTCGAGACACCTGGGAGAGCCACTTCTGCAGCCAAAAGACTGTTGGTAATACAGATGGGCAATCGTACTGTGGCTGATTATGCAATAGAATTTCGGATTCTAGCTGCAGAAGTGGCCTGGAATAATGAGGCACTCCTGGCAGCCTTTGCCCAAGGGTTATCAGACCCCATTAAAGATGAGATTGCGGCCAGGGAAGTACCTACTGATTTGGATGAGTATATAGATTACGTGATACTCATCGATACCCGCATGCGCGAAAGGCGCCTGGCAAAAAGGGCACGTTCCAAGACCCATGGGCACGATAGGCCTTTTAACCCACCCTCTCCTCCCATTCCTCCTGACCGGGTACCTGAAACAGGGGAGCCTATGCAAATTGGCTTCACTAGGCTGTCTAAGGAGGAGCGGGCTTACCGCAAAAGACAAGGGTTATGCCTATATTGTGGTAAAAATGGTCATTTACTACGCACATGTCTGGTACGTCCGGGAAACGCACGCACCTAGGGTACCTTGGGGGACAGGCCCTAGGTGGTATACAATCGTCCCCAGATCCTTGTTCTAAGAAACCCACTATACCGGTGAGTTTTCTCCTAGGCGACCAAGCTGTGGAGGTACTAGCCCATGTAGATTCTGGCGCAGCAGGCTATTTCATGGACCGGGCATTTGCTGAAAGACACAATATTCCTCTGTCTAAAAGAGATACTCCGCTAGCCATTGAGGCTATTGATGGCAGACCTCTAGAACCAGCCCTTATCACCATGGAGACTACTCTCCTCACTATGTCTATTGGGGTCCTCCACAAGGAGGAGGTTTGTTTCTAGATTATACACTCACCCCATCATGCGGTCATTCTGGGGTTCCCTTGGTTGATGTTGCACAATCCCCAGTTTGACTGGCAAACATGTGAAATTAAGTCATGGTCTGATTACTGCACTGGTCACTGTCTATCTCGTCCAGTCAAGATTATGTGTACCTCTCCTTCTGTGCCAGCTGAATACAGCAAGTTTAGCAACGTATTCAGTAAGGGTGAGGCTAGCGCACTGCCGCAGCATCGGCCATATGATTGCGCTATTGATTTGCCCCCGGGAGTGGTGCCACCGAGGGGTAGGACGTACCCATTGTCCTGTGAGGAGACTAGGGCCATGGAGGAGTACATTGAGGATGCTCTCAAATGAAGAATTATTCGTAAATCATCCTCTCCGGCAGGTGCAGGGTTCTTTTTTGTGAAAAAGAAAAGTGGTGAATTACAACCTTGTATTGACTACCGTGGACTCAATAAGCTGATGTCCAAAAATGCGTACCCCATTCCGCTCATCACAGAGTTATTTGATAGGTTGAAAGGCTCCTCTATTTTTACAAAACTCGATTTACGTGCCGCCTACAACCTAATAAGGATAAGGGCCGGTGATGAGTGGAAGACGGGATTCAATACTAGGTCAGGCCACTACGAATATCTAGTTATGCCATTTGGTTTATGTAATGCATCTGCCGTATTTCAAGAGTTCATCAACGATATCCTCCGCGATATGTTACAGTCTTGTGTAGTTGTGTACCTGGACAATATATTGATTCACTCTGCTAATTTAACCCAGCACATCCAGGATATTTTTGAGGTATTGCTTCGATTGCGCAAGAACAAATTGGTCTGCAATTTAGAAAAATGTGAATTTCATTTTTCCAAAGTACCCTTCTTGGGTTTTGTTATATCTAAGGATGGCATAGCTATGGACCAAGAGAAGTTGGCTGCAGTCTTACAATGACCACGACCCAAGGAGTTAAAAGCTATCCAAAGGTTCCTAGGCTTTGCCAACTATTACAGGAAGTTTATTCAGAACTTTTCTACCATTACAAAACCTCTCTCTGACCTTACACATAAGGGTGCAAATCCCTCTCAATGGTCTGAGGCAGCTGAGAAGGCCTTCGAAACCCTCAAAAAGGCGTTTGCATCTGCTCCTATATTATACCACCCTAATCCCACCCTGCCTTTTACGCTAGAGGTCGATGCCTCCGAGGTTGGG
Organism: Rhinophrynus dorsalis; assembly: GCA_037306005.1. Taxonomy (NCBI): domain Eukaryota; kingdom Metazoa; phylum Chordata; class Amphibia; order Anura; family Rhinophrynidae; genus Rhinophrynus; species Rhinophrynus dorsalis. The sequence continues at coordinate 156,710,560 of CM074724.1, forward strand.
GTAGGGGCAGTTCTCTCCCAACGCCCCAAGGAAGGGGGTAAATGTTACGGTTTTCTGACACTCAGACGAGGTATAAGTAAAAACACAGTTTATTTGAACTGAAAATCAGGAATAGCGCCCCTGGGGGCCAGGTCAAGCATATACAGACTGGTATAAAGCAGTAATAAATGAAATATGGAATAATACTGTATAGCGGGATAGACAAGGGTTAAGGAATAACCCACTGATCAGTCACAATGATGGTAGGCTGACAACGCCCAGCTGAACCAATAAGTCTCTGGAAGAATACACGATCAGTAGTAGGCTTGCTCAAATCACTCTCATATAGCTGTTACAAAAGGACGCCCAAGGAGACTGCATAAGCAACCAGAGCTGAGAGAACTCCAGGAGGAGTGAATGGATGAGTGCTAGCAGAACTGGTAAACGGAACCGGTGAAGCCCTTGAACGTACAGGAGTACTGTTGTGAGCCAAATGAGATCAGAGCCAGGTCACCCACTAGGTGCCAACAGGTTAACACTATGCCAGCCACCGCGAGCCATGCACAGGAATGCGATGAATGAGATACACACGAGCAATGACTAGCGCCCAGACACCCTTCCGGTGCCGTATCAGTACCATACAGCGAGAGCAAACGGAGGCCACTGCACCGGGAGGTGCATGCACAGTAACCCACGTACCGAAACTAAACTGCTCTGCTAAAGCCACGGACAGATTAGGTACAAAGCGCAGCTCGGACAGTGTAAGCGGCTCTGATCGTATAATAAAGCTTGGCAAGTGTATTCGGCTCTGCAATGTAGGCAACACACACAGTAACTGGATCGGGCCTGTACAGCCACAGAGGGGCAGCTCAGCTAGCATACAACAGCTCGGTAAACGAAGGCCACGGTGCAGCGCCAATGAGAGTGAATGAACGGAGCCCCACTACTACAGTTCAGAATGTCGCCGTCGGGCGATCTGGAACACAGGAACTCAGGAACTGATGAGCAACCGGCAGCAATGACCGGAACCAGGGATCCCTCGATCAGGAACGTCAGCCACAGCCAGTTCGGTAACGGAGTAGGAACGTCAGCCACAGCCAGGTCGGTAACGGAGCAGGAACGTCAGCCACAGCCAGGTCGATAACGGAGCAGGAACGTCAGCCACAGCCAGGTCGGTAACGGAGCAGGAACGTCAGCCACAGCCAGGTCGGTAACGGAGCAAGAAGTCAGACAGCACAGGAATCCAATCAGAGAGCAGGAACAGAGAATGGTCAGACGAGCCGGATCGGTACACAGGAACACAGTAACTCAGCAAGAGGCTCAACTTCAGGAACACCACGAAAGGGCATCAGACAGCTGTCACAGGCCCAGTATAAAAAGGAACATCCTGGGCGGGCCAAACCATCTGCACCAATGCACAGGTATCATCATTGTGACTGACAGGGAATCACGGGCACCGTGATAGTACCCCCCTCTCAAAGACCCCCTCTCCTGCCTGCTGGTTTGGGTTTGTGCAGATATTTAGAGTGAAAATTGCATAATAAACGTGGAGCATGTAGGTCTTTTTGGTCCACCCATGAACGTTCCTCAGGCCCGTAGCCTCTCCAGTGGACCAAATATTGCAATTTACCTCTAAATCTCCTGGAGTCAATAATACTCTGAACTTCGTATTCCTCTTGACCTTGATCATCCACCAGCCCAGGAACCACCGGAGTGGTGGTATAACGGTTGCAAACCAAGGGTTTCAGTAGTGATACATGGAACACATTATGAATGCGCATAGATGCAGGAAGTTCTAGTGCGTATGCCACGGGGTTAACCTTACGGATAATCTTAAACGGACCAATGAACCGGGGAGCCAATTTGTTGGATGGTACTTGCAAATTTAGATTCCTGGAGGAGAGCCATACCCTATCCCCAACCTGAAATGAGACCGCTGGCAACCGTCTGCGATTAGCATGCCGCTGTTGACGCTGAAAGGACTGGCTGAGGGACCTTTGCACCTGTGCCCATGTGGAGCGGAGTTGCTCAATGTGCTCATCCAGAGCCGGAATCTGTTTTGACTGAAATGAGTCTGGGAGCAGACAAGGCTGGAACCCGTAGTTGACAAAAAACGGGGAGCTCCCAGACGATGAATTGACCACACAGTTCCTGGCGAACTCTGCCCACGGCAACAGGTCGGCCCAATTGTCATGATGATCAGTCACAAAGCAACGCAAAAACTGCTCCAGTCCCTGATTGGCACGCTCAGCGGCCCCGTTGGTCTGGGGATGGTAGGCGGAGGAAAAGGACAATTGTATGCCCATTTGGCTACAGAATGCCCTCCAGAATCTCGAGACGAATTGACTCCCTCGGTCAGATACTATTACTCTGGGAACCCCGTGCAAGCGAAATACCTCTTTGGCAAAGACTGTTGCCAATTCCTGGGCCGAAGGGAGACCAGAGAGGGGCACGAAATGAGCCATCTTAGAGAACCTGTCCACCACCATTAGAATAAAAGTATAGCCCTTGGATGATGGCAATTCTCCCAGAAAGTCAATGGAGATGTGTGACCATGGGCGTTCGCCATTAGGTACTGGTTGGAGCAACCCCACTGGGAGGTGTCTGGGAGACTTATTACGGGCACATGTGGCACAAGCAGACGTAAATGCCGCACAGTCAGCTCTTAGAGAAGGCCACCAAAACACTTGTGATAGAGACCATACTAGCTGATCTCGGCCAATGTGCCCAGCTGCCTTCGAGGAGTGATAGTATTCAAGTAATTGGACCCATAAAGGCTCATCCACAAAACACTTGCCAACTGGGGTTTCCGGAGGTGCCCTGGCCTGGGATGCCAATATTTGTTCCCCCAATGGCGAAGTGATACTAGTACGTATCGTGGCCAGAATTCTGTCAGGCTGAATAATAGGAACCGGGGTTTCATCCCTCTCAATGTCTGTGCAAAATTGCCTGGACAAGGCATCAGCTCTCACGTTTTTTGATCCAGGCAAGTAGGACACTATAAAGTTAAACCTTGACAGAAACAGTGCCCACCTAGCCTGGCGAGATGACAACCTTTTAGCCTCTGAAAGGTAAATCAAATTTTTGTGGTCAGTAAGTATTAGTACTGGGGTTCGTGTGCCCTCCAATAAATGTCGCCATTCTTTCAGTGCCAAGATTATAGCCAACAGCTCCCTGTCCCCAATTTCGTAATGGCTTTGGGCGCTGGATAGCTTTTTAGAAAAGAACCAGCATGGTCTCAGGTTGCCCCCTTCTTTCGGACGTTGGGAGAGGACTGCCCCTACCCCAACCTCAGAGGCATCGACCTCCAACGTAAATGGCAGGGAGGGGTTAGGGTGGGAAAGGATAGGAGCGGAGGCGAATGCAGATTTGAGAGTAGCAAAAGCCTTTTCAGCAGCATCAGACCATTGAGAGGGATTGGCTCCCTTATGCGTAAGGTCAGAGAGGGGTTTGATAATAGTGGAAAAATTCTGAATGAATTTCCTGTAATAATTGGAAAAACCCAAAAACCTTTGTATTGCTTTTAACCCTTTAGGTCGTGGCCACTGTAGGACTGCTGCCAATTTACCCTCATCCATGGCAATGCCATCATTAGAAATGACGAATCCCAGAAAGGGTACCTTGGAACAATGAAATCCGCATTTCTCCAATTTACAGAACAATTTGTTCTTGCGTAATCGTAGCAGGACTTCAGACACATCCAGAATGTGTTGGGTTAAATTGGCAGAGTGAATCAATATGTCATCGAGGTACACGACAACACAGGACTGTAATAAGTCACGGAGGATATCACTGATGAGTTCTTGAAACACGGCAGGTGCGTTACATAAGCCGAATGGCATGACCAAATAGTCATAATGACCCGACCTAGTATTGAATGCCGTTTTCCACTCATCCCCGGCCCTTATCCGTATCAGGTTGTAAGCCGCACGTAAATCGAGTTTTGTAAATATAGATGAGCCCTTCAACCTGTCAAACAGTTCTGTAATGAGTGGGATAGGATATGCGTTTTTAGGCATCGATTTGTTAAGTCCTCGATAATCAATACAGGGTCGTAATTCGCCATTTTTCTTTTTTACAAAAAAAAATCCTGCACCTGCCGGAGATGAAGATTTACGAATTATCCCACGCTTGAGGGCATCCTCAATGTATTCCTCCATGGCCAGATTCTCCTCACAGGACAACGGGTATGTCCTGCCCCTCGGTGGCACCACCCCCGGGGGCAAATCAATAGCGCAATCATACGGCCTATGCTGCGGCAATGCGCTAGCCTCTCCTTTACTGAATACGTCACTGAATTTGCTGTATTCAGCTGGCACGGAGGAAGAGGTACATAGAACCTTAATTGGATGCGACAAACAATGCCCAGAACAGTAATCAGACCACGACTTGACCTCACATGTTTGCCAGTCAAACTGGGGGTTGTGTAAAAATAACCAAGGGAACCCCAATATGACCACATGATGGGGTGAATGTATAATCTGAAAACAGACCCTCTCCTGGTGGAGAGCCCCAATATTCATAGAGATAGGTGTAGTTTCCATGGTGATGAATGCGGGTTCTAGCGGTCTGCCATCAATGGCTTCAATGGCTAAAGGCGTATCTTTTTTGGACAGCGGAATACTGTGCGTCTCAGCAAATGTCTTGTCCATAAAATAGCCTGCAGTGCCAGAATCTATTAATGCTAGTGCCTCAACCGCTTGATCACCTACAGGGAAGCACACCGAAATGATGGGTTTCTTGGAACAGGGATCTGGGGACGACTGTACACCACCTAGGGCCTGTCCCCCAAGGTACCCTAGGTGCGTGCGTTTCCCGGCCGTACCGGACAATTACGTAGCATGTGCCCATTCTTGCCACAATATAAACATAGGCCCTGCCTTCTGTGGTGTGCCTGCTCCTCCTTAGATAGCCTGGTGAACCCGAGTTGCATAGGTTCCCCCAGTTCGGTAACTCGGTCAGGAGGATTGGGAGGCGAGGGTGGGTTTAAAGGGCCGTCGTGCCCATGGATTCTGGATCTAGCCCTTTTGGCCAAGTGCCTTTCTCGTATGCGTGTATCAATGAGCAATACGAAATCTATGTAATCATCCAAATCGGTAGGTACCTCTCTGGCCGCAATTTCGTCTTTAATCACATCTGATAGTCCCTGGGAGAAAGCTGCCACTAGAGCCTCATTATTCCACCCTACCTCTGCTGCCAGTATCCGAGATTCTATGGCGTACTCGCCTGCGGTGCGTTCGCCCATCTGAATCTCCATTAATCTTTTGGCAGCAGAGGAGGTTCTCCCAGGCAGCTCGAATACTCTCCGAAACTGCTTGACAAACTCGTCAAAATCTGATGTACATGGTTTGGCCTTCTCCCATAGTAGGCTAGCCCATGCCAGGGCTTTACCCGTTAATAGAGATATCATGAATCCCACCTTACTACGGTCGTTCAGAAAAGCGTGAGGCGTGAGTTCTAGAAATATCTCAAGTTGGTTAATAAACCCTCTACACAGGGTGGGTTCGCCATTGTATCTCAATGGTAACGGCGGCGGCGCCGTTAAACTTCTGGAGACAGCAACCATTTGACCAGCAACGTGATCCGGTGTCACAACTGGGGGGACCACCGGATTTTGGTTAGGTTTCTCAAGGTGTACCGTACGTTCTAGCAATGTTTGCATGGCCAGTGCCAACTGGTCCAAGCGCTGCTCGTGCACATCCATCCTCCAGCGGAGGTTCTGTGTATTACTGTCACCTTTACCGTCAGAGGTCATGGCCCTTTCGTACTGTTACGGTTTTCTGACACTCAGACAAGGTATAAGTAAAAACACAGTTTATTTGAACTGAAAATCAGGAATAGCGCCCCTGGGGGCCAGGTCAGGCATATACAGACTGGTATAAAGCAGTAATAAACGAAATATGGAATAATACTGTATAGCAGGATAGACAAGGGTTAAGGAATAACCCACTGATCAGTCACAATGATGGTAGGCTGACAACGCCCAGCTGAACCAATAAGTCTCTGGAAGAATACACGATCAGTAGTAGGCTTGCTCAAATCACTCTCATATAGCTGTTACAAAAGGACGCCCAAGGAGACTGCATAAGCAACCAGAGCTGAGAGAACTCCAGGAGGAGTGAATGGATGAGTGCTAGCAGAACTGGTAAACGGAACCAGTGAAGCCCTTGAACGTACAGGAGTACTGTTGTGAGCCAAATGAGATCAGAGCCAGGTCACCCACTAGGTGCCAACAGGTTAACACTATGCCAGCCACCGCGAGCCATGCACAGGAATGCGATGAATGAGATACACACGAGCAATGACTAGCGCCCAGACACCCTTCCGGTGCCGTATTAGTACCATACAGCGAGAGCAAACGGAGGCCACTGCACCGGGAGGTGCATGCACGGTAACCCACGTACCGGAACTAAACTGCTCTGCTAAAGCCACGGACAGACTAGGTACAAAGCGCAGCTCGGACAGTGTAAGCGGCTCTGATCGTATAATAAAGCTTGGCAAGTGTATTCGGCTCTGCAATGTAGGCAACACACACAGTAACTGGATCGGGCCTGTACAGCCACAGAGGGGCAGCTCAGCTAGCATACAACAGCTCGGTAAACGAAGGCCACGGTGCAGCGCCAATGAGAGTGAATGAACGGAGCCCCACTACTACAGTTCAGAATGTCGTCGTCGGGCGATCTGGAACACAGGAACTCAGGAACTGATGAGCAACCGGCAGCGATGACCGGAACCAGGGATCCCTCGATCAGGAACGTCAGCCACAGCCAGTTCGGTAACGGAGTAGGAACGTCAGCCACAGCCAGATCGGTAACGGAGCAGGAACATCAGCCACAGCCAGGTCGATAACGGAGCAGGAACGTCAGCCACAGCCAGGTCGGTAATGGAGCAGGAACGTCAGCCACAGCCAGGTCGGTAACGGAGCAGGAAGTCAGACAGCGCAGGAATCCAATCAGAGAGCAGGAACAGAGAATGGTCAGACGAGCCGGATCGGTACACAGGAACACAGTAACTCAGCAAGAGGCTCAACTTCAGGAACACCACGAAAGGGCATCAGACAGCTGTCACAGGCCCAGTATAAATAGGAACATCCTGGGCGGGCCAAACCATCTGCACCAATGCACAGGTATCATCATTGTGACTGACAGGGAATCACGGGCACCGTGATAGTAACTTGAGACCGTGTGGGTTCTTTTCCAAGAAACTTTCTAGTGCCCAAAGCCATTACGAAATTGTTGATAGGGAATTGTTGGCTATCATCTTGGCATTAAAAGAATGGCAACATCTTCTGGAAGGCACAAGAACCCCAGTTTTAATTCTCACGGACCATAAGAACTTGATATACCTATCTGAGGCCAAAAGGCTGTCATCTCGCCAGGCTCGATGGGCCCTATTTTTGTCCAGATTTAACTTCATAGTATCATACTTGCCAGGGTCCAAAAACATTAGGGCAGATGCTCTTTCTAGACAATTTTGCACAGACATTGAGAGGGATGAGGCCCCGGTTCCCATAATTCAGCCAGATAGGATTCTGGCTACTATTCGTACCAGCATCACTTCGCGACTGGGAGAGCAAATCTTGGCATCACACGCTCGGGCACCTTCTGAAACCCCAGTTGGCAAGTGTTTTGTGGACGAGCCTTTCCGTACCCGGTTACTCAAGACCTATCACTCATCTAAGGCAGCCGGGCACATTGGCAGGGATCATTTGGCATGGTCATTGTCACGAACATTCTGGTGGCCCTCTCTGAAAGCTGACTGCTCTGCATTTACTGCTTCTTGTGCCACCTGTGCCCATGCTAAAACTCCCAGACATCTCCCAGTGGGGCTGCTCCAACCAGTGCTTAATGGTGATAGTCCTTGGTCCCACATATCTATTGATTTTTTGGGAGAGCTGCCGATATCCAAGGGCTATACGTTTATCCTGATGGTGGTAGATAGGTTCTCTAAAATGGCTCATTTTGTGCCCCTCTCTGGCCTTCCTTCGGCCCAGGAATTGGCAATAATTTTTGCCAGAGAAGTATTCCGCTTGCACGGCGTTCCCAGAGTGATAGTGTCGGACCGGGGGAGTCAATTCGTGTCAAAATTCTGGAGGGCATTCTGTGGCCAGATGGGCATTCAATTTTCCTCTGCCTACCATCCCCAGACCAACGGGGCTGCTGAGCGTGCCAATCAGGGACTGGAGCAGTTTTTACGCTGCTTTGTGACTGATCATCATGATAACTGGGCCGACCTGTTGACGTGGGCGGAGTTCACCAGGAACTGTGTGGTTAAGTCATTGTCTGGGAGCTCTCCATTCCCTGTTAATTATGGGTTCCAACCCTGTCTACTCCCAGACTCATTTCAGTCCCAACAGATTCCGACTCTGGATGAGCACATGGAGCAGCTCCACTCCACTTGGGCACAGGTACAAAGGTCCCTCAGTCAGTCCTTCCACAGACATCAGCGGAATGCCAATCGCAGACGGCTGCCAGCAGTTTCCTTCCAGGTTGGGGACAGGGTATGGCTGTCCTCCAGGAATCTCAACCTGCAAGTGCCTTCGAACAAACTGGCCCCCCGGTTCATTGGGCCATTTAAGATTATTCGCAAGATGTCACGGTTTGTTATGACTCTCAGACACAAGTTTTAGGTAAAAAACTCAATTTTATTGAAATAATAAAATGATCACTTAGAATGGCAATCACATACATATATATCAAGAGTAAATAGCAAAGACAGTATGCAGACTCTACCGGTCCTGTCAATATACCAGACAGGACAGTCTGAGATGATGGAATAATAGGCTCTACCGGCCTTGCCAATACAGGGTAAGGCAACCTGCAGATGGAATAGCGTCAAGGTTCTACCGGCCTTACTTAAATACCGGGCAAGGCAGCCCCAATAAGTACACGGTGTAGGCTCTACCGGCCTTGCCAATACCGGGTAAGGCAACCTCAGATGGAATGTGGCAAAAGGTTCTACCGGCCTTACCAATACCGGGCAAGGCAGCCCAACAACCCTCGATATAGGCTCTACCGGCCTTGCCAATACCGGGTAAGGCAACCTCAAGGGGAATGCGAAGCAAGGTTCTACCGGCCTTACCAATACCAGGCAAGGCAGCCCAGATGTATCAATAGCTGTTGGATGATAATGACAGAGTGACAGGATCGTAAGCAACCCACTGAGACCAACAGAGGAATCGTACAGCCGCAAGGCTTAGGAGCAAACCAGCGTCCTCACACTGGACTAACAATTGAATCGGATAGCCGCAAGGCTTTGGAGCAAACCAGCGTCCGCACGCTGGGACCAGCTACTGAATCGTATAGCCAATAGGCTTTGGAGCAAACCAGTGTCCGCACACTGGACTAACAAGTGAATCGTATAGCCGCAAGGCTTTGGAGCAAACCAGCGTCCGCACGCTGGGACCAACCACTGAGTAGTGTAGCCGATAGGCTTCGAAGCAAACCAGTGTCCACACACTGGACTAACAAGTGAATCGTATAGCCCCAAGGCTTTGGAGCAAACCAGCGTCCCAACGCTGGGACCAACCACTGAGTAGTGTAGCCGATAGGCTTAGGAGCAAACCAGTGTCCGCACACTGGACCAACAGGGAATCGTGTAGCCGCAAGGCTTTGGAGCAAACCAGCGTCCGCACGCTGGGACCAACCACTGAATAGTATAGCCGATAGGCTTTGGAGCAAACCAGTGTCCGCACACTGGAGTAACAACTGAATCGTGTAGCCGCAAGGCTTTGGAGCAAACCAGCGTCCGCACGCTGGGACTAACAAACAATGTCGCCGACGCGACCAAACGGAAGGTCGCCAGGATCACAGGAGACAGGCGAGGAGATGACAGGAACCAGCAGAGAGATCAGTCAGGGCAGGAAACAGCAGAGAAGAAGGTCAGCAGGAACTGCAACCCAGAGGACTAGGCCAGAACCAGGACTGGAACAACTCAGCATTCAGGAGGCACTGGAACAGCTGCAATCAGGAACTCAGGAACACAGGAACAGAGGCCCAACAATCACTGGACATAGTGATAGCAAAAAATGTCAGAAACAACACGGAAGGGCACTCAAAGGGTGCCCAATCCAGGTTTAAATAGGCAATATGAGGCGGGCTAAATGCAGACAGCCAATAGAAGCCCCCTACTGGTGACAGACAAGAAAATGCAGCAATCACAGGCACTGTGATACAAGATCAATCCTGTGGCATACGCATTGGAGCTTCCTAATACTATGCGTATTCACAATGTTTTCCATGTGTCATTATTGAAGCCCTTGGTTTGCAACCGCTATACTACCACTCCGGTGGTTCCTGGGCCGGTGGATGTGCAGGGCCAAGAGGAATACGAAGTTCAGAGCATTATTGACTCCAGGAGATTTAGAGGCAAGTTGCAATATTTGGTCCACTGGAAAGGGTATGGGCCTGAGGAGCGCTCTTGGGTAGACCACAAGGACCTTCATGCTCCACGATTGCTGCACAACTTTCATTCTAAATATCCTCAGAAACCGAGACCCTCTGTCAGGGGAGGGGGTCTTTGAGAGGGGGGTACTATCATGGTCCCCGTAATTCCCTGTCAATCTTTGACTGTGTTACCTTTGCATTGGAGGAGGCTGATTGGCCCGCCCAGGATGTTCCTTTTTATACTGGCTCTTGGGCACTTGTCAGTTGCCCTTTTGTGGTGTTCCTGATCCTGCGCCTCGTTGCTGAGTTCCAGTGTCTCCTGTGTACCGACCCGGCTTGTCTGACTCCTCTTCTGATCCTGCTCCGTGATTGACCCGGTTCTGGCTGAAGACCCTGCTCCGTGATTGACCCGGTTCTGGCTGACGACCCTGCTCCGTGATTGACCCGGTTCTGGCTGATGACCCTGCTCCGTGATTGCTCCGTTCTCCGGCTGATGTTCCTGCTGCCGTATCGATCCGGTTCCGGTTGACGCTCCTGTCCTGTGTGCTGTTCCGGTGTTCCTGTGTTGCTCCAGTCGCTCCGGCGACATTCTGAACTGTTTAGTATCTCACTGATCCTCTCTCTCTCTTCTAAGCTGTAGCCTGTGGTTGCTTTGCCATCCGCTGTCTGCTGAGCTGTTCTCTCCTGTACAGAACCAGATTAACCCGTGCAGTGCCTGTAGTCTCTGGTTACGTGCCTCATATTTTGCTTGCCAAGCCTCTGGTTACCCTTTGAGCCGCTACTCTCAGTGCCTTTAGACCAAGCCATACTATCACTTGCAGAGCTCTGTCTGTCCGGTGTTCGGGGTGCACCGTGACCGCGCCGGCTGGCGCTGGTAGTCTGTCCGCTCTTGCAGTGAGGATTCTGTGCGACACCGGAAGGGTGTCCTGGCTCTGGCTCACATACGCTCAGGGTGTACGTTATCTCCTGCACTTCCCAGTGCTTCGGCTCATTGTAGCTTGTGCAGCAACCGTCTATCTTGGCGTCCTAAGGGTGTCTGGGCACAATCCAGTTGGCACACGCAGGGTTACTACCAATTCACGTTAAGGGCGATTCCAGTTCTGGTTACTTCAGCTCTGGCAGTAGCATTCCCTAAGCCCACGGTGGTGGTATTGGCTCAGCTCTGGGCAATAGGTGTGCTCCCTTTTTCTACCTTGAGAGTGATTCAGTGTAGACACTTGACTCCTTTCTCACCATTCAGAGACTGTTATCCAAAGACTGTTATCATATCCTGGGCGTTGGCCAGTCTAAGACTGAGTTACTCCAGTTGCTCCTGTTAACCCTGTGGGGTTATCCCCAGTCTATATATATACATATATTGCTATCTTGTATTGCACTTACTTTGTCTATATTTGCCAATACTGTTTATACCTGTGCTGGCCCCTAGGGGCACTGTTCTATTATCCTGGTTCAATAAAACTGTGTTTTTACTTCATACCCTGGTCTGAGTGTCAGAAAACTGTAACACCTCCAAGGTAAATGGCAAGCCAGGTATAGGATGCGACAGGACTGGTGCTGAGAAGAATGCAGATATTAAGGAATCAAATGCCCTTTCAGCTTCTGGAGACCACACTGAAACATTAGCACCCTTGTGCATCATATCTGTCAGTGGTTTCACAATCATGGAGTAGAATGAATGAATGAATTTCCTGTATTAATTCGCAAAGCCCAAGTACTGCTTCAAGGGCTTAAGGCCTGGCCATTGCAACACAGCAGAGAGTTTGTCTTTATCCATGGCAATGCCATCTTTGCCAATCACATAGCCTAAGAACGGTACCTTGGATCTATGGAATTCGCACTTGTCCAACTTGCAAAATAATTTATTTTCTATCAGTTTTTGTAGTACTGCCGTGACATGCTTCCGGTGTGTCTCCAAGTCAGCGGAATAAATCAGAATATCGTCCAGGTAGACCACTACACAGGACTGTAACATGTCCCTAAGGACGTCATTAATAAACTCTTGGAATACCGCCGGGGCATTGCATAACCCAAAGGGCATCACTAAATACTCGTAGTGCCCTGTCTGAGTATTGAAAGCGGATTTCCACTCATCACCTTCTTTTATCCTGACTAAATTGTATGCCGCCCTTAAGTCCAACTTGGTGAAGATGGAAGTGCCCTTAAGTCAATCAAACAGTTCCGTAATGAGTGGGATGGGGTAGGCATTCTTGATCATTATCTTATTCAGACCCCTATAGTCGATACAGGGTCTAAGTTCCCCATTTTTCTTTTTTACCAAAAAGATTCCAGCCCCCACAGGCGAGGAAGACTTACGAATTATACCCCAGGCCAGGGCATCAGAGATATATTCCTCCATTGCCTGATTCTCCTCGCAGGACAATGGGTAGGTTCTACCCTTAGACGGCATTGAACTGGGCACAATATTAATAGCACAGTCATATGGGCGATGCTGTGGCAAAGTGCTAGCCTCTCCCTTACTGAATACATCGCTGAATGACTGGTATTCTAGCGGTAATGAGGGAGAGGTACACAAGATCTTGGTAGGTTGGTGTAAGCAATGTGTCGCACAGAACTCAGATCAGGCCAGAATTTCGCAGGATCTCCAATCCATTCTGGGATCGTGTGTTTGCAGCCATGGGAAACCCAGAATAATTGCATAGTGCGAAGACTGAATAATCTGGAACTTCAGGATCTCCGTGTGGAGGGCTCCAGCACGAATCACCAAAGTACAGGTCTTGTGGGTTACCTGGGGGGGCACCAAAGGTCTCCCATCAATGGCCTCAATGTTCAACCGGGATTCCATCTCCACCAATGAAGGACCGCAAAGTCCTTGTCCATGAAATAACCGGCCGCACTGGAATCAATCAAAGCAGAGGCAACAAACGAAGACCCGGCCCAGGATGCCAAGACCTCCACCACGGGTTTACTCTGGGTGCCCTCTGGGGACTGATACACCCCACCTAGGATCTGTCCCCTACAAGACCCTAGGTGCGTTCGTTTCCCGGCCACACTGGTCATGAGCGCAACAAGTGCCCAGCTTTGCCACAATACAGACCCAAGCCTTGTCTGCGACGGAAAAGTCGTTCCTCCTTGGATAGGCACGTGAAACCTAGCTGCATAGGCTCGCTACTACTGTTTGTGGTGCCCGGAGGCGTGGGAGGAGAGGGTGGTATGGGTGGGCAATTAAAGCTAGGCAATGAACCAGTGGTTGACCTCTGCTTGCGGTCTTTATAGAGACTTCTGTCCCTTATGTGGGTATCAATCAGTGTAGTGAATTCAATGAATCTGTCCAGCTCTTCTGGTAACTCACGAGCTGCTATCTCGTCCTTTATTTTGTCATCGAGACCTTATGCGAAAGCTGCCACAAGGGCCTCATCGTTCCAGCCAACCTCTGCAGTGAGTGTGCAAAATTCTATTGCATAATCAGCAACCGTAGGTGCGCCCTTCTGAATTCTCATTAATCGTTTTGCAGCAGAGGTGACGCTCCCACCTCAAATACACTACGGAAGGCCCTTATGAATTCATTAAAGTTTGCCCGTCTCCCAAATTGGGTTTGCCCAGGCTAGTGCTCGACCTGTCAGCAATGAAATCATGAATCCCACCTTACTTCTTTCACTCGGAAAAGCATCAGGCACCAGTTCCAAGCTAGGGTTAACGGAGGCAACACAGACATGACTCTGGCAGTGGACAGACCCTAGTACACTAGGGTTAACAAAGGCAACAAGGACAGGACTCTGGCAGTGGACAGACTCTAGTACACTAGGGTTAACGGAGGCAACACGGACAGGACTATGGCAATGACTTGACCCTAGCACGCTAGGGTTACTGGAGGCAACATAGACCAGACACTGGCAGTAATCTGACCCTAGCACACTAGGGTTAATGCAGGCAACACGGGCAGGAGTCTGGCACAGACTGGACCCTAGTACACTAGGGTTACTGAAGGCAAAACAGACACTGGCGAGTGACTGGGCTCCCACTAGCCCCTGGACACTACTGGGGCAGATAGGCCTAACAGGCACAGTGCAGTATAGCGAGTGGGAGTGAGCAGTGTGCATACTCTGACAGATCAGAGCTAGAGTTGCCCTAATCGCTACACACAGCCAGTCCTTAGTCGGTAACGGATTCGGATACTCAGCCAAGCCAGGTCGGTACACACGGAATTAGTCAGCCAGTCCTTAGTCGGTAACAGAATCGGATACTCAGCCAAGCCAGGTCGGTACACATGGAGTTTGTCAGCCAGTCCAAAGTCAGCAATGGAATCGGATCACAGGAGCGTCAGGAATATGAGCGTAGTCAGGCGAGCCGGGTCATACACGGAAACAGGAACAAGTAGTCATAAACGCTAGGTACGGGTACACCACGAAAGGGCACCGGTAGGATGACAGAAGGGAGTATATAAAGGCAAACCCTGGGAGGAGTCACCATCTCAGAGCCAATAAGAATGAGGCAGTGGTAAACCCGGAAGTAACAATGTCGCTTAGCCACTGGAATCATGGGCACCATGATAGTTCCACAGCCCAACACAAGCTATTTTTAATTACTTTCAATTTTTCTTGGTGGTGCCACTGCAGGATACGTTAAAAGCCACATCCTAGACTGTGCTCTGTCGGCTCTGAGAACTATGGAGGAGAAATCCGTCTCCTTAATTAAACGTAATTTGCATGGCAAAGACGGATTCTGTAAAAGGCGGCACACCACTATGGTGCAGATCCACTTTAACTGTTTTACATCCTGCAGCTGGTAAATGCTGATCTCAACTCCCTAGCAAGTTGTGGGTGATGTCAGAACCAGCTGACTTCCTTCTAGCAAGGACCAGAGCAGAGCAGATACGTGCAGCAGCGGAAGAAGCAACAGAGCAAACAGATCATGCAAGTAAGAAAAATGAAAATGCACTGCACAGTCCTACTCCTTTCCATTCTGCCTAGTAGAGCATGTGATGGTCCCTATTCACTGGCAAATAAAGAGTGAAGTAAACCATTAAAACCTGTAATTGTGTATACCCACAGTATGGTGGGCAACATGTGGCTCTCCAGTTGTTCTTAAACTGCAAATCTCATCATACTCACCCAGCTATTGGGTGACTGAGGATGATGGGACATGCAGTCCAACAACAGCTAGAAGCTATAGGTTGCCCCTCTATACTGTCCACAGAAGTCATTCATCCCTTCAGTAGCATAAGAATTGGATTTATCACTATCATACTCTAACAAAATGTTGTCTGCTGCAGCAGCTTGATCTAGGGCTAGTTACTTGAGGTACATTGTGGAGCTGGACAGTGTGTGGAGGTGGACGGTGTGGGCAATGTGGAGGTGGGCAGTGTGGAGAGGGTGGACAGTGTGTGGAGGAGGATAGGGTGGGCAGTGTGGAGGTGGACAGTGTGTGTGGGTAGGCAATGTGGGTGTGGGCAGTGTTGAGATGGACAATGTGGGCAGTGTGGAAGTGGACAATATGGAGGTGGACAGTGTGTGGAAGTGGACAGAGTGTGGACAAGGACAGGGTGGGCAGTTTGTGGAGGAGGACAGGGTGGACAATTTTTGGAGGGGAGGATGGGGTAGACAGTGTGTGGAGGTAGGCAGTGTGGGGGAGGTGGATAATGTGAGCAGTGTTGAGATGGGCAGGGTGGACAGTGTGTGGAGGGTGAACAGGGTGTGAGGGCGGACAGAGTATGGGCACAAATACTACTCACAAATACTGTTACGCTATAGGAACTTTTTTGGTGTATTTTCTGTTTTTTGAAGGGTATTTTCCAAATTTCATTTATGTTTCTTAACTAAAAGTCCATGTAATTTAATCTGTAGTGAGCTCTGTCATGGAGGACTTTTGAATTTAATTATAGCAGAAACTGGAAAAGAATATATAGGAAATCATGGTTTTACAGCATAATGATTACGTTTTTACTTTTTCATGTAAGATTGCTAAAATGGGGGCTAAGTATGTTCTGAGATAACGAACTAGATGGAAGCCAGTAGCTGGTACCACAGATGAACAGACAGACTGAAATAATGATGTCAACAGAAGAGACAGGAGGTAATATGTGGGTTTTAGTCATTGGAATAGCTGCAGATGAGCTTAAGTGGGCCAAGAACCATCAGCCAATCTTGACAGACGGCTCTCCTGAAGATAATTTTATTGAATACTCAAGGGGGTGCATTTTAAAAATTAAAACTTGAATCTTCCTAGTGTCCAACCAGTTAAATATAACGTAGGATGAAAACAATGGAGCCAGGTTACACCACTGGCCTTAGTCACTGAATTCTGAAGAATGTACTTTATCCTTTGAATCTGAATGATCTGCCTTTAGCCTTAAGGGGCAACTATTACCAGGATAGTACCTCAGATGTGGTCCTCTCAGAGCCCAACACAGGGGGTTTATGGAGACTACCTGCAAAGTTTTGATTAAGACCCACATACTTGCTGGGTGCATTCCAGCTGAAGCAGTCAGTTTTCTGTCCAACATTCCCAAAAGATAGGAGCCAGTTTGGGGCTACACAATACAACCCAGGATTTTGTACTTCCCATAGAAGTAGACTTAGTAGAACATGATAATTGACAGTTAACGTCTCTCAATATGCTGAGCCCCAAATTAGTGTGGACATCAAGTTTCAAGACCATTAGCACTGATAAATTACAAATAAACAATGCTGATATAAGACTCACAATTATGTAATGAGAATACTGATTTACAAAGAACAGAAATACAACTCCCACTGGAGAAGTATAATAGGTACAGAAACTCAGTCTATTTAAAGACATTGTGATATATAGAATGAATCCTTGAAAGTGACTCCCAAGGCAAACAGGAATAGAATGCAAATATACTGGCTGGCCATATAGAGATGCACAGATGAAGCAATAGGCTGAAAGATATAGCACAAGCACACTGATAATTATGATCCCTCATTTACAAGAAAGGCAGGTACAGCAGAGATTTTATTTAAATTGTGCATGTGTGAATATTGTCTATCTGTTCAAATGTAAAGTCTGGAGTGCTACTCAGTAGAAGCACAGTGGCAGTTGAAGGATGTGTTGCCCAAGAAATATTGTTAACGGGGTAGTGCCTGATATAGACTGTGCTATGATGATGTCAACAAAGCATTGAAACCTGACAGAGGTGCAGCCAAACCAAAATACAAGAGCCATGTTTGGGAACCAGCCGGATAGGTAACAATGAGATTCATGAGTACAGTGTAACACATGATGCACATGATGGAGCAGAGATAAAGAACAGGAACAGATATGATAATCAAGTGCTGGATCAAGGTGACAGACACAATAATCTGGCCCAGAGCAAGAAACCCCTCCCACAAGGCTAGATGGAACTCAGTCCACAGAGAAGCATTTAACCTGTGGAATCCCACAGCGGAAGCTTACAGGTTATTAAGCTTTTTTGTTTTCGGAGCCCAGTGTTAGTAGCATTCAAACATTGTACAGCATGTATTTTTTCATATTACTTTTAAATACTTAACTTTATTTGATTTTAACTTGCCAAAGTTCTTTAGAATGACTGCCATCATATAACTATCTTGTTATTTGCTAAAAGGTTGCCTTGACTACTAATGATACCATATAATCTGATATTAGTGTTGTCCTTTTATTACGTGATTTGGCTTGTGGTATGTTTGTTAAATATATCTATGTTTGGTTATTAGGAATAAATGGTGAGCATGTCTCATATATTAGCCAAATCTATTTTAGTCATCACCCAATTGGTGTTTCTATGAGAAATCTGATTTTTATTTCACTTGCAACATATCACACTTTTGTTTTAGTTGCAATATTAAAAGCAAATGCTTGATGTTATCAAGTAACCCTTGATTTTTGTGATTTAAAATAATTCCTCTTTATTGAATACTTAAAGGGATAGTATAGTCCTATAAAAAGTATGTCCTAAATCGTAGCTGCAGTAAAAAAAAAACATTCAGTGTGCTTACTCCTTTCTCTCAAACCGTTATGGCTTGAGAGAAATAAGAAAATAAAGACCTCTGCTCCCTCCCCCTTCTCATGCGTCCGCTGTACAGCGGACGTCATGAAATCCTGCATCCGGAACCAGACGGCGGCTCTTCAGGAGCGCTGTCATCTAGATGACTAAGTATAAATACTTAATCGGAATGGTTCACAACGTGTGCTTGCAAGCAAGGCACACGTTGTAGACCATACCGATGAAGAAATTATACCTAGATATCTAGATGACAGCGCTCCTGAAGAGCAGCCTACAGTCGGGCACCGGATTCTGCCTCTGACAGCTTTACAGCTCGTCAGGCAGAAAGGGGAGGGAATGGAGGACTTTATTTTCTTATTTCTCTCAAACCATAATGGTTTGAGAGAAAGGAGTAAGCACATTAAACGTTTTTTTACTGCAGCTACGATTTAGGACATACTTTTTATGGGACTATACTATCCCTTTAAAAGCAATGGAGAATTGTGAGCTGCGATCACCTTATTCGTGAGGTTGAAATATTGTAACAATGCCATGTTTTCTAACCTATGTAGCCAATCAAAGTTTTGTCTATAACCTATATGTATTGTATATTTATAGACTACTTCTGCTATATACACTTTAATGCTATAGACTCAATTGAAACATTTTTAGTAGCTATGTTAGGCAGTGGAATTGCATGAAAAAATCATGCGACTTTCACATAACACCATAGCAGGTTTTTTTTCTTACATCATACTTTTCTCTCACTATAAACAGCAGCAGTATAACTGCCCAAAAAACACAACTACCTGTAATATTTGTGCAATACCTTTGAAACCCATACTACAAATTTGTACGCTCACTGACACATTTCTGGACCTAATTTGC
The DNA here is from genome assembly GCA_037306005.1 of Rhinophrynus dorsalis. Classification (NCBI taxonomy): domain Eukaryota; kingdom Metazoa; phylum Chordata; class Amphibia; order Anura; family Rhinophrynidae; genus Rhinophrynus; species Rhinophrynus dorsalis. Next base: position 156,729,733 of record CM074724.1, read on the forward strand.
TGAATACTGTGTCGACCTGAGACCTGCTGATAAAATCACTTGCATGAAAATCCTCATACAACACAATTATACCTTTCTCATGTATTTTTCATGCTCTGTCATCCATGTAAGCTTTACCTGATGCATCCAAATATTAGAAGTTATTAATGTATAGATTAAGGCAGGAACAGTAAATTTTCAGACCTCTACAACTTCTGCCATCCTCAACCAGCCAGAGGGGTGCCGATGCAGCCAATCATCATCTAGCTGGAGGGGTCGTGGATGCACACATCTGTGGACCTTTCCAGCTAGATGCTGATTGGCTGAGAGGTGAGATTGCTCTAAGGCATATTTTGTACCCTGTGTAACCCCACAATCCCAGTCAGACAATGGGAGCATGGGAATTAATTTTAATTTTTTTTTTTTGGACAGAGGATGCAGGAAATGAGTACACCACAGGACCTCTGACAACAACATAAGTGTTATGAATGGGGGAGGGGGACTTACTCAGAATATCAGTGAATTAATTTTGTCTGACAACGAAAATATTCACAGAAATTCTGACTAACTATTCGGAGGGGAGGTAAACAAAATTAGTTTTGTCCGAATGAGTAAAAAAAATGTACATAATACTTCAGATGAAATTTTTTTTTTACTGTGCACAAGTCTATTAAATATGACAAATGCATTCATAATATCTGTTTTGTTCTCTGTTTTTAAATGTCACTTTTCTGGTAAGGCTGATATAATAAGAAAGTGGTGTAATTCTGGAGCAAACCAACTGTTTGAAGTGAAAACAGACAAACAGAAAGACAACCCTGCGCTCGTCTATGTAAAATAAAATGTGTGCCGTGTAATGTTCATATATTATTTTTCTTAGTAAATATGTGCCCTATAATGTGCATATATGAATATTTCTGAGAAAAATAAGTGAAAATTTGGTATTCACAAATTGGCCAAGTCATGGGTAAACTTGTTTGTCTGTTTTCACTTTGGGTCTGTATCTGAGGTTTGTGGGATTGGCGATCCCTCTCATTCTCTGCTGCTGTCTTTGTATCTATTTCTCCTATTTACATTAAAATTATATATTTACATGGATACGTTATAGTGAGTTGGTGCTGTGAGTTTTCTTTCTTGCTTCTTCTCTTCTCTTCTCCTAAGCTCATTCTATCTGCCTTCTTTACTTATCCCACTCAGTCACTTATATAATTAATATTATTGCACTATATCTATTTTTCTTTTTCACTCTGGCCCTTTAAGGACTGGGCCTACAGGCCTGTCCTGGCTTTCATGCTGTGTCAGGCTATAATTATTCACCCCTAACATGATCTGTGGGGGGTGAATACAAAAAAGGTATCTTTAAGGAGAGGACTGTTGGATCCACAATCTTCTCATACATTCACTTTGCATACCTATTGAGGTTTTAGCACCAGGTAAGTCCATCTTATATGTTTTTTACTTTGTATGTCTTCTGTTTTTAATTGAACCACACTGGGACCCACAAGCATTGCAAAGAAAGTATACATCTCCTCAGGGATTTTTAATTTAGATAGAGATTTAGTTGTATTAGAGTAGGACTTGCTGAAAAGTGAGATACAGTGGCGTGGTGGCAAGCTTATCCATGACTTGGCCAGTTTGTGAATATCAAATTATCACTTTTTTCTCAGAAATATTCATAAGCATAAGCATTTTTTATTGGACAAAATGCTTGGACTGTGCTGAAAGTAGATCAGTCCTGGGTCCATTTTTCTTTTCCCTCTATACCCTCTCACTTAGTGACCTTATTTCTTCTCTTGGCTTTAACTACCATCTGTATGTGAATAACACAAGTCTACCTCTGTTCCACTGACCTCACTCTGGATGTACAAGCTCAAGTCACTCAGTGTCTCATGGCAACCTCATCATGAATGGCCCTCTGTTTTCTTAAATCCAATATGTCTAAGACAGAATTTGTGTTTCCTCCTAAACCCTACTCCCCAGCTCCTTCCTCCATCACAGCTGACAATTTACCATCCACTCAGTAACCAAAGTATGCTGTTTTGGTGTTATACTCTATTCTACCTTGATATCCCCCCACCCATATCCAAGCTATCACCAAAACCTGCTTCTTCTTCCTAAAAATATTACAAAAATACATTGCTTCCTCTGTATGTCATCCATAAAAACTCTCACTCAGGCCCTCATTCTCTCTAGACTAGATTACTGCAAATATTCTACTCTCTATTCTTTCCGCCTCTCATATTTCTCCACTTCTGTCTGTTCATAATTCAGCTGAAAACTACCTTCCATCTCATCTGCTCCTGAAATTTTTCTCTTGGCTACCCCCAAGGTTTTGTATTTCTTACAAAATTTTTCACCTCTCCTTTACTTCTCTTATGTTTCTGCTCTCATCTCCCGCTACACCCCTTCTGATCACCTGCATTCTTCACAAAGGTTCTTCTTATCGTCTCCTTGCACAACTCAAACCATCTCTTGGCTGCAATCATTTTAAATGGCTGCCTCTCAACTTTGGAATACCCTCTCTATCACATTTGGCCAATCATCCATGCTTATCCCCTTCAAGCCTCTCCTAAAAACCCACCTGCTCAAGGAAACATCTTAGTAACAACATTCTCCTTGTACCCACTGACAGCCACATCAAAATCGTCCTGCAATTCCCTTACTGAAGCCTTGTATTTGCACTTACGATATTCCACCTACTATCTCTGTATGTTGTCACGATTACTAATCAGATTATAAACTCTTTGGGGAATGGTCTCTTACACAGGCCAACACTGGAGGCGCTGCAGTGAAGCACAGTACTGACTGCCCGAACGTGTCGTTGCTGATACGGAGTGGGGTGCTCCGAATTCAGACCGTTGTCCTCTCTGCGCACCTTCCTGGGACCAAGCAGTCCCAGGAAGGTGCGCAGAGAGGACTCCGGTCTGAATTTGGAGCTCCTCGCTCTGTATCAGCCGCTGTGCTGGCAGTCTGTACTGTGCATGACTGCAGCTCGTGCAGCCGTCTCTACTGTGCATGACGGCTTTTGACAAACATCCTTAGAGAATTATAATATAGGATTACTATTTCTGTAAAGTGCTGTGTACACGTATGATGCTATATAAATAAACATATATACATAGCAGCAAAGTAAGGTTAAAGACAGGTATAATATAAAATGTATATTAAAAACAGTAACAAAGCCCTGACAGACACATTTCAAAGCCATGTAGCTGTTGCAATGTCTGAAGGAGATGACCAACTCTCTAAATTGAGCTTTCACTGTGAACTGCAAGATGCTTGGGTGCGATGCTAGAGTGCGTAGCTAGAATACATAGACAGACCACTGCTCAGCCTTGCTGCTGCCAAAGCCAGGAAGGGATTCCAACTGTGAGGATGGATAGCACAGACCAGTTGAGATTGTCTATGTTCAGGAAAGGTCTGTCGAAAAGGTCACAAGTGGCGTTCTAAAGTGTATTGCCAATCAGCGACCAGGAACTTGCAGGAAGCAGCACAAAAAGACTCAGACAGAGAAGGACTGGAACAGGACTTGTTCAGCAGCTGCAGGCAGAACAAGCAATAAAGCATCTACAACAGGAATATATTCTGTTCAGTAACTGCGAATCTAGACAGGAACAATCTATAAACAATGCTGTAGGCAGGAACTGGATATATTCAGCAGTAGGACTGGTTGAACAACAGTGGATCAATGCAGAAACAGCAGCCAATACTATGATCAGAAACAGGACTGGTAAAGCAACAGCAGATCAGTGGAGTAACAGGCAGTAAACAATACTGGTTCAGCTACAGTGGATCAATGCAGGAATAAACAGCAAACAATACTATGGTCAGGAATGACTCAACAACAGAGTGGCAAACAGGACTGTCACAGATCACACGGCGCAAGAGTTGGAGCCTCTCCTCCCACTAGATGGGATCATGTGGACACTAATACTGAGTGGTATAGAGAGAATAGGTAGGGATTGTCATGGAAGTCTGCTGCAACCTTCCCCCACCCAGACTCAGAGGCTCTGAGAGGCAGATGACTATCAGCTGAGATTGATGGTTTTATGGTGGGAACAGCTATTCACTTGGAATCTAGTATGAATCCTTTGCTTGTGCTAACCCCCTCCCCCCCCCCCCGGAGATTTCTACAGGAGGTGATTAGAGTCTTGTGTCCACCTTCCCCCTTTTAGTAACCACTGACTGATGTTAAACCCAATGTGTCATGTTCTGTCCATGTGGTGACTGCCACTTTCTCTGAACTGTAATAAAATGCTGTTTTGGTTGAAAATAAAGTAGTTTGTGATTTACCAATAAGGAGCTTGTGTGTCTCTCCCTGAAGTAGCCAGATATATTGCTGTTTGTTGCCCACTATAGAGCAGTTACTCATAGAGAAGCGCTAGGGGACTAGATAGAATATCCTATACGAACCGGAGCTATCAGAACATTTTTTGCCAAAATGGACACAGTGTCAGAGACATTAAGTTAACTGTATTAATGGGACTGTTCCGCACTCAGAGGGAAAGAAAGGTATGGGAGGTTAAGTTAATGATAAAGTTTACTACTATTCATAATGGTTTGAATAAAGACAGGGAATTCCTCTCACATTATCACTTAGTGGATTAACATTTCCAACAGGCCCACATCGTAAAGACCTCTAAAGCCTCAGCGGAAGACTGCAATTTACTATTGACTGATCAAAGTGTCTGGATCTAGGTTATGTTCTTTTATCTGATTTCCATTCTAAACAATGCAATGTGTACTTGTATATAAGAGATGTTTTCATATTTATCTGTATAACATGCCTGAGGAAGAGACCTAAGGTCTTGAAAGCTTGCATTCTAAATCTGCTTAGTTAGCCAATAAAGGTATCAACAACTATATTTGCCATCAGTGCAGTATATCCTGCATTGCCGGTGGATACGTGACTCAAAGTACCGGGTCTTAGTGCTTAGAATAGTGGTTAGCTGTGCAGGTTAGCGAAAGAAACCCACGGATGATAACATGCCTGAACTGTTATATCTTCCATGCCAGAGACGCCAGGGCCGTATCATCACAAACAGAATTGTTACAGCAGCAGTGGATGAATGCAAGAAAAAACATCAAACAATGAGTAGTCAGGAAAAAATCCAGTCAGTAACAGGAGAGCAGGAGCAAACAACAACAGCATACACAGGGGAAGGCCAAACAGGAAGCTTTGAGCAAGCACCAATAAAAGGAAGAGGTAGTTCTTTAAAGGAGCAGTAAACTTTTTTATGAAAAAATATATATTGTAGGGATTTTCCTATTGAGTAAAATAAGGGTACTCCCACTGCCGAGAGATTTATATTTTCAGAGTTATTACAGTTTAAACCCATGTTTTTTTACATTAGCAGTGCCCTCTAGTGGTCAAATTCTAATTAGATTTCCTGTTAGATTCTAATGGAGAGGAAAGTCAGAAAAGTCAGACATACAATTCTCCATAGAATGTGATAGAAACTGCCTGTCACTTCCTGTCAGTTAGAACTATTAGGAAGTAAACACAGTAAATTCACTTCCTGATTATTTAAACTGCTATAATATCTGAATAAAACATCTGACAGCGATGGGAGTGACTTTGTTTTCTTCAGTAGGAAATTCTCTGTAAAATATGTGTTTTCATGTGTTTTAAGGGAGACAAAGTGATAACAAAAGCTGGACTGAACACTGAATCAGACTACAGGTAGGGCAACCAGTAATCTCTGGACTGGACTTTAACAGTAGCTTTTTCTTCAGGATACTGGGCTACAGAAATCCAAAGTCTTTAACACTTCATAGCTAGGTTGCTCACCTTAGAGCAACACTGATTATGACCACCTTTTAATATGAATCAAAAGTGGAGTTATTTTATATTATACATAGTTACAGAATATATTTTAATATGAATACATATTTCCTTTATCACTATAATGCACCTTAAACATTCTATTATTTCACTTTTATATAAAAACTAGCAAAGTGGGACGGCGTTGCCCCTCATTATAATGAGGACTGCATTATGATATATCATGATCTGTGTTTGTGACAATATGTATGTGTGGACGTGAGGACATTGCTGTATTTTCACTACATTAACCATTTGAGTGTCAGAGGGGCATGTAGCATATTGCAAAGCAGTGTGCTGCATAACAGTCTGCCACTCAAAGGGTTAAATATGAATCCTGTACAGTACAGTGTGCTCCCTGTAATGGAGTAGGCAGCATATTGCTCTTCACTATGAGTGCCACTGGTATGCAGCACTCTGTTTTGTAGTATGGTGCATGCCTCTCTGACACTGAAAGGATTAATGCAGTGAAAATACAGCAATGTCCTCATGTCCACACACACATTGTCAGAAACAGAGATTAGAATTCAAACACATGTCACACTTATATTACTTACTTGAAATAATGACTCATAATGCAGTCCAGGCCCCGGCAGGACAGCGGTGAGGGAGAAGCCGTTGATGCAGTAATCGTCTGGGTTTGAGTGGGCACGATGAGCCAAACCCTTCCTCCTCCCAGGAGTCCTCTTGCTGCCCCTGATCCTCATTCGGACAGCAGGGAGTCAGTGTCCTGGAAGGGTGAGTCGTCCCCCGTGCTGTTACTGTGATCCTACTCACAGTTAGTGGTGCTGAAGAGCAGTGTGGGGGTGGGGAGGGTGCCAGCATTAAACATCGCTATAAAAGACAATACATTGTGCTCCCCTCACGATCAGATTTGCCTCCTGAGCACCGCTCCGGGCTCTCTCTCCCTTCTTTAGGCATTAAAATGAACAACAAGGGCCATCCATGGAGAGGGGAGAGAGAGAGAGTCTGGAGCGGTGCTCAGCAGGCAAATCTGATCGTGAGAGGAGCACAATGTATTGTGTGTTATAGCGATGTTTAATGGTGATATTCATCATAATGCAGTCCAGGCCCCGGCAGGACAGCGGTGAGGGAGAGCCGTTGATGCCGTAATCGGCCAGGTTTGACTGGGCACGATGAGCCGAAGCCTTCCTCCTCCCAGGAGTCCACTTGCTGCCCCTGATCCTCGTTCGGACAGCGGGGAGTTGAACTGGTTGGCGTTCCAGTGGTTAACCCTTTGAGTGACAGAGTGGAACGAATTGCTTTGCAATACGTTTCGTACCACTGACACTGAAAGGGTTAATGATGTTGGGGCTCTTCTTCACGATTCCCCGACATGGCTTGCATCCTTGGGACTCCATTCTAGAGAGAGGAGGGATGGAGAGACAGTGTGTGAGTGTGTGTGTGTCTTGTGTCTGGCTTTGAGTGTAAAGTTGGGTGGCTTGTCTGTATGTGTGGGGCTTCTGTCTGTTTCTGGGGCTTGTGTGTGTGTCTGTGATGTAGGAACAAGTGGCGGCCATTTTTTTCTTCAGTTGTATAGTGTTGGGAAGCCTGAATAGTGGGGGCGGGCCAACTCCCTGCATGATTTTCGGCCACTGCAACTGGTGTGAAAACCACACCCCCATTGAATCACCCAATGGGAGCAGTAACTCCTTACTGCCGCCCCGGGTGTGTTTGCCAGGCACACAGAAGTCTTCTTTTATATATAGATATGGTTAACTTTTTAAAAACAAATCCCTACTTGAATTTGTGATGTTTGCTGAGGCTTGAAAGTGCCAATGAATTCATTGAATATGATTCTAATTTTAGAGGTTGGCAATGACATAATCTCTCAAGTGAAAGTGTTTAAAACCAAAATATAAAACACTAATTCATTTTATAGGATTTACACTTGTGCGCTCAGAATAGCGTGACAAAGATTTACCAACAGGTGACACTGATGAATAAGGGCACTGTAAAACAGTCAGTAAGCTGAAAACCAATACCAAACGATAACTGTGTATAGCAGCATTTCAGTAAGATGTCTACCAGAATGGACAAAAAGCGTAGGACATGTAAATTCACTTAACCTGGTAACATGCATTGCATCTTTATTTCCTCACCGTACATTCAATTAATTTGCAAAATAATGCCAGCTATGTCAAGTTCAAAAGAAAGTAGCTAACACTCGATGTTATCAGGCGACACTAAATGTTATCAAAACAAGTTCAAAATCACAGCCAATAACAACACAGCAAAGTATCAAGTCAATTCAATTAAATGTATATATACCCCAAAATAACTGACACACACACTGCCTGTGTTTGGAGCAGGGCCGGCCCTTACATGGGTCCCAGTGGGGCCATGGACCCAGGTGGCACTCTGACAGGGAAGGCAACTTGCCGCCCCAAGACATGTTATTTTATGCACAGCGGCTCCCCACTGCCTGCTCTGATGACGGCTGGGACCGTGTAACACGCGCAGACATCGTGTGGAGCATGCCAGGGTTTTCTTCCTCTGTTCTGAGGCCAGTGCAAGTTTAAAACTGGTGCCCAGACTGACGAAGAAAATCCCAGTATGTACCACACTGCCTCCGCATGTGACACGGTCCTGGCTGTCATCAGTGCGGGCAGTGGGAAGACTGAATAAAAAGCAGGAAAAGAGACAGACAAGCAGAGAAGAGAGGGAGCGAGACAGATAGAGAAGAGAAACAGGCAAGGCGGGGGAGAAAGAGGCACAAGGGGTGAAAAAGAGGCACAAGGGATGAAAAGAGGGGAAAAGAGGCACAAGGGGTGAAAAAGAGGCACAAGTGATAAAAAGAGGGGAAAAGAGGCACAAGGGGTGAAAAAGAGGCACAGGGGATGAAAAGAGGGGAAAAGAGGCACAAGGGGTGAAAAAGAGGCACAAGGAATGAAAACAGGGGAAAAGAGGCACAAGGGGTGAAAAAGAGGCACATGGGATGAAAAGAGGGGAAAAGAGGCACAAGGGGTGAAAAAAAGGCACATGGGATGAAAAGAGGGGAAAAGAGAGGCACAAGGGGTGAAAAAAGGGGGACAAGAGAGGCACAAGGGTTGAAAAGAGAGACACAAGGGGTGTGAAAAGAGGCACAAGGGGTGAAAAAGAGGCACATGGGATGAAAAGAGGGGAAAAAAGAGGCACAGGGGTTGAAAAGAGAGGCACAAGGTGTGTGAAAAAGGCACAAGGGGTGAAAAAGAGGCACATGGGATGAAAAGAGGGGAAAAGAGGCACAAAGGGTGAAAAGGAGGCACAAGGGGTGAAAAATAGGCACATGGGATGAAAAGAGGGGAAAAGAGAGGTACAAGGGGTGAAAAGAGGGGAAAAGAGAGGCACAAGGGTTGAAAAGAGAGGCACAAGGGGTGTGAAAGGAGGCACAAGGGGTGAAAAAGAGGCACATGTGATGAAAAGAGGAGAAAAGAGAGGCACAAGGGGTGAAAAGGGGGGGAAAGAGGCACAAGGGGTGAAAAGAGGGGAAAAGAGAGGCACAAGGTTTGAAAAGAGAGGGATAAGGGGTGTGAAAAGAGGCACAAGGGGTGAAAAGAGGGAGAAACAAAAGAGGCACAAAGAGTATAAAAAGGCAAGGGGGAGAAAGGTACAAGGGGTGTAAAAAAAAACACTACAGTTTTGTGTGGTTTTAGGGGCAGGAGAGGGGTTAATATAATTAAGGATGTGGCGTGTTTTGGTGGGCGTGGTTTTTGTGTCAGAGGGGGGGCAGCATTTCATTCTTGGACCCAGGCAGCACAAAATCTTGGGCCGGCCCTGACTGTGTTATAAAGTGGGAACCAGGGCCGGCCCTAACATGGGTCCCGGTGGGTCAATGGACCCAGGCGGCACTTTGACTGGGGCGGCAATTTGCCACCCACTGTATGTCAGCCAGCCGCCGGGTTACAGGACAAAGAGCGGCGCGCCTGCTGTGACAGTAATTAGTGTGGCTCAATCTCAGCCTGTCAGCCTGACTGAGACTGAGCCAGACTAATCACTGTCACAGCAGGCACGCTTGGCTGGGTGTCTCCTGGAAGGAAAAAAAAACTTGCCAGCAGAGGCGCTCACCTAACAGCCACTCTGCGGGTGGGCGGCTGTCAGCTTGCGCACAGACATCCTCCCATGTTGCCTCTCTCGCTCCCCGCGCTGTACTGAGGTCAGAGCGCCAGGACTCACGTGAGCTGCCGGCGCTCAGACATCAGACCGGGCGGGGAGTGCGAGAGGCAGCATGGGAGGATTAAGCTGCCTGCCACTAGACACCAGGGAGCTGGACAACTGTGGGTGCTGGCTTGGTTAAGTCCTAGGTGTGCAATGGGGCATGTGCTGGGGTAAGTCCTAGGTGGGCATGTGCTGGGGTAAATCCTGGGTGGGCAATGGGGCATGTCCTGGGGTGCTGGGGTAAGTCCTGGGTGGGCAATGGGGCATGTGCTGGGGTAAGTCCTGGGTGGGCATGCCCTGGGGTACGTCCTGGGGTACGTCTTGGGTGGGCAATGGGGCATGTGCTGGGGTAAGTCCTGGGGTAAGTCCTGGATGCGCAATGGGGCATGTCCTGGGGTGCTGGGGTAAGTCCTGAGTGGGCATGTCCTGGGGTGCTGGGGTACGTCCTGGGTGGGCATGTCCTGGGGTACATCCTGGGTGGGCAATGGGGCATGTGCTGGGGTAAGTCCCGGGGTGCTGGGGTAAGTCCTGGATGCGCAGTGGGGCATGTCCTGGGGTGCTGGGGTAAGTCCTGGGTGGGCATGTCCTGGGGTGCTGGGGTACGTCCTTGGTGGGCAATGGGGCATGCGCTGGGGTAAGTCCTGCATGGGCATGTCCTTGGGTGCTGCGGCATGTTTTAATGGGCATCTGGCAGTGGCATATATAAATGGGCAAACTGGTTGTGGCATATGGAGGGAGAAGAGAGACAGACAGAGGTTGGAAGAGGAGAGACAGACAGACATGGAGGAGAGAGAGACAAGAGAGGAGGAGAAGATATGTGGCAAAGAGACACATGGGGAGAGGAGAGACACATGTATGACATGGTGAGGAGAGAGACAGACGGGTGGCATGGAGGGAGAGAGAGAGAGAGACATGGGTGGTATGGAGGGAGAGAGAGAGAGACATGGGTGGCATGGAGGGAGAGAGAGCGATAGACATGGGTGGCATGGAGGGAGAGAGAGGGACACATGGGTGGCATGGAGGGAGAGAGAGACATGGGTGGCATGGAGGGAGAGAGAGATAGAGACATGGGTGGCATGGAGAGAGAGAGAGAGAGAGACATGGGTGGCATAGAGGGAGAGAGAGACATGGGTGGCATGGAGGGAGAGAGAGAGACATGGGTGGCATGGAGGAAGAGAGAGAGAGAGACATGGGTGGCATGGAGGGAGAGAGAGAGATAGAGACATGGGTGGCATGGAGGGAGAGAGAGAGACATGGGTGTCATGGAGGGAGAGAGAGAGAGAGACATGGGTGGCATGGAGGGAGAGAGATGGTATTTTATAACTGTCCATTTTTTTACATCTGCAGCAGAGTTAGATAGCAATCTTTCACACAGGACACCACTTAAACAATTTCATAACAGGGATTTCTGCTCCTGTACGGTTAGATTTTATAATCCTTTGAGTACAGGAGCAGAAAATTCTAACCCTTTCAGTACAGGAGCAGACATCCCTGGTTATGCAAGGGTTAAAGTGGTGTCCTGTGTGAAAGATTGCTATCTAACACTGCTGCAATTGTAAAAAAATGGACAATTTTAAAATATCTAAAATGTGCAGTTCTTCCATTTGTCTTCACATTATACTAACTGCACAGGGAATGTAACCAGGGGAGTTGGTTGGCTTTCAAAGACCTGGGGCTTAACCCTTAGTGTACCAGAGGGGTATGCAGTGCATTGCAATGCACTGCATACCCTTGCACTCAAAGGGTTAAATTTGCTTAGAGCAGCCATATGAGCGTGTTTTGGTGGGTGTAGTTTGGTGGGGCAGCATTTCATCCTTGGACCCAGGCAGCACAATGTGTTGGGCCGGCCCTGGTGGGAACCCCTCTCTTGGCTTGTCTTTGCTATGTACAATGTTCTGCTTTATTTTCAAGCAACAAGGATGGTGAAGTCAATGTCAACACATTGCTTTAAAATGCAATGCAGATGTCTTTAGCATCCAGTAGCTGAAGAGCAATGTTGGATCTGCATGTTTCTATGGCATTTTTTAAGTGTGAAATGCACAGGAGAGTTGATATATCCTCAAAAGAAAATTCAAGTCTTCCCTTACCAGTGAAGAGGAAGACACTGGGACCGATGTCAGCAGCAGCTGGCCAGAATAAGACTCTTAACAGTGTCTGGAACTTGACAAAGGTTATCTGCTCACATTACAAGGGCAGTGTCATATCGTTAGAGGTGTGGGCTGCTCCTCTCCTTGTCACACACTTCCTCGTTCACAGAGATAGAAAGTGCATGACAAAGGAAGGAGCGGTACTCTGTTCTAACGAGATCCTATGCTTCCCTAGTCACATGAGCCAAATTCTCCTGGGACAGGTCCAGTGCTGCCTTGTCAGTATAATAACTGGCAGTGTTCCACCATAAAGGCCTGTGTGCGCCAGTGATGGCACGCATGCCATAGGGTCACAATCACTGCCCTATACACTGTACCCTGCAACTATAATCATAAAATAAACTACTCCAGAGGAATTACAATTAAGAAAGGATTTAACAACAAATTTTCACTAGAACTAAAACTGCAAACTTTAATTGAAACTCCCTGTAAATTGGGTGAAATTACCCTTGCTCCTGTTCTGAAGGGAGGAATGTAGCTTGCTAGGGACCAAGGAATTTTATAGGGTTCTACCTCTTCTATATGTAAACCTACATCTAGTATCTACATTATCTTTTAACAACTAATCCATTTGTAAAATACCACAATTTCTTCTAAAATATTCTCTACCTGCTTATAACCACTACTATATCTAGTAACTAATTGCACTTTTCCATTCTGTACAGCCTTCTTTTTTGGAATTACATGTCAAAGTGCTTGACTTTTTTAGACATCTGGCTCCAAAATAGTCTTGTTCAGCCAAAAAGCCAAAATTCTTTCAAATAAGATGAAAGATTATCTATCATATTTAATCAAACTAAAGATGTGTCTTATCCTTCTGAATTGGCTAAAGGGGACATTATTAAGCCAAGATACTGTTAGGGACACAAAAAAAATGCAATACACCTTTATTACTGCAACAAAAACAGAAGCATGATCCAAGAGCATAAACCAAAAGACACTCCAGGGTCAGGAATCAAGTCAGGTATTCAGCTAAGCCGAGTCAGGAAACCAGAAGTCTGCAATCTCAGGAACAAGCCGAGGGTCAGAAGCACAGAAGTCAGCGAAGTCTGGAACAAGGTCATGGTCTGGAACACAGCAAACAGAAACCCAGGAAAAGTCCACAGCAGCCAGCAGCAACAGGTCAGCTATCACGGTGCCCATGTATTGCTGGCGACATTTTGACAAGCATTGTTTCCTGATGCCTTCTTACTGGCTAACGCGATATTGCTCCACCCAGTGGTAGCCTTTAAGTACTGAGCCCTGTCACTTCTGCAGGGTCCTTTCGTGGTGTTCCCGTTGCTTAGTGCTTGCTGTTGTGATTGTGTGAATCCTGTGTATGACCCGGACTGCCTGACTACTCTGTCTGATTCCGTTCCTGTTCCGTGTACCGACCCGGATTGGCTGACGTTCCTGCTCCATGTACCGACCTGGCCTGGTTGATGTTCATGCTCCGTGTACCATCCCGGATTGGCTGACGTTTCTGATCTGTGTACCGACCCGGCCTGGCTGACGTTCCTGCTCCATGTACCGACCAGGATTGGCTGACGTTCCTGCCCTGTACCGACTCAGCCTGTTTGACGTTCCTGTTCTGTGTATCGACCTGGATTGGCTGTCCAGAGCTTGCTGACCCAGCCTGTTGCCTCGATTGCTGCTCTAGCCATTCAGCTACTGTGACCCACTTACGATCCTGTGCCTCGTATCTCCATACCCCTGGGTAGTAGTTATTCCCAGTTGCACACTGTACGCTTGGGTTGTTACTGCACTCCTACTGAGGTTGGTCTCCTGGGCACCTCAGTTTGTTTCCACCACCTAGCAGTCGCCATCAAGCCTGAGCATCTGTTAACCCTTGCTGTCTTGTGCACCCCCAGGTAGGAGCTATTCTCGTTTGCACTACTAATTGCTTGGCTTGTTAATGCTCCCCTACTGAGGTTAGTCTCCTGGGAGCCTCAGTTGTCTCTACCACCTGGCAGTTGCCATTGAGCCAAAGCATCCGTTAACCCTTGTTGTCCGGTGCCGTTATCCTTGGGTCGCAGTTCACGCTGGTTCGGTTTGGCGTTACACTGTCGGAGGATACGGAAAGGCCCCACAAAAAGGGGGACCGGTTTCTGAGAGGGCACTCGGAGGTGAAGATTTCTGGAGGACAACCAGACCCTTTCCCCGACCTGGTAGGAGGGTGCAGGTAAGCGTTTACAATTAGCCTGGAGCTCCTGGGACTGTTGTGCGCGTTGCAACGACTCTTGGACCTGCACTCATGTGGAATGGATTCACTGGAGATGATCCTCCAATGCCGGGATCCCCTGGGGAGCGAACAAATCTGGAATCATGGAGGTTTGATACCCATAAATCACCATGGAAGGGGAGAGCTGGGTAGAAGCTGAGACAGCACTGTAATGAGCAAACTCTGCCCAAGGTATCAGGTCCGACCAATTGTTCTGATGGTCTGAGATGTAACACCACAGGAATTGCTCCAAGGCCTGATTAGCCCTTTCCGCTGCCCCATTCGATTGCGGGTGATAGGCCGAGGAGAAGGAAAGTTGGATACCTAGTTACGCACAGAAGGCCCTCCAGAATCTCGAGACAAACTGGCTACCCCGGTCGGAAACTATGACTTTGGGAACCCCATGTAGCCAATAGACCTCTTTGACAAAAACCATAGCCAACTCTTTAGCGGATGGAAGTTTTTGGACTGGTATGCAATGAATCATCTTAGAAAATGGTCAACGACCATGAGGATGACAGTGTGACCATTAGACAAAGGAAGGTCGACTATGAACTCCATGGCAAGTTGTGACCATGGCTTCTCCCCATTTGGTATGGGTTGAAGAAGGCCCAGTGGAAGGTCACGGGGTGATTTGGTCTGCTGACAGACTGGACAGGCAGCGACAAAGGCAGCAACATCTTTGAAGAGTTCTGGCCACCAGAAGAGATGGGAAACCAACCAGAGGAGCTGGTTCTTTCCGGGATGACCTGCTGATTTAGTCTTATGGTAGGTTGCAAGCACCTTGGTACGGAGGTCAGTAGGTACAAAACAGCACCCAGAGGGAGTCTCAGCAGGTCATCTACTTGGGCGGCCCATATTTTCTCCCCAAGGGGAGATGTTATACTGGTACATATGGTGGCTAGTACTTTGTTCTGAGGAATAATAGGACAAGGAGGACTCTCCTCTTTAGCGCCCAAGAATCGCCTGGATAGGGCATCAGCCCGGACATTTTTTGTACCTGGCAGGTACGAGACCACATAATTAAAACGAGACAAAAATAAGGCCCATCTGGCCTGTCTTGGAGACAAGTTCTTAGCTTCAGACAAGTAGGTAAGGTTTTTATGATCCGTGAGGATTAGGACCGGCATGGAAGTTCCCTAGAGCAAATGCGTCCATTCTTTGAGAGCTAGTATTATCGCCAGAAGCTCTCAATTGCCAATCTCATAATTGCACTCCGCAGGACTTAGCTTCTTCAAGAAATACCCACATGGGTGCAACTGGCTCTCTGGAGTAGGACGTTGAGACAGGAGGGCGCCTACTCCTGTCTCAGACGCATCGACCCCAAGTATGAATGGAAGCTCGGGTTTCGGGTGTGCCAGAATAGGTGCTGAGGCAAAAGCAGCTTTTAGTGACTCAAATGCCCTGATGGCTTCCGTGGAACAGTGAGTGGAGTTACTGTCTTTTTTGGTCATGTCGGTAAGGTCTCTTACAATAGAGGAAAAATTTCAGATAAATTTCCTATAGTAGTTAGCACACCCGAGGAAACATTGAAGGGAGCTGAGACCTACAGGTTGCGGCCACTCGAGAACAGCCGAGAGTTTTTTATGGTCCATAGCGAAACCGACCTCTGAAATTACGTACCCCAAGAAAGTGACCTGTTTGCAGTGGAACTCACACTTCTCTAATTTGCAAAATAGGTTATTTTCTCTTAATCTTTGCACGAATTGGTTTACATCTGCGTGTTGGCTTTCCATGGAGGAGGAATGGATCAGAAAGTCATCTAAGTATACCACCACGCACTGTTGGAACATGTTCTAGAGGACATCATTCAAGAATTCTTGGAAAACAGCAGGAGCATTGCAGAGACCAAAGGACATTACAAGGTATTCATAATGCCCGCTCCTGGTGTTAAATGTAGTTTTCCATTCATGGCCCTCCTTTATCCATACCAGATTATACGCCCCTCGCAGGTCAAGCTTAGTGAATACCTGAGACCCTTTCAATCAATCGAATAGCTCAGTAACCAGTGAAATAGGGTAGGTGGTCTTAACCGTGACATGATTGAGCCCCCTGTAGTCAATGCATGGTCTCAGTTCACCACTCTTTTTCTTCACGAAGAAGAATCTGGCCCCAGCAGGAGAGGAGGACTTGCAGATGAACCCCCGGGACAGCGCATCCACAACATACTCCTCCATGGCCTTATTCTCCACGACAGAAAAGGTTTGCGGAACCATGGATAACCCAGGATCACAGGATAGTGAGGAGAGTGGATCACCTGGAATTGTAAGGTTTCGTGACGGAGAGACTCTACTGCCATAGACAAAGGAATGGTTTTGTGGGTGACCTGCGGCGGCTGTAGGGGTTTATCATCAATCACCTCAAGGGCAAGTGGAGTGGTACGAAGCTGCAATTGAATGGAGTGCTTCTGGACGAAGTCACTGTCAACAAAGAGGCCCGCTGCACCTGAGTCAATAAGTGCCTCTGAAGTAATGGAACTTTTGCCCCAAGAAAGCCCAACGGAGACTAGTGGTTTATATGTATCAATATACGGGGACGCCGAGACGCCACCTAAGGACCTTAGGTGCGGTTGTCCCAGACGTGTAGGACAATTTTGCAGAGGATGCATTGCCTTACTGCAGTAAAGGCACAGGCCCTCCCTCCTCCTCAAGGCCTTTTCTGCAACTGAAAGGCAAGTGAACTCAATTTGCATGGGCTCCACATTGCCTGAGGTTTCAAGACTAGGAGGTACGGGTGGGGACGAAAGGCTCGGAGTTAAATGGATGGGATGCCTCCGCAGGCACTCCCTAAAAGATTCAGGAGTCGATTAGAATACAATATGAGACCAGTTTCTCTAAATCACTGGGAAGGTCCCGGGCTGCAGTCTCATCTTTAACTGTGTCTGAAAGCCCATTAGCGAAAGCAGCCACGAGAGCCTCATTATTCCAACAAACCTCGGCTGCCAGGGTACGAAATTCTATGGCAAAATCGGAAACCATCCTAGTACCCTGCTGGATGTATATTAGGTGCTTGGCAGCCGAGGTGGAGTGGCCCGGTATATCAAATAGCCATTTAAAGGATGCCACAAACTCAGGGTAACTGTATACAATGGGCTCCTGCGTCTCTCAAAGGGGAGTGGCCCAAGCCAAGGCCCTGTCAGAGAGTAAGGAAATCACAAGGCCCACCTTACTCCTATCAGACAGGAAGGACTGTGGTACCATCTCCAGATAGATGCCAACCTGGTTTAGAAAATCTCTGCATTGGTTAGGGTCACCCCCATAATGCTGGGGGAGCGGGGAAGACCCTGTCATACCTCTCGCAACAGTGGAATCACCATTGGCAGCCAGAGCGGAGGCGGCAGCAGCTATAGAGTCAGCCTGCACCGAAGACCGCTGAGGCTGTGGAACCAGATGCTCAGTACGGAGCGACAAAACCTGGAGGGCTGCAGCAAGCTGGTCCATGCGCTGGTCTACCTGGTCCAGCCTGAAAAAAATATTCAGTGGATTGCCTGCGTCTGCTGAGTTCATGGTCCTTGTGTACTGTTAGGGACCAGGAACCAGACATGACACAAAAAGGTAAAATACAATACACCTTTATTAGTGCAACAAAAAGAGAAGCATGATCAAAGAGCATAAACCAAAAGTCACGCCAGGGTCAGGAATCAAGACAGGTATTCAGCCGAGCCTGAGTCAGGAAACCAGAAGTCTGTGATGTCAGGAGCAAGCCGAGGGTCAGAAGCACAGAAGTCAGTGAAGTCTGGAACAAGCCGATGGTCTGGAACACAGCAAACAGGAAGACAGGAAAAGTCCACAGCAACCATCAGCAACAGGTCAGCAAAAAACCATAAGGACAATGAGGAAGTGAGCCAAGCTGCTATAAATACCCTGAGAGGGTTGGCTGATAACAGTCAGGTGAGTAATCAGAGAGATCAGCTGATACAGCCAGAGACAGAAACTCAGAAGACAGCAGCAGTGGATAGCAGAGCACTGGATTAGCACAGTCAGCAAAATCAATAGCAGAATGGGAGCAGCTCAGCAAAACCTTGACAGATACATGGAGATTAATCTGATAATCTAAAAACTAGTATAATCCATATTCTTAAAGAAAATACTAGAGCCAATAACTCAGGATCCATAAATTAAATCTTAGATGTCTGTACATCTAATTCGTATTCATATACTTGAATAAATCTCAAATGCTTTCATTACCTCCATTCCAAACAAAAATAAGATTGTCAAAGTACTTGCGATAGAGGGCAGGTTCAAACCAAAGAGGTTATTAGCCCAAATATGATCATCTTCAAAATATCCCATAAAACGATTAGTAAAGCTGGGAGCAAACCTGATCCCCATTTGTGTACCGTTGTTTTGAAGACGATAGTTACTTTTGAAAACCAAAGAATTGTGAGAGAGTGAAATCTAAAAGTTGTAATATAAACTCCTTCTGACGTTCAAGCATAAGAATATCTCTAAATAAAGACTAACTGCTTTCAAGCCATCAGCATGATGAATGTTAACACGCAATTACTGTGTATTAATGGAAACCCAACAAAAACCAGACTCCCAATAAACCGACTGTATATCCAGCAACAATTGTTTAGTATCCCTCAAAAGGAGCTTAAAAGCAATATATAGCATTGCATATGAAATTGTATAAATTGTGAGAGATTTGAGGTGAAACAATTCACACACAAAATATTATGAAGACCTGGTGGCTCTATAGGGCCTTTATGAATCTTAGGTACATGGCAATACACCTCCACCCTCAATTCTCTCATATAGATAACCTGTCTGGCACCCTTATCCAACTTGACAAGTTCAGTTTAAAATGAACTTTCACAGAAGCTGAATTAAACACAGCAATTAACACCTTGCACTTTGAGTCCTGGACCTGATGGCCTCACAGACATAGATTAAATAAATTTAGAGATATACTAGCACCTCATTTTCTCCACACATTTAACTCTGTAGCACAGGCTTTAGAGGCTCATATTACCATTCTCCTCAGTGAAGGAAAATATACCTTTCTATATGTAAGCTGTCAGCAGATTTCTTTGGTTAATGTAGGTGTACAACTTTTCACTGAGCTGATTGCTAACTGCCTTAAAACCATGCTAGGATATTTGGTCCATCAGGATAAAGCAGGGTTTGTCGCTACCCGTGAGGCCAAAGACAATCCTTATACAATATTTTCGGCCAAACAACATTCCCACTGTACTCCTTTCCACAGATGCTGAAAAAGTTTACAACTGGTTATGGTGTGACTATTTGGAGGCTGTCTTACAAAAATGAGGCTTTGGGCTTTGCTTTTTAACCCCTGTTATGACTCTTTACACATCCAATAGTGAATTCTGATCCAGCTCTATTCTCTAGCATCCATGGGATTACAAGGGAAAATAAGCATTAAAACTGTTACTTAGTATTTTAACCCTTTGGATACAATCACCCAGTGGATTACTACATTAGTATTTACATACTCGGATGCTATATCCAAGACACTACTAGGTAATAAGGTTATTAAAAACTGACACCTGGGTATTTTAATGAAAAACTATGTCATAGGACTTTTAGCTTTTTGTCATGAGTAAAACAAGGATACTTCCACTGCTGTCAGTTATATTCAAATGTTATAAATGTTCAAATTGTCAGTAAGAGAATCAAAATGTGATTACTTCCTAAAATGTCACACTGATAGCACAACTCAGCAGTTTCTTTCACATTATATGGAGAATTGTTTTTCTGTGACTCACCCTTCCCATAGTTTACAAAAGAATAGTTAAATGGAATCTGACTATTAATGTATAAGACCAAGAGTTTAAACTGTAATAACTGTGGAAATATGCATATCTCTGCAGTTTATTCCAGTGCCTACAATCCCATGACTTTCTCTTTGTTAGAAGGACAGTGCTGATCATTAACTTCTGAATGACACAATAAGACTCAGTATGTATACCAAGTAAGAAGCCACCTGTAACAGAAAACTTATGTTGGGAAACTGTCCATATTTTGTTGAACAGACATAGACTCTGCTTCTTTGACTGTAAGGAGCCATTACTTACTTTCTACACTTGATCATCCATTCTGCTATTAATGTCCTAGTGTTTGCTATTATTGCTATTATTGTCCTTGGTGCTACAACCCTGTAGATATGCTCTCTAAATCTTCTACCCTATCCTCTCTATGAACCTGACATCCCCTGTCAGTGACACATTGTGAGCCCACTTGTGCTCCCATACTCCCAATATCCATCGGAAGTTATTGCTACCCCTGCTCATTATGAATACCTAATAGATGGCATTGTTTATTTTTCTGACATTTTATTTTCTGATTTCATTTATACATTTATTCTTCATAAGTTGTTTTCTATCATTTTCTCTTAATTTTTATGCCTATGTGAGAATAAATACTGCTCACTTTGATGCTTTTTTTGCTCTGTCTACTCCAGCCATATGTTTTTTGTATGAGCTCCGCTATTACAGCTCAAGCCATATTGCTGAAATAGGACAAGCAGCAAAAAGGAAATATTATGTACCCTAGAGAACTTTATAAGGAGAGATAAACACCTGTTAGAACATTATATATATATTAGTTGAAAATCCCATGTACACGGGCCTCAGTGCCACCCAGCAATCTCGGCTGGTGGCCAGATCCTGTTGATCGCGCTGCAGTCTTGCACAGTAATGACTGCCCGAATGTGCCGCGGCTGATAACGGAGCGGGGCTCTCCGAATTTAGACCATAGTCCTCTCTGCGCACCTTCCTGGGACCAGGGTTATCAGCCGCAGCATGGGCAGTCTCTACTTCACAAGACTGCGGCGCATGCAGCCGTCTCTACTGCCTATGACGGCTTCTGACAAACATAGTTTTAGCGAATGATTATATAGGAGATATATATATATATATATATAATATATATCCAGGGGCGACCAAAGTGGACCAGCATGCATTAATCTATTGAATATTGTTTCATTTTTTTACTCTCTTTGCTGCTTTGCGATGTGCTGGTGTACAGCGATCTGCCGCTGGATAATTTACTGCTATGTACATTGGGGCTTTGTCTGTATATTTGTATATTATGTTTCTTGTTTCTGCTTTTGTACACATATTGGTATATGTAATAGCATTCTACACTTTATTGTTTCATTTTTCCTTTTCTATTTGTTAATTCACCCCTTTCCCTCCTCCCCCTTTATGGTAACTGACAGGATGCCATTTGGCTCCCAATTAGTGTATACTGTAGGGTATTTAAAGGATCACTTATACCTTTTCAAGTAGTCTTGAGAAATGCCTGAATTGTAGCCGAAACATAGATTCAATAAATCAGCACATTTCTTTTGTCAGCAAGATCTGTGAGTGCGGCTCTTTGCTCTATTTTGTATATTCATCTTTGTGAGACCGGCACCCAGGGAATTTTTTTTTGATTTACAGTGAGTGCTCTACCACACAGAAATTATATATATATATATATATATATATATATATATATATATATATATACTAGCAATGTGGGACGGCGTTGCCCGTCAGGATATATAGGGAATTAATGCACACACACGGATGCGAGACAAACACAGAGACACACACGCAAATGCACATGCATGCACTGAGATGCTTAAAGAGCGACAGTCATACACACATACATGCAGACACATAGAGTGTGATACAGACATGCAACACACACAGTGAGAAACACACAGGCACACACAGAGAGACACACACACAGAAGTGAGTCATAAGGGGTTGACTTATGTGTATGGTGGAAGGTGGATCGTGCTGGCTCCCGGGATGTGAGTGACTGGCATTCATTCATGTAATTGAAATGCGTGTGGTAATTGCACATACTATGGTGGAAGGTGGATCGTGCTGGCTCCCGGGGTGTGATTACGTGTGAGTGATTGTGTTTGAGTGCGAGATTGAGTGATTGCGTGTGAGTGATTGAGTGTGTTAGTGAGTGTGTGTGATTGAGTGAGTGTGTTAGTGAGTGTGTGTGATTGAGTAAGAATGTGTGAGTGAGAGTGTGTATGATAGTGAGAGGGTGTGAGTGATTGAGGGTGTGAGTGATTGAGGGTGAGAGTGTGATTGAGGGTGAGAGTGTGATTGAGTGTGACTGCGAGACTGTAAGTGTGAGAGTGTGATTGAGTGTGAGACTGTGAGAGTGTGAGACTGTGAGAGTGTGATTGAGTGATTGAGTGTGAGAATGAGACTGTGTGAGAGTGTGAGTGTGATTCAGTGAGACTGTGAGAGTGTGATTGAGAGTGTGTGAGTGTGATTGAGTGAGACTGTGAGAGTGTGATTGAGTGAGACTGTGTGAGTGTAATTGAGTGTGTGAGTGATTGGGTGTGAGACTGAGAGAGTGAGAGAGACTGTGTGAGACTGAGAGTGTGAGAATGTGAGTGTGAGAGAGTGTGTGACTGTGAGAGTGTGTGAGACTGTGAGAGACTGTGAGAGTGTGAGAGAGAGTGTGAGAGACTGTGAGACTGAGAGTGTGAGAGACTGAGACTGTGAGACTGAGAGTGTGAGAGACTGTGAGACTGAGAGTGTGAGAGACTGTGTGAGACTGTGAGACTGAGACTGTGAGAGAGACTGTGAGAGTGTGAGAGAGTGTGAGACTGAGAGAGTGTGAGACTGTGAGAGTGTGAGAGAGTGTGAGACTGTGAGAGACTGTGAGAGAGTGTGAGAGTGTGAGAGAGAGTGTGAGAGAGACTGTGTGTGTGAGACTGTGTGTGTGTGAGACTGTGAGAGTGTGAGAGCGTGTGAGAGTGTGAGAGCGTGTGAGACTGAGAGAGTGCGAGTGTGTGAGACTGAGAGTGTGAATGAGTAAGACTGAGAGTGTGGATGAGTGAGACAGTGTGAGAGTGAGAGAGAGAGACTGTGAGAGTGAGAGAGTGAGACTGTGAGAGTGTGAGACTGTGAGAGTGTGTGAGACTGAGAGTGTGAATGAGTGAGAGACTGTGAGAGTGAGAGAGAGAGAGTGTGAGAGTGTGAGACTGTGAGAGTGTGAGAGCGTGTGAGACTGAGAGCGTGCGAGACTGAGAGAGTGCGAGTGTGCGAGACTGAGAGAGTGTGTGTGTGTGAGAGTGTGTGTGTGAGAGAGTGTGTGTGTGAGAGAGTGTGTGTGTGAGAGAGACTGTGTGTGAGAGAGACTGTGTGAGAGACTGTGTGTGAGACTGTGTGAGTGTGAGACAGAGAGTGCGAGACTGAGAGTATGTGAGTGTGTGAGAGTGAGAGAGTGAGACTGTGTGAGAGTGAGACTGTGTGAGAGTGTGAGAGTGAGCCTGTGTGAGAGTGTGAGAATGAGAGTGAGAGAGAGAGACTATGTGAGAGTGAGAGAGAGACTATGTGAGAGTGAGAGAGAGAGACTGTGAGAGTGTGAGAGATAGACTGTGAGAGTGAGACTGTGAGAGTAAGAGACTGTTAGACTGTGTGAGTGTGAGACTGTGAGTGTGAGACTGTGAGAGACTGTGAGAGAGTGTGAGAGTGTGAGAGAGACTGTGAGAGTGTGAGAGAGAGTGTGAGAGAGACTGTGTGTGTGAGACTGTGTGTGTGTGAGACTGTGAGAGTGTGAGAGCGTGTGAGACTGAGAGAGTGCGAGACTGAGAGAGTGCGAGTGTGTGAGACTGAGAGTGTGAATGAGTAAGACTGAGAGTGTGGATGAGTGAGACAGTGTGAGAGTGAGAGAGAGAGACTGTGAGAGTGAGAGAGTGAGACTGTGAGAGTGTGAGACTGTGAGAGCGTGTGAGACTGAGAGTGTGAATGAGTGAGAGACTGTGAGAGTGAGAGAGAGAGAGTGTGAGACTGTGAGAGTGTGAGAGCGTGTGAGACTGAGAGCGTGTGAGACTGAGAGAGTGCGAGTGTGCGAGACTGAGAGAGTGTGTGTGTGTGAGAGTGTGTGTGTGAGAGAGTGTGTGTGTGAGAGAGTGCGTGTGTGAGAGAGACTGTGTGTGAGAGAGACTGTGTGTGAGAGAGACTGTGTGAGAGACTGTGTGTGAGACTGTGTGAGTGTGAGACAGAGAGTGCGAGACTGAGAGTATGTGAGTGTGTGAGAGTGAGAGAGTGAGACTGTGTGAGAGTGAGACTGTGTGAGAGTGTGAGAGTGAGACTGTGTGAGAGTGTGAGAATGAGAGTGAGAGACTGTGAGAGTGAGAGAGAGACTATGTGAGAGTGAGAGAGAGAGACTGTGAGAGTGTGAGAGATAGACTGTTAGAGTGAGACTGTGAGAGTAAGAGACTGTTAGACTGTGTGAGAGTGAGAGAGAGAGACTATGTGAGAGTGAGAGAGAGAGGCTGTGAGAGTGTGAGAGAGAGACTGTGAGAGTAAGAGACTGTGAGACTGTGTGAGACTGTGAGTGTGAGACTGTGAGTGTGAGACTGTGACTGTGTGTGAGACTGTGTGTGAGAGTGAGAGACTGTGAGACTGTGTGTGAGAGTGTGAGACTGTGAGTGTGTGAGACTGTGTGAGACTGTGTGAGAGTGAGACTGAGAGAGTGTGAGACTGTATGTGAGAGTGTGACTGTGTGTGAGACTGTGAGAGTGAGAGACTGTGAGAGAGCGTGAGAGTGAGAGACTGTGAGAGTGAGACTGTGTGAGACTGTGTGTGAGTGTGAGACTGTGTGTGAGTGTGAGACTGTGTGTGTGTGAGACTGTGAGAGTGTGAGAGACTGTGTGAGTGTGAGAGACTGTGTGAGACTGTGAGTGCGAGACTGTGAGTGCGAGAATGTGAGTGTGAGACTGTGAGTGCGAGACTGTGAGTGCAAGACTGTGAGTGCAAGACTGAGTGAGACAGTGTGAGAGTGAGAGAGAGAGACTGTGAGACTGAGAGTGTGTGAGACTGAGAGTGTGAGAGACTGAGAGTGTGAGAGACTGAGAGTGTGAGAGAGTGTGAGAGAGTGTGTGAGAGTGTGTGAGAGTGTGTGAGAGTGTGTGAGAGAGTGTGTGAGAGTGTGTGAGAGAGTGTGAGAGAGTGTGAGACTGTGTGAGACTGTGTGAAAGTGTGTGAAAGTGTGAGAGTGAGAGAGAGAGACTGTGAGAGTGAGAGAGAGAGACTGTGAGAGTGTGAGAGAGAGAGACTGAGAGTAAGAGACTGTGAGACAGTGTGAGACTGTGAGACAGTGTGAGTGTGAGACTGTGTGAGTGTGAGACTGTGTTTGAGAGTGAGACTGTGTGTGAGACTGTGTGTGAGACTGTGTGTGTGAGACTGTGTGAGACTGTGTGTGAGACTGTGTGAGACTGTGAGAGACCGTGTGAGAGTGTGAGACTGTGTGTGAGTGTGAGACTGTGTGAGTATGAGACTGTGAGACAGTGTGAGACAGTGTGAGACTGTGTGTGAGAGTGTGAGACTGTGTGAGTGTGAGACTGTGTGAGTGTGAGACTGTGAGATAGTGTGAGACTGTGTGTGAGACTGTGAGACTGTGTGTGAGACTGTGTGTGAGACTGTGTGTGAGACTGTGTGTGAGACTGTGTGAGACTGTGTGTGTGTGAGACTGTGTGAGACTGTGAGAGACCGTGTGAGAGTGTGAGACTGTGTGTGAGAGTGTGAGACTGTGTGAGAGTGAGACTGTGTGTGAGAGTGAGACTGTGTGAGAGTGAGACTGTGTGAGAGTGTGAGAGTGAGAGAGAGAGACTATGTGAGAGTGAGAGAGAGAGACTATGTGAGAGTGAGAGAGAGAGGCTGTGAGAGTGTGAGAGAGAGACTGTGAGAGTAAGAGACTGTGTGAGACTGTGAGTGTGAGACTGTGAGTGTGAGACTGTGAGACTGAGACTGTGAGACTGAGACTTTGTGTGAGACTGTGTGTGAGAGTGAGAGACTGTGAGACTGTGTGTGAGAGTGTGAGCCTGTGAGTGTGTGAGACTGTGTGAGACTGTGTGAGAGTGTGACTGTGTGTGAGACTGTGAGAGAGTGTGAGACTGTGAGAGAGCATGAGAGCGTGAGAGTGAGAGACTGTGAGAGTGAGACTGTGTGTGAGTGTGAGACTGTGTGTGAGTGTGAGACTGTGTGTGTGTGAGACTGTGAGAGTGTGAGAGACTGTGTGAGTGTGAGAGACTGTGCGAGACTGTGAGTGCGAGACTGTGAGTGCGAGAATGTGAGTGTGAGACTGTGAGTGTGTGAGACTGAGAGTGTGAGAGACTGAGAGTGTGAGAGACTGAGAGTGTGTGAGAGTGTGTGAGAGAGTGTGAGAGAGTGTGAGACTGTGTGAAAGTGTGAGAGTGAGAGAGAGAGACTGTGAGAGTGAGAGAGAGAGACTGTGAGAGTGTGAGAGAGAGAGAGACTGAGAGTAAGAGACTGTGAGACAGTGTGAGTGTGAGACTGTGTGAGTGTGAGACTGTGTTTGAGAGTGAGACTGTGTTTGAGAGTGAGACTGTGTGTGAGAGTGAGACTGTGTGTGAGAGTGTGAGACTGTGTGTGAGACTGTGTGTGAGAGTGTGTGAGACTGTGACTGTGTGAGACTGTGTGTGAGAGGGTGAGACTGTGTGTGAGTGTGAGACTGTGTGAGTATGAGACTGTGAGACAGTGTGAGACAGTGTGAGACTGTGTGAGTGTGAGACTGTGTGAGTGTGAGACTGTGTGTGAGACTGTGAGGCTGTGTGTGAGACTGTGTGTGAGACTGTGTGTGAGACTGTGTGAGACTGTGAGAGACCGTGTGAGAGTGTGAGACTGTGTGTGAGAGTGTGAGACTGTGTGAGAGTGAGACTGTGTGTGAGAGTGTGAGACTGTGTGAGAGTGAGACTGTGTGAGAGTGAGAGAGAGAGACTGTGAGACTGTGTGAGTGTGAGACTGTGTGAGTGTGAGACTGTGTGTGAGACTGTGAGACTGTGTGTGAGACTGTGTGTGAGACTGAGAGTGAGAGAGTGTGAGATTGTGAGAGAGTGAGAGACTGTGAGAGTGTGAGAGAGAGAGTGAGAGACTGTGAGAGTGTGAGAGAGAGTGTGAGACTGAGAGAGTGTGAGAGTGTGAGACTGTATGAGAGTGTGAGACTGTGTGTGAGTGTGAGAATGTGTGAGACTGTGTGACTGAGAGTGTGAGAGAGACTGTGAGACTGTGTGTGAGAGAGAGACTGTGAGAGTGTGACTGTGTGAGAGTGTGAGACTGTGTGAGAGTGAGACTGAGAGAGTGTGAGAGAGAGTGTGAGACTGTGTGTGAGAGTGTGAGACTGTGTGTGAGACTGTGAGAGAGTGTGAGAGTGAGAGACTGTGAGAGTGTGAAACTGTGTGTGAGTGTGAGACTGTGTGTGAGTGTGAGACTGTGTGTGAGTGTGAGACTGTGTGTATGTGAGACTGCATGTGTGAGAGAGTGTGAGAGACTGTGAGAGTGTGAGAGACTGTGAGAGACTGTGTCAGTGTGAGGGACTGTGTGAGACTGTGTGAGACTGAGAGAGACTGTGAGAGACACTGAGAGTGTGAAACTGTGTGAGACTGTGACTGTGAGACTGACTGTGAGACTGTGACTGTGTGAGAGACTGTGTGAGACTGTGAGAGTGTGTGAGAGTGTGTGTGAGAGAGTGTGAGAATGTGTGAGAGTGTAAGAGACTGTGAGAGTGTGAGGGACTGTGTGAGACTGCGAGAGAGACTGCGAGAGACTGCGAGAGAGACTGCGAGAGACTGAGACTGTGTGAGACTGCGAGAGTGTGAGACTGCGAGAGTGTGAGACTGTGTGAGACTGTGACTGTGTGAGAGACTGTGTGAGACGGTGTGTGAGAGAGTGTGAGAGTGTAAGAGACTGTGAGAGTGTGAGGGACTGTGAGAGACTGTGTGAGATTGTGAGACTGAGAGTGTGAGACTGTGTGAAAGTGTGAGACTGTGTGACTGTGTGAGACTGTGAGAGTGTGAGACTGAGAGTGTGTGAGACTGAGAGTGTGTGAGACTGAGAGTGTGAGGGACTGTGAGACTGCGAGAGAGACTGTGAGAGACTGAGAGTGTGAGACTGAGAGTGTGAGACTGAGAGTGTGTGAGACTGAGAGTGTGAGACTGAGAGTGTGTGAGACTGCGAGAGAGACTGTGTGAGACTGTGAGAGTGTGAGACTGAGAGTGTGAGGGACTGTGAGAGTGTGAGGGACTGTGTGAGACTGCGAGAGAGACTGTGTGAGACTGCGAGAGAGACTGTGAGTGTGATACTGTGAGTGTGATACTGTGAGTGTGAGACTGTGAGTGTGAGACTGAGAGTGTGTGAGACTGAGAGTGTGTGAGACTGCGAGAGAGACTGTGTGAGACTGCGAGAGAGACTGTGAGAGACTGTGAGACTGAGAGTGTGAGACTGAGAGTGTGAGACTGTGTGAAAGTGTGAGACTGTGAGAGTGTGAGAGAGTGTGAGAGACTGTGTGAGACTGAGAGTGTAAGAGACTGTGAGAGTGTGAGGGACTGTGAGAGACTGCTAGAGAGACTGTGTAAGACTGCGAGAGAGACTGTGTGAGACTGCGAGAGAGACTGTGAGAGTGTGAGACTGAGAGTGTGTGGGACTGAGAGAGTGTGTGGGACTGAGAGAGTGTGAGGGACTGTGAGAGTGTGAGGGACTGTGTGAGACTGCGAGAGAGGCTGTGTGAGACTGCGAGAGAGACTGTGTGAGACTGCGAGAGAGACTGTGAGAGACTGTGAGAGTGTGAGACTGTGTGAAAGTGTGAGACTGAGAGTGTGAGACTGAGAGTGTGAGACTGAGAGTGTGAGACTGAGACTGTGTAAGAGTGTGAGACTGAGACTGTGTGCGACTGTGAGAGTGTGTGAGAGTGTGTGAGAGAGTGTGAGAGTGTGTGAGAGTGTAAGAGACTGTGAGAGTGTGAGGGACTGTGTGAGACTGCGAGAGAGACTGCGAGAGACTGCGAGAGAGACTGCAAGAGACTGAGACTGTGTGAGACTGTGTGAGACTGCGAGAGTGTGAGACTGCGAGAGTGTGAGACTGTGTGAGACTGTGACTGTGTGAGAGACTGTGTGAGACGGTGTGTGAGAGAGTGTGAGAGTGTAAGAGACTGTGAGAGTGTGAGGGACTGTGAGAGACTGTGTGAGATTGTGAGACTGAGAGTGTGAGACTGTGTGAAAGTGTGAGACTGTGTGACTGTGTGAGACTGTGAGAGTGTGAGACTGAGAGTGTGTGAGACTGAGAGTGTGTGAGACTGAGAGTGTGAGGGACTGTGAGACTGCGAGAGAGACTGTGAGAGACTGAGAGTGTGAGACTGAGAGTGTGAGACTGAGAGTGTGTGAGACTGAGAGTGTGAGACTGAGAGTGTGTGAGACTGCGAGAGAGACTGTGTGAGACTGTGAGAGTGTGAGACTGAGAGTGTGAGACTGTGTGAAAGTGTGAGACTGTGTGAGACTGTGAGACTGCGAGAGAGACTGTGTGAGACTGCGAGAGAGACTGTGTGAGACTGCAAGTGTGTGAGACTGAGAGTGTGAGGGACTGTGAGAGTGTGAGGGACTGTGTGAGACTGCGAGAGAGACTGTGTGAGACTGCGAGAGAGACTGTGAGTGTGATACTGTGAGTGTGATACTGTGAGTGTGAGACTGTGAGTGTGAGACTGAGAGTGTGTGAGACTGAGAGTGTGTGAGACTGCGAGAGAGACTGTGTGAGACTGCGAGAGAGACTGTGAGAGACTGTGAGACTGAGAGTGTGAGACTGAGAGTGTGAGACTGTGTGAAAGTGTGAGACTGTGAGAGTGTGAGAGAGTGTGAGAGACTGTGTGAGACTGTGAGACTGAGAGTGTAAGAGACTGTGAGAGTGTGAGGGACTGTGAGAGACTGCTAGAGAGACTGTGTAAGACTGCGAGAGAGACTGTGTGAGACTGCGAGAGAGACTGTGAGAGTGTGAGACTGAGAGTGTGTGGGACTGAGAGAGTGTGTGGGACTGAGAGAGTGTGAGGGACTGTGAGAGTGTGAGGGACTGTGTGAGACTGCGAGAGAGGCTGTGTGAGACTGCGAGAGAGACTGTGTGAGACTGCGAGAGAGACTGTGAGAGACTGTGAGAGTGTGAGACTGTGTGAAAGTGTGAGACTGAGAGTGTGAGACTGAGAGTGTGAGACTGAGAGTGTGAGACTGAGACTGTGTAAGAGTGTTAGACTGAGACTGTGTGCGACTGTGAGACTGAGAGTGTGTGCGACTGTGAGACTGCGACTGTGTGAGAGACTGTGTGAGAGTGTGAGACAGAATGTGTGCTTTGCAATGCATTGCTTACCCCTCTGGCACTCAAAGGGTTAAGTTGAGCTAACATAGCAATATAACACACGGTGGCTCTTCAGTTGAGGCAATGTAGCAATATGCTGAGGTATCAAATAGAATAGTGTTTGAGGCTTGCCCTCTGTAACATACAGCAAAGCATCTCTCTCCCTTTAAGGAGAAAGGGTGGGAATCAGGAAGCAGGAAGTGGAGGAGTGACAGTTGAGACTGTGAGGTGACTGAAGAGATGATGAGTTAAATAAGAGTTGCTATTAACACCCTCATACTGAAACAGAGTGTATGGAGGGTTACAGTTATCTGTGGGAGGTGAAACAGTGTGTTTGTGGGGTCATGATCCTGAGTGAGAGTGTGAGTGGACCGGGAGAAGTTACTGATATCCCTACCTCAGGAGCAAGTGGCAGTTATATATTTTTTTTTTTGTCAGTTGGATACTGGTGGGCGGGCTGGGGAGGGTGGGCCAACTCCCTGTATGATAAACACGCCCCCATTGAATCACCCAATGAGAGCAGTAAAGTCCCCATTCAATCACCCAATAGGAGTTGTGTCTCCTAATGAGACATAAATTATGTAATTAGACATTCTGTTCAATGTGAGTTTCTTTTCTGAGGAGACATAAATTATGTTCTGTGTGTGGGGTACCATAAATTATGCAATGAGGCTTATTCTTTTATATATATAGATATAACTCACAGTGCCAGCTCCCCATTACATATCCATGTAAATATATAATTTTAATGTGAATAATAGAAATAGATACAAAGACAGCAGCAGAGAATGAGAGGGTTCTCCAGTCCCCAAAACCTCAGATACAGACCCAAAGTGAAAACATACAAACAAAGACAATACTGCACTCTTCAATGTACAATAAAATGTGTGCATATATAATATTTCTTAGTAAATATGTACCCTATAATGTACATATATGAATATTTCTGAGAATAAGCGAGAATTTGGTATTCACAAATTGGCCAAGTCATGGGTTAGCTTGCCACCACGCCACGTTATCTCAATATTCCGCAAGTGCTACTCTAATACAACATAAAACCCTATCTAAAATAAAAATCCCTGATGAAGTGTTTTTGGAAAGGCGTTGGAGGGGGGGACCCTTTAAATCCTTTCTTTACAATGATTGTGGGTCCCGATGTGGTGCAATTAAAATCAGAAGACAAACAATATAAAAAACATATAAATTGGACTTACCTAATGTAAAAACATCAATAGGTATACAAAGTGAGTGTATGAGAGGATTGTGAATCCAACAATCCTCTCCTTAAAGATAACTTTTTATGTATACCCCCACAGGTCATGTGAGGAGTGAATGATTACAGCCAGACAGACGCAAGCCAGGACAAGCCATATAGGCCTAGTCCTTAAAGGGCCAGAGAGCTAAAGAAAAAGAAAACTTGATATAGTGCAATAATATTAATTATGTAAATAATTGAGTGGAATAAGTGAAGAGTCAGCTAGAATGAGCTAAGGAGAAAAGGAGACAAGAAGGAAGAAAGAAAACTCACAGTGCCAGCTCACCATAACATATCCATGTAAATATATAATTGTAATGTAAATAATAGAAATGGATACAAAGACAGCAGCAGAGAATGAGAGGGTTCTCCAGTCCTCCAAACCTCAGGTACAGACCCAAAGTGAAAACAGACAAACAAAGAGACAATCCTGTGTTCGTCTATGTAAAATAAAATGTGTGCCCTGTAATGTGCATATATAATATTTCTTAGTAAATATGTGCCCTATAATGTGCATATATGAATATTTCTGAGAAAAATAAGTCAGAATTTGGTATTCACAAATTGGCCAAGTCGTGGGTAAGCTTACCACCACACCACAGTATCTCACTATTCCGCAAGTCCTACTTTAATACAACTTAAAACCATATCTAAATTAAAAATCTTTGATGAAGTAGTTTTGGAAACGCGTTTAAATACTTTCTTTACAATGCTTGTGGGTTCCACTGTGGTGCAATTAAAAACAGAAGACAAACAATATAAAAAACATATAAATAGGACTTACCTAATGTAAAAACCTCAATAGGCACACATTTTATTTTACATAGTCGAGCGCAGAATTGTCTCTTTGTTTGTCTGTTTTCACTTTGGCCCTTTAAGGACTAGCTCTGTATGGCCTGTCCTGGCATCTGTGTGGCTGTAATCATTCACCCCTCACATGACCTGTGGGGGGTGGACATAAAAAGGTATCTTTAAGGAGAGCATTGTTGGATCCACAATACTCTCATACATTCACTTTGTATACCTATTGAGGTATTGAGATATTGGGGGTCGGGCTGGATAGTGAGGACGGGCCAACTCCCTGCAGTGATTTTCCCTGCTACTCCTGTGAAAATCATGCCCCCATTGAATTACCCAATGGGAGCAGTAACGTCTCCTTACCGCCTCCCCTGGGTGTGTTTGCCAGGCACACAGAAGTCTTCTTTTAAATATAAATATATATATATATATATATATATATATATATATATATATATATATATATATCTATATATATATATTTATATTTATATATATTTATATATTGGACTACTTCAATTTTCATTTGGACTACAAGACTGATAACTATTGTGGTCTGCCTAGGACCTTGTCCCTTTACCCCCTATTCCACCTAGACAACCACACATTTGGTTACTTCACACATGGGGCAATGTTACTCTCCTGACATCACAATAGTGTTTATCCTTTAGGGAAGCGCTGTGTACCCTTTTCCTATTTCAATTACAACAATGCTCATAATGAAAGGGGGTCAGAATTCATCAAAATTCGACATTATGGTTGAGGAGACTGGCTAGGGGTACAAGGGATAGGGGGATGGGAGAAAGAAAAAAGAAATAGGGAGATAGGTGAAGGGTACAAGAGAAAGAGGGACAAGTGAGAGGTAAAAGAGACAGAGGGTTGGGTAAGAGATACAAGAGACAGAGGGACAGGCTGAGAGGTTCAAGAAACAGAACACAAAAGAGGTGCAAGAGGCAAGCGACACGTGAAAGGCAAGACTGACTGCCACAGGAGACAGAAGGACAGGACTGAGGTAAAAGATAATCTGGAGACAGGTACAAGAGACATGCTGATATACTGATGACATAATATATATTTGATTAGAGCATCAAACACCTTGTACCAAACTGTGTCTGAAAAGGTCATGACAATTTGTGGTCAGATCTGTTGCTCTCATAGCCAATCATGATAACGTTCAGTCAGATTTCTAGCTTTCTAAGGACTCGATCCAAATGTTGGAGATAAAAATGCCGGCAGGGCAAAATGGATACCAACCGACAAAATAAAATGTCTTTGTCAATATTCAAATGTCCTACCGGCTTAAAGCACAACGGACATTAGGCCACAAAAATTATCTTGTGGCCAAACGTCCATTTTGTGTGCTAAGTTCCCAAAAAGCTGTTAAATAGCGGCAGTATTGGGAACTTCAAAGGAAAAAAAGCTAACAATCGGTGCTTGGCAGTATGTTAGACTTACCTGTCATCCACTGTCCTTCTCCTTCTGTCCTTCTCTTCATTCTTCTCTTCTGACTTCAGCCTTTTCTTCAGTCTTCTTTCTTCTTTGCTGTAAATATAAAAAACAAGTATTAATAAAATGAATAAATTAAAACATTGTTTAACCCCTTGAGTGGCAGAGGGGAACCTCTCTGTGCTCAAAGGGTTAAACAATGTATTAAATGGCCAGGAATAAATGTATTAAAAGCCTTGGAACTACAGTCGTGAGAATCAGTCACCTTACATGTCATAGCATTGATGGTAGATACCAAAACAGAGAAGCCTTTTATGAACTTTTGGTAGTAATTGGGAAAGCTAATAAACCAGTGGATAGCCTTTAGTCTGAGAGGTAGGGGCCAGTCAGTCATAGAGGACAGTATCCCTGGGTCCATGGCAAGTCTCTGAGCAGAGATAATATACCCCAGAAAAAACAGATAGGTCTTTTTGAACTTGCATTTCTTGATTTTGCCGTAGAGATAGTTTTCTTTGAGGCAGGTTAGGATATGTCCATATCACGGTGCCCGTGCTTTTTCCTGTCAATCTCTGTGTACTGTGCTCCCATTGGCTGAGCTTGATTTGATCCGCCCAGTATGGCCTTTTTATACTGGGCCTCTGGCACCTGTCTGGTGCCCTTTCATGATGTTCCTGTACCAGTGCTTACTTGTGTTGCTGTGTTCCAGTGTACCGACTTGGCCCGTCTGACTACTCCGCTTCTGGTTCCTGCTCCGTGATTCGATGCGGCCTGGCTGACGTTCCTGCTCCGTGACCTGACCCAACTTGTTTGACGTTCCTGCTTCGTGATTCGACACGGCCAAGCTAACGTTCCTGCTCCATGACCTGACCCGGCTTATCTGACGTTCCTGCTCCGAGATCCGGCCCAGCTCTCCAGTTCCTGCTCATCGTGTCGCCTGGGCGACATTCTGACTTCCGCCTAGTATGGGCCTGCCAGACAGAGAGCCACTGTTGCCTCCGTTACTGCTGAGCCTCCCATTAACTCTTACAGAGCTATTGTTACCTCCGTTACTTCTGAGCCTTCCGTTAACTCTTGCAGAGCTATTGTTGCCTCCGTTACTGCTGAGCCTTCCGTTAACTCTTGCAGAGCTATTGTTGCCTCCGTTACTGCTGAGCCTTCCATTAACTCTTGCAGTGCCACTGTTGCCTCCGTGACGGCATCGGTCGGGTGCCATTGGCTCAAATTAACTAAGCTCATGCAGAGTCCTGTTGCCTCAGTGACGGCACCGGTCGGGTGCCATTGGCTCAAATTAACTAAGCTTGTGCAGAGTACTGTTGCCTCCGTTACTGCACCAGTCGGGTGTCATTGGCTCAACTTAACTAAGCTCGTGCAGAGTCCTGTTGCCTCAGTGACGGCACCGTTCGGGTGCCATTGGCTCAATTAACTAAGTTCTCGCAGAGTACTGTTGCCTCCGTTACTGCTCCGGTCGGGTGCCCGTGGCTCAAGTCCATTCAGCTCTTGCAGAGTATTGTGTGGCCTCCGTTACTGCTACGGCAGAGGGTATAAGTCTCAGCTCTGCTCTGCAGATCTAGGTGCTTGACTCCATTCTCGCACCACAGTCTCCTGATAGCTGTTATCCATCATACTGGGCGTTACTGAACACACCACATCAGAGACTGATTATATCATTGGACTTTAACCCATGCTGTTCTGAGTTACCTTGTTATGCCTGACCTGTGACAGTATCTGTACCATCCTATTCATTGTATACTGGGCCTGTGTGGGCACATGTCTATGACCTATAATTAACTGTCTATTCCGCTGTGATACGCTATAGCCCGCTAAAGGAATTTTCATTGTGTCTTTTAATAAAACTGTGTTTTATTCTAACCTACTGAGTCTGAGTGTCGTACAAACCGTTACAGTCCAATATGATCTCAATGCTCCTTTAGAGTCAGGGAGAAGACAAAGATGTCATCCAGACAAAGGATAACAAGAGATCCCTGAAAACATAATTTACCAAGTACTGAAACACTGCATGGGCATTACAAAGGCTGAAGGGCATAACCAGATATTCATAATGCCCGAACCTGTAATTAAAAGCAATCTTCCACTCGTCCCCTTCTCTCATCCTGAACAGGTTATAGGACCTCAGAGGTCAAGTTTAGAAGTGGACGGTCATATAAACCCTCTGGATAGGTTTGGATATATTCCTCTAATACCTTTATCTCAGGAATCTATAATGGGTAGATCATACCCCGAGGAATTGATGTCCCTGATAAGAGGACTATGGGACAATTGTATGGCCCGTGAGGTGTGAAAGTCTGGGCGTTGGCCTTGCTGAAGACATCAGCATAGGCTAAGTAGGGCTCAGAAACTGAAGGGGAATCGGATCCCAGAACATCCACTGCAAACAAAGAGATTTCCAGAAAACGCATGGAGTCACAAGGAAGAGTAAGCAAACCTGTGAACCATTCTATCACAGGTTTGTGACTTTCTCATCACAGGTCAACAAAGAGGAGAGGACAAGCTTGTTGTCTTCTTTAGAGGGAACAGAGGACAGACTTAGGGTGGGTGCCTGTTTAGACCCTAAGTCCGGGCATTTCCCAGCTTGTCTGGGCATAAAAGGGCTAAGTGTCTGGATTCGGTACAACACAAACACAAGCAGAGAGATTGCTTCCTGGCCTTCTCCTCTTTGGAAAGAAGGAACACTCATCCTAAATCCATAGGTTACCCTGCTATTTCAGTAGTGGAAACATAAGTCTGGAATTTGGGAGAAAGGCACTCAGGACGTCGGGCCACCGGGCAGCAATTATGGTCTCTGTCTCGTTCAACCCTTCGCTCCTGGATGTGATGTTCCGAGGTAGCATAGAGTACGATGAGATCCTCCGATGTATCTGGCATATGCCGTGCGGTCAGTTTGTCCTTCCGGTGCTCAGATAAACCCCCTCTAAAAGAGGCTTTCAAGGCTTTATCTCCCCACTCTGTATCATATGCCATGTCCTAAATTCTATGGCATACTGTAGAAGTGTCCTAGAACCTTGCTGACAGTCCAAGATGGCAGAATTGGCCATAATCCGGTGTCCTAGTGTGTCAAAAACAGAACTAAAGGGCAAGATGAAGGAATCACAGTCAGCCAAAATGGGTGAATTATGGTCCAAAAGTGGGGAGACCCAGGTCAGGGCAGAACCCCATAGCAAGTATATAATAAATGTAATTCGAGCCTGGTGGAATGCATAGACCTGTGGCTGGATACGAAAGTGTAGATAACACTGATTGAGGAAGCCACTTAGCTTTTCCGGAGAGTGGTAAGGACAACCTGTAAAGCAAAGAAGAAGCAGCAGGGAAAATGGCAGCCGGTACCCCAGTAGACGGAAGAATGGTCACATAAACTGAGCCAAAGTCAGTAACAGGTGGGCAAAGCAGTACAAGGCAGAAGGCAAAAAGGTATTCAAATAATGGAGCCCAGGTTGGTAACAGGATATCAGACAAGCAGAAACAGTACCAAGTTGTAGGGCAAAGAGGAGTCGAAGAGAAAGCCAGGTCAATACATAAAAATACACTCTGGAACTAGACAAGAACTAAGGGTCATGAACTGGAATGATCTGATCTTGCGTTTACCCTAAAGCACTGATGCTTGATAAATCCTCAAAGCACAAGGCAGAGAACAGGATCTGGGTACACAAGAAAAAGCAGAAAAAAGGTGTAGAACATGACAAATACCTGGGAACCTTCTTGCCCCAAGCCTTAGGAGGTTCACTAAGCTCTCGGGGTAGGGGTGTCCAGATGTCATGATTTCTTAATAAATAGGTGGGGCTTGATTGGGTGAGCAGAATTGGCTGGAAGGGAGGTGGGGTTTCCCCTTAAAGTTGGCAGACAATGGGAAGAACAGGACAGTCAGTGACAGAACTGACAGAACTCACTGATCCCCAAGAATCAGCCTCTGCCCACAGAGGCCATATGATTAAATATAATAACCGGAGTCTCAGGGTCAGATCCGGAGAGTTCCCAGGTATGTTGCCAGTCTGACCGTAATTCCATGTTCATAGCTGAAGCAACAAAAATTGAGGAGAGTTTCCCACAATTCAGCATTCCAAGTCTGATTATCAAGGCTGAGTCAGGGAAGCCTGTGATAGACAATGCTACACAGTATTCATATAGCTAACACTTGGAGTGCCTATAGGGTGTGTGTCACACACACTTCTGGCACTTAAAGTGGTAACTTAATAGGGACTTAAATGGAACTGACGAGGCCAGCAAGGCTGAAACGTATGTCTGGGGTTGGCTGCTTGTATTACCCCAAGGGTAATAGGGGAATCCAACAGTGTACCCCTTGCTCAAAGTGCCTAGAAAGATCAGCTACACCTCACTGACAAGGCCCAATAAGGCCAAAACGTATGTCTAGGGTTGGCTGCTTCTCTTGTTCAGAGAGGAATTGCCTGCCATTCCGTGGCTGGATTGCTGTCTTAGCAGGACAGTATGATATGCTTTAGGATATTTCCTCTCTGTGAAAGGCACTAGTGGGCTAAAAAAGACTGCACTCTGGGTAGGACACTACTCCTAGAGAGCCTGAAAATTTGTAATGCAGGCTCATACCTAGTTGAGTGTCTCTGACATCCACAACTTAATAGGACAAGCCAGGATCCCAGGCAATCACAGTGGAGAATGTAAGTGTGGGTAAGAAATCCTTCTGTTCCTCCAGCGGAACCCCCTCTAATAAACAAAATCCCTGTAGCACTGTCAGTATTCTCCTCTCATTCCTGATTGTCAAGAGCAATTGGCTCAGTCTGAAGTTGGGAAACTGAAAGGGAAAATATTTTGCTATAAAGCCAAACAAGGATGTAAGGTCTATT
Source organism: Rhinophrynus dorsalis (assembly GCA_037306005.1). Taxonomy (NCBI): domain Eukaryota; kingdom Metazoa; phylum Chordata; class Amphibia; order Anura; family Rhinophrynidae; genus Rhinophrynus; species Rhinophrynus dorsalis. The sequence continues at coordinate 156,768,468 of CM074724.1, forward strand.
TAGGAGACAGTGACTGTTAAAAGCCATAATTACATAACTACTATAGATGGAAACTTAATTCTAGCATTGCCGGAATCATGAAAACAAACTCTACAGCATATTATTTTTCATTTTTATATAATAGTAGTCTTAAAAGCAATGACAGTTGTTATTTGTCTCCCGAGTTACAGTTGGTTCACACAGGATTGCGCCACATTTTACTTTGTGTATATGGCCCACTGATTCTTCATCTACTAGAAAAAGCAGTGGTAGGATGGAGGAGAGAAAAAAAAACCAGATAAACGTATGTACTACAAAGAAATGTGTGTAGGCAGTGTAGGCAGTAGGTATGATCAATATACATTCCCATTTCTTTAAATGAGTATTTTAACCCATCCAGTGCTAAAGGTTCCCAAACCATTGCTTCTCTAGCATTAAAGCATTTAGAAACCCTATGGTGCATTTGGATTGCTTCAATATTACGACTGAGCTTTATTTATTTGGTGCCACACAGTGTACACAGTACCTTATAACAGTAGTATGTTACAATAAATACAATAAAAGGGGCCAAAATCATAAAAACAATAGGAAAGAGGTCCCTGCCCCAAGGAGCTTATACTGTAGGGTATGAGGGTGTCAAGTGCTGCAAGTTAAAATGCTGTTTTTTCATCGACAGTGCATGGTGCTAATGCTCCAGAAGATAGAATTTCAGGTAAATTTAAAGGTGGAGGGGTATAGTTGTAAACATAGGTTGAAGAGTAGGTTGTTCCAGAGGTAAGGAGCAGAACATGAAAAAGGTTGGCCTGGGCGAGGTCAGAGGGTGTGGATGGTGTAACAAAAAGAAAGTTGTGTTATATGTTAGTGCATGGCCGTGCAAGTTCAGTCCTCAAGGGCCACCGACAGTATAGGATTTAAGGATTTCCCTGATTAAGTACAGGTGAATGAATGAACCACTGATTAACTCACCTGTGCTTAATCAGGGAAATCCTTACATCCTGGCCTGTTGGTGGCCATTGATGACTGAACTTGGACAACCTTGTCTTAGTGTATAGGTTCTATATGATAAAATATCTCCTCTTCAACACACATTCATTATACTTTAATACATAGTCCATCCATCACCCTCAAAGAGGGAGAAGACGAGGCACTAATATGTGAAATAGGGTTGTTTTAAACCAGTGATTCCCAACCAGGGTGCAATGGCACTTCGGTGTGCTGAGGACATACCCTTAAGTTGACCCCTGTTTTCTATGACTGATAAAAATATGACTGTTAAATTCCAATCTATATTAATAGAGACATTTAAGAACATGTTGGTTTTTGTTGTTTCTCTGAGATCAAATAATAACTAGATATTACTTATTTGTACCCTTCATAACATCCTTGACAAATGACACAACATTTAGGGGTGTCCTGAAAAATCTAGATTGCGTGTTAGGCTGCACTGTACAGAAAAATATTGACCACTGTTGTAAGCACTCCATTGAAAACAGACATTTTGTTGTAATATGGCACTTCACATGTTCAGTACTTTTCTACAAATCTGAAAACTCAGCAATGTGGTTTTCAGGTAAACAAGGTAATAGTGGTTCCGAACTAATTAAACATCCCTTTTTAAATAAATAATCTGGAGGAAAGTTTAGTAACTGGCAAGGACATATATCTTCGAAACACTGATGTATTTCTAAGGTTCAGAATGGATGTCATTTACACACAAGACAGACATGAAGTGATTATTGGGCACAAGATGTGTGCAAGATCTATTCCAGAAAAAGTAATGTTCTGTACTTGCTCTAAAAGTATCTTGGCATGAAAAGATACTTATGAAATATATTTACAGAATATCAGCTCATCAAGCAGTATACAGAAGTCAGAAACTGCTAGCTAATATTAGACTGAGTGCTAACAATTGCATGGTACCTGGTGATGGATATTGTACATCTGAGAAGATCATCTGCTTCGATACATAATTTATATAGATGCATAGGCATGTATTCAGGAAGATAAAAAAGTGCAATTCTGGAGCAAATCAGCTGAACATTAACAGACAAAAGAAAATTTGCAATGATTTCATTTGAACTTTTAATCTCTTGAATGCTACAAACATCTCCAGTCCATTGAGTAGCATTTAAAAGGATAAAAAGGAACTGTCAGAGTACATGGCCGGGTGTCACAGTAAGGACGCATGTTTCAGAGCTCCTTCCAATACCCTACATAATCTGCAACCATCCTTCCTTATTTTGTAATATAATATACCTCACATTGCATATTGCATTCAGCATTAACATTGGAAGAGGATTCATTTGAGATCTTTTTGGCCTCCTTAGACTGAAATTTGCTGTTGCCTTCAGGCCTAGCTGCTTAGGAAAGCAGCAGCCAAACATAACCCTACAGTGTCTGATAACATATCCTCACCTTGAGACTCACACAATATACTTTCTACTCCCTGGTCAGCCTAATTCTGGTACTCATCATGGAGGCATGACTTTTGACTAACGAAGGGGCAAGAGACAATACTTTGCCCAAATTAAGAAACTTTTCCATGGAATCACATGCTCAAAATAGTTTAGCTTGCATTTAAGTTTGGTGGCTTATAGAGAACAGGCTGGCTTGATTTGTTTCAGAATGTATTTGTTAGTCTGTTTTGCAATCCATGAAACTCTCAATAATCTCCTCCATGTCCAGAGTTCAAGGCAACTTTCTCCTTTCACTTTTTCTTGTTGTCCAGCTTTCACAGCAATACAGGACAAATGGAAATACCAATGTCAATACTAATTTGACTTTAGTTGCCTGTGAAACATCACAGTCTTCCAAGATTTTGGACAATCCAGCCATAGCAGATCTTGCAAAGGAAAATCGTCTTTGGATCTTATTAGCACACATTCACACATTGTAATGGCCTATCCAAGCACAACAAATATGTTTACAACCTCAATGCTATTGCCACTCACACAAAAATCATTTATCTCGCAGTTTGCATGATTTTTGTTTTCTTGATGTGTATGGCAAGGCCAAATTTTATACTTTCATGTATTACTTTACTTAGAATCTCTTACAGATCCTGTTGTGTTTCAGCCAGTAGTGTCACGTTTTCTGCTTATCTAGTATTATTGATTGATTATTATTGTTGATTGGTCACATTCACAACTGAGGAGGGAAAGCGACCGTGATCTCAAACTACTTCAGTGGGAAACACAATGGATTTACAAACTTAATGCAATTTCTTCAATTTGATTTAATGAAGTACTAAGTTTTGCTACTTTCTTTTGATTGTTCTGCTACAATGTTCAATGGTGTATTGGAGGCCCCCACAGGCCCTATGGTGCAGCGGAGGGGGTGAGCACCGGACTCAGGGGCCCCCCCTCACAAAGTGTTAGCCCCTATGGATCACTGGGGCCACCTGCTTACGTGGGGATCTAAGAAATCTATAGGGGCCAACTTGTTGCAGTTTGTTTCTTCTGTAGGTAGTGGAGAAGAACAGCACTCCTGCACTGCCTTCTGGTTCAGCCAGTAGAGTGGAGTGGTTCCTTCACATGTGCATTACTTACTAGGTACTTCTGGGTTAAAACCTAGACTTACCTACACTACCAGTCAAAAGTTTTAGAACACCCCCATTTTTCCAGTTTTTATTGAAATTTACACAGTTTAATGTCTCAATGTACTCTGAAAATAAAGCATAGAACAAATAAACAATTGAACATTAAAAAGAAATCATGGAATCATTTTCCTTAACAAAATGTAATCTCCGTTTTTGTCTCATCTAAGTAACCACCTTTTGTAGACATAACAGCAGAATACACTCGTGGCATTCTTTCCACAAAGGAAATCAAATATTGTTCTGAAAGTTCTTCACAACACTGTTTCAGAAGTTCCCACAAATGTGTTGCATTTGTAGGTTGCTCTGCTTTCACCCTTCTGTCCAGTTCATCCCAAACCAGCTCGATGGGGTTTAAGTCTGAAGTGTGCTGGCCATTCCATGATTTGGAGCCTACCGTCTTGTTATTTTCTTCTAAGGTAGTCCTGGCACAGCCTGGAGGTATGTTTTGGTTCGTTATGTTTCTGTAGGATGAACCCTTGACTAACTAGGCGTGTACCAGAGGGTATTGCATGGATGCAAAATGCTGTGGTAGGAGTATTGGTTCAGTGTGCCACTCTCTCTGTGCAAGTCGCCAACTCTGTATCCAGCAAAAGAGCCCCAGAACATCACGCTTCCTCCTCCATGTTTGACAGTTGGTGTCACACACTAAGGAACATGCTTTCTCATACTCAATGGCGTACAACAACCCTGAGAGATGAACCGAAGATCTCAAATTTTGATTCATTGGTCCATAAGATCTTCTTCCAGTCTTTAGTAGTCAACTGGCGGTGCTTCATGGCCCAGGCAAGCCTCTTTTTCTTATTATGCCATATTAACAATGGCTTTCTTACTGTCACATGACCATTCAAACCTGCAGCTCGAAGTCTTCTCTTCACAGTTGAAAATTTACTTACATTGCTGCAGAACAACTGTGAGTTGTTAACCCATTACTTCTTCCCTGAAAAGGCCTTTTGTTTAACTCTGAAATGTGCATTATTTTTCAGTTAACCTAAACTTTTTTTTTCACCTTTGGCAGTTTACCGCTTACCTTTGTACCATTTCAGGTTATTCACTGGACTTGAACTGAGTAGATTTCAATAAAAACTGTAAAAATGGGGGTGTTCTAAAACTTTTGACCGGTAGTGTAGTAAGGAGAGAACTTAAGGAGCCGCTCCACTGTGGTATTTGAAATGGAGGGCAGCTCTCCTCCACTACCAAAAAAACATATGGTAAGTGGAACGGGGGAGTGGTTGCAGCAGCAGACAGTGTATTAGAGAATTTGTGGCTATCAGTCGGCAGGAGAACAAGGCTGGGAGGTTTAGACAGTGTACATGTGTGGAATATGTGGCTACCAGTGGGCAGGGGAACAAGGCTGGGGGTCACAGAGTGTAAGTGGAGAATATATGGCTACCTGTTGGCAAGGGAACAAGGATGGGGGGTCACAGTGTATGTGGGAATATGTGGCTACCAGTAGGCAGTGGAACATGACTGGGGGGTCATACAGTGTTTGGGGAATCTGTTGATACTAGTGGACAGAGGTAAAAAGGCTAGGGGCAAGCATTATATGTGGGGGGATATGTGGATACCAGTGGGTAGGAAAACAAGACTTGTGGGGGGATCCACACAATGTTTATGTTGGGATCTGTGACTACCAATGAGCAGTGGAACCAGGTTGAGGGGCTAGGCAGTGTATACGGGGATATTTTTACTACCAGTGGACAGCGGGACCAGGCTGGGAGGTCAGACAGTGTACATGTTGTGATCTGTTAAAACCAGTGAGCAGCAACCCTAGCTGGGGGGTCAGACAGTGTAGATGGGGATCTGTAACTACTTGTGGGCAGTGGAACCAGGCTGGGTAGGTGAGACAGTGTATGCAATCTGTGTCTACATTAGAACCAGTCTGTGACTACCAGTGGGCAGTGGAACCAGGCCGGGGGGACAAGCAGTATATATGTGGATCTGTGACTACAACTGAAATAAGGTTGGTGCATCAGACAGTACATATGGGGCTATATAACTAACAGTAGGCAGTGGAACAGGCTGGGTTTGGGTCATACAGTGTATGTGGGATTGTGTAACTACCAGTAGGCAGTGGAACTGTCTGGGAGGGGGTCAGATTGTGTATGTGTTGTTCTGACACCTCCAGTGCATAGTGGAACGATGCTGGGGTGTCAGACAGTGTATGTGACTACCAGTGAACAGTAAAACATGACTGGGGTGGCAGTATGGAGTGTTTCTGTGACTACCAGTGGGCCCTTTATGTCGCATCAGGTGGGGGCCTCATGATTTTTATTACACAAATGATCAAGTCCAGTGTATTTTCTCCAATTCTCCCCTTATCTCCCTGGACTATGGCATTGTGCAACCTTTACACTGGTTGTGGTTTATCCACTTGGTAGAAGATTTAACTTACATGACAACACCTTCAGTTCTTTTAAATTCAGATGATACAGTATCATCTATCATCCAATAGACTTGTCCACTGCAAAAAATTTTGGTAAAATTCGATTTCGGACACATTTTTTTTTAAATTCGGAGAATCCAAATTTCAGACCGGACCAGTTAGACTCAGACGAAATTCATCAATAGTCCAAATTATTCGGGCAAATTTAAAAAAAAATGTTTAACTATTCAACAAAAAATTAAAATTAAACAAACAAAAATAAAAAAGTACATTAAACTACATTAATGATAATATTAAATCTCTAATGAGACAGGAAGGGGTATTTTATAAACCCCTACACACTTATATATGTCACATCAAATTAAAGCCCTTTCTGCCCTTTAAAAAATGGTATAAAATATGTTTGTGCAATAAATAAGAAGGATAGGAATTATGGTTGAACACACACATAGCAAAAATGGTACAATTGCTTGTGTCCTTATGTGGTTAATATCTGCACTTTGCATGAACTGTAAACGGTCTGTTTTACCAGATCTATTTTTAGCAGTATGTATCAACATTGTAATAGTTTCAGGCGGGAAAGCACCATGCCCTCTATTTTTAGTAGCATGCAGCAACATTGTAATAGTTTCAGGCGGGAAATCGCAGTCCGAATTTCCAAAATTTACACCGAAATTTCAGACTAGGTCAGTTTCGGATTCTGATTTTTTTGTGTGGGCGGACCTTGGCTTTCGGAAGGTCCGAATGATGCCGAATACGCCTTATTTGTCCGATTTCCAAAATTAGCCAAACCGAATCGCACAAGTCTATTATACAATGTTAGCTTAGTAAAGCTGTATTTGTTTGTTGGGAGGCAAGCATGGCCTCCTCCTGACAGGACTGTCTAAAGCATACGGGTGAGCATGCAAGGCTCCTGTTACAGAGGCTCGTATATCCAGGGCATACGAGTCTCTCAATATCCTTACAAATGGACAATCGTACTGCAGTAGCTTATATCAGTCACAGAGGAGGTACACGGTCCAGAGCGCTATGCTTAGAAGCGCTACATTTATGGCAATGGACGATTTACAATCAAACCTGCATAATAGCCTCATATGTTCCAGGAGAATCCAACTAGTTAGCAAACACTCTAGCACTTGAGAAGTTGACCCACTCTCTAGTGTGCCTAAAAATGTCCCTTTTTCTGAAGATAGGGGAAAGATTCGGTACCAGACAGATGTATTCACGTCACTGATCTCGGCTCAGACCAGAACCTTTGCAGCAAGAACTTGATCATGGTAAGCATGACTTATGCATGCAATGTCCTTTCCATGGACAGATGGTATGGCCTGCATGCTTTTCCTTCCTCTCTCTTCCTCCTGAGAGTCTTACAGAAGATTTGGACAGGTTAGGTGCACTCTGTTGTCCTAGTTTATCCGATCAGCCCATCCAAACTATAGTTCTGGCTCATCCACTCATTGACCGGGGAACCCAGAATACCTCTAGGTCTCACTCACGATTATTGTCAGGCGACACAGGAGCTCTTAGCACACCTTCCTTCCCTAATGTGGATATAGGCCATATTAGGTTGTTAAATTATTCAGCTTTTTCTAACAATACGGTTGATGTCATCATTTCATCATAGGACATGGAGCTGATATATTAAATTGATTCAGGAGTATCAGCCTTAGACTACCTCTGCTAGCACAACTGCTGCTTTGTCTATTACACAGAAAGCACTAGAATTTGTAACTGTTAAATTTAATTCTGGTCTGGCAACTAATATTATCAAAGCTTATGGTTCATTTAAAGGCATTGTTTTATCTAGACTAGGGGTGCCTAGATATGCCACTACATGGGACATTGACCCATATTTATAAAAGTAAACTGGAGTTATTCTGGCGTAAGCCAACCGCACAGTAGAGGACAAATAAAAATTCCTGTATCCCCATAAACTTGAATAGAGCTTTTTAACCCCCTGAATGCTAGAGACGTATCCAATGCATTGCTTCAGAATGCATTGGAGACCTCTCTAGCATTCAAGGGGTTAAAAGCCCAATTAAGACTTTAAGGACCAGAGCAATTCAATGTTTTCCCTCTAAGTACTTTATTTTACCCATGAAAATTATATACCGTTTTTTTATGCACAAACAGGGCTTTCTTTTGATACCACACTTATATGGATAGCCCTCCATTTATTTAGTAAAATTAAAGAAAATAGTAAAAAAATTGTAAAAAAAAAAACACCATTTTTTTTTCTCTTGGGATTATTTGGGCACAATGGTTTAAAATTTTATGGAGACTACATGAAAGGTATGACCGGTCAGTCATACCTCCAAAATGGGCAGTTTTAAGTGGGAAAAATCCCCATGTCCCTTTTTCCCATCCTATTTTCCCACTTTTTTATTGATTACATTTGGCAGTGTGTATAAATGTATTACATGGCAACAAAACAATCAAACTCCCAATTTTAGTAATTGACATATTGATTTTTTTTAATACAAAATTTTTTTGGAAAAAAAAAGCTGTGTTGTGTCTTTAACCCCTTCAGTTCCAGAGGCTCGGGCCATTTTCTGAACCCTGCAGGCCAGACACTTTTTTCAACATTTTTGCTATCCTTCCGTTTAGGCTTGATTTCCTCTGGGGATTTTTAGTTAAATATGGAAAACTATATATTGTTTTTTTCAGAACAAATTGAGCTTTCTCGTGATACCTTACATGAAGAGAATTTTACATCGTGCAAAAAGCTATGATGTCATAATGACAAAAAAAGTGAAAATTTACTCATTTTGCTAAAATCACATACTATGTATCAAAAACATTTACCTTGATTGATAAAGTTTCAATTATTTGAAAAAGCCCAGAGTCCCCCGAGTAAAAAAATACCAAATTTGTATAGTTTTACCTAAGTCCAAGGCTAGCGTAGAGCCCTAATCACCAGCAGCGCAAAATTACATTTCAACTTTATAAACTAAAATGCACATTCTAGGGTTTTTGTGGTAAAACTACCCTAAAACAGTGGAATAACTATATAAAACTATATATTTCTGAAAAGTAGACAACCTGCCGCATCTAATGAGGGGTAACTTGCCTTCTTAACCCAAGCCTGGTGTGCACAAATGCCTCCAGAAGATGGCGCTAATGAAAAAAAAGGGCATTTTCTTACATTTCTGCCCATTCAACTGTACTGAAATCTGTGAAAACCAAGGAATTTACAACTGTATTCATTAGCTAGTGCTCTTGGGAGAAAAATTACACCCCATTGGTTTGGGTTCACCTACCACAGGGGATGCTAGAAGTGCAAAAAGACACCTACTACAACCTCTAAATTTTCTAACATTTTCTCAAACATTACTTGTCTATACAAAAATGGTTATAACAACTAGAGAATTAAAGAGAGGCTACACAAACCATACCATTTTGGAAAGAAGACAACCTGCCGCATCTAATGAGGGGTAAATTGCCTTCTTACCCCAAGCCTGTTGTGCCCAAATGCTTCCAGAAGGTGGCACTATAGAAAAAAAATGGCATTTTCTTACATTTCTGCCACTTCAACAGTACTGAAATCTGGGAAAACCATGGAATTTACAACTATATTGATTAGCTAGTGCTCTTGGGAGAAAAATGACACCCCATTGGTATGGGTTCACCTACCACAGGGGATGCTAGAAGTGCAAAAAGACACCTACTACAACCTCTACATTTTCTAACATTTTTTCAAACATTACTTGTCTATACAAAAATGGTTATAACAACTAGAGAAGTAAAGAAAGGCTACACAAACCATACCATTTTGGAAAGAAGACAACCTGCCGCATCTAATGAGGGGTGAATTGCCTTCTTACCCCAAGCCTGTTGTGCCCAAATGCTTCCAGAAGGTGGCACTATAGAAAAAAAATGGCATTTTCTTACATTTCTGCCACTTCAACAGTACTGAAATCTGGGAAAACCATGGAATTTACAACTATATTGATTAGCTAGTGCTCTTGGGAGAAAAATGACACCCCATTGGTATGGGTTCACCTACCACAGGGGATGCTAGAAGTGCAAAAAGACACCTACTACAACCTCTAAATTTTCTAACATTTTTTCAAACATTACTTGTCTATACAAAAATGGTTATAACAACTAGAGAAGTAAAGAAAGGCTACACAAACCATACCATTTTGGAAAGAAGACAACCTGCCGCATCTAATGAGGGGTGAATTGCCTTCTTACCCCAAGCCTGTTGTGCCCAAATGCTTCCAGAAGGTGGCACTATAGAAAAAAAATGGCATTTTCTTACATTTCTGCCACTTCAACAGTACTGAAATCTGGGAAAACCATGGAATTTACAACTATATTGATTAGCTAGTGCTCTTGGGAGAAAAATGACACCCCATTGGTATGGGTTCACCTACCACAGGGGATGCTAGAAGTGCAAAAAGACACCTACTACAACCTCTAAATTTTCTAACATTTTTTCAAACATTACTTGTCTATACAAAAATGGTTATAACAACTAGAGAAGTAAAGAAAGGCTACACAAACCATACCATTTTGGAAAGAAGACAACCTGCCGCATCTAATGAGGGGTGAATTGCCTTCTTACCCCAAGCCTGTTGTGCCCAAATGCTTCCAGAACGTGGCACTATAGGAAAAAAATGGCATTTTCTTACATTTCTGCCCCTTCATCTGTATGGAAATCTGTGAAAACCATGGAATTTCCAACTGTATTCATTAGCTAGTGCTCTTAGGAGAAAAATGACACCTCATTGGTATGAGTTCCCCTACCTTAGTGGGCGCTACAAGTACCAAACTACACCTATTGCAACCACTAATTTTTCTAACATTTTCTCAAACATTACTTGTCTGTACAAAAATGGTTATAACAACTAGAGAAGTGAAGAAAGGCTACACAAACCATACCATTTTTGAAAGAAGACAACCTGCCGCATCTAATGAGGGGTGAATTGCCTTCTTACCCCAAGCCTGTTGTGCCCAAATGCTTCCAGAAGGTGGCACTATAGGAAAAAAATGGCATTTTCTTACATTTCTGCCCCTTCATCTGTATGGAAATCTGTGAAAACCATGGAATTTCCAACTGTATTCATTAGCTAGTGCTCTTAGAAGAAAAATGACACCTCATTGGTATGAGTTCCCCTACCTTAGTGGGCGCTACAAGTACCAAACTACACCTATTGCAACCACTAATTTTTCTAACATTTTCTCAAACATTACTTGTCTGTACAAAAATGGTTATAACAACTAGAGAAGTGAAGAAAGGCTACACAAACCATACCATTTTTGAAAGAAGACAACCTGCCGCATCTAATGAGGGGTGAATTGCCTTCTTACCCCAAGCCTGTTGTGCCCAAATGCTTCCAGAAGGTGGCACTATAGGAAAAAAATGGCATTTTCTTACATTTCTGCCCCTTCATCTGTATGGAAATCTGTGAAAACCATGGAATTTCCAACTGTATTCATTAGCTAGTGCTCTTAGGAGAAAAATGACACCCCATTGGAATGAATCGACATACCTTAGGGGTGCCAGAAAAGCATAACTACACCTACCTGTTTGCTTCTTCGAAAATGGCTGCTTGTACTAAAATGTTCATAACTGTTAGAGACATGATGGAAAGGTATAAAAGGTATACCATTTTGGAAAGTAGACATTGTCCCGCATCAAATGAGGGGTCACTTGCCTTTCTACCCCTGGGCTGAAGTGCACAAATATTTCCAAAAGGTGGCGCTATGGGAATAAATACATGTTTTTTTTACATTTCCACCACTTCAAAGATACTAAAATCTTTGAAAACCATAACATTTCCTGCTGTATTCAGTACCTGCTACCAACATGAGAAAAATGGTAGCCCATTTGTGTGGCTTAACATACAATATGTGGGTGCTAGGAACACGTACGTAAACCTGACACTTTTGTTTCTTAAATTATCTGCTTGCACTAAAATGGTTATAACCATAATAGATATGCAGGAAAGGTAGAAAACAATGCCATTTTGGAAAGAAAACAACCTGATGCATCTAATGAGGGGTCACTTGCCTTCATACCCAAAGGCTGGCATGCACAAATGCTTCCAGGAGGTGGCGCTAATGAAAACAAAGGCATTTTCTTACATTTCTGCCCCTTCAAATGTATGGAGCTCTGTGAAAACCATGGAATTTTCAACTGCATTCGTTAGCTAAAGCTCTTAGGAGTCAAACGACACCCCATTGGTATGAGCTGAACTATCTTAGGGAGTGCTAGAAGTAGAAAACTACACCTACTACAAACTGATGTTTCTAACATTTTCTCAAACCTGACTTGCCTCTATGAAAATGGCTATAACACCTTCAGAAGTGAAGAAAAGGTAGATAAACTATACCATTTTGGAAAGAAGACAACATGCCGCATCTAATGAGGGGTCACTTGCCTTTTTACCCCTAAGTTAGTTGGCACAACTATTTCCAGAATGTGGTGCTACAGGAAAAAAACCAAACATTTGTTTTACACATCAGTCACTTCAAAGATACTAAAATGGTTCAATGGCGTGGGATTTCCTAGGAGGACTTCTTGCCAGCCTAAGAAAAATGGTACCCCACTGCTATGGGTTGACATACCAATTTACACTACAGGAGCGTAGCTACCAGTGAAACAGGAATGGGAAAGCAAACAGTGTATGTGTGATTTTATGGCTAACAGATGAAAGAAGCTAGGGCGTCAGCCAGTGTACGCGCGGACCTGTGACTACCAGTGTAACAGTGTGGGAGGGTGAGGGATTAGGCAGTGTGTGTGGGTATGAGCAGAGGAGCAAGGATGGTGGAGATGGTGGGGCAGTGTCTGAGAGTGTGTATGGGAGATCTGTGACTACCAGTGTGCACTGTATGTCCCCCTCATACAAAGTTTGATTCCCAGCCTGAATCTAGTGCATACTGGTACTTTGAGTCTACCAATAGGCAGTGGAAACAGGCTGGGGGTCAGGCTGGGGAATGGGGCTGCCAGTTGGCTGTGGAACCAGGCAGGGGAATACGGTACGTGTGTGTGTGTGGGGGGGGGGGAATCGGAGGCATTTTTTGTGCATGCCACAAGGGTGCCCAATGCACTGCAAAGCAATGCGTTGGACCCTCTGTTGCACACAAAGAGTTTTTTTTTTTTAATTATTATTTTGTATTCATACCTCGTTGGGGAGGCGGTGTCAGGAACATTCCTGGTGTCCCCCATCCAGGTCTAAAAACAGAATAATAAAAAAAAAAAAAGTGTGTGTGTGTGTTACAGGGGGTCCAACGTATTGCAAAGCACTGCGTTGGACCCCCCCCTGTGTAACGTGCATTTTTTGGGGCTTTTCCCCCAATATTTTTGTGTAGACCTCGTTGGGGGCATCAGAACCCATACAATGAGGTCTAAATAAAAAATAAAAGGGGAAAAAAAAATAATCCTTTGGGTGCCACAGGGGTGTCCAATGGATTGCAAAGCAATGCATTGGGCCCCTGTAGCACACAAAAGGTTAATTTTTGTATCGAAACTTTGTATTCAGATGGCCACCAAACAAGCTCTGATCACAAAGTAATGATAAAAAGTCCTGTGTGTGTGCCACAGGAAGGGGGTCTGCATTGAACCCCTATCCCAGTGGCACACACAGGGTTAAATTTTTTTTAATTTATTTTTTTTTTTTATTATTATATACCTCATTGAGGGGCATCAGGACCCCCTGATCCCTCCCCAATGAGGTCTTAGTAAAAAAAAATATATATGTCCACAAACGGAGTGGCCCTGTGAGTGCCACAAGGGTCTCCAGCGCATTGCAAAGCAATGCATTGGATCCTTGTGGCACTCAGAGGGTTAATTTTTTTTCTATCATTACTTGGTAATCAGAGCTTGTTGGGGGGCCATCAGGACCAATCCTGATGACCCCCCCAACAATCTCTGCTAACAAAGTAATGATAAAAGCCCTGTGTGTGCCGCAGAAGGGGGGCTGCATTGCCCCCCCCCCCCCGTGGCACACACAGGGTTCTTTTTTTTTTTTATTTACTTTTTTTTATTATAGACCTCATTGAGGGGTATACAAACCCCCCTGATCCCCCCAATGAGGTCTTAACAAAAAAAAAAAAAGTTATCAAAAAAAGTGCCACAGGAGGGGGGGGGGTGCATTGGACCCCCACCTGTGGCACACACAGGGTTAAATTTTTTTTTATTTTTTTTTCCAATTATAGACCTCATTGAGGGGCATCAGGATCCCCCCTGATCCCCCCAATGAGGTCTTTAAAAAAAAAAAAAATCCCCCCCCAAAGAATTGACCCTGTGAGTGCAACAGGGGTCTCCAGCACATTGCAAAGCAATGTGCTAGGACCCTGTGGCACTCACAGGGTTACTTTAAATTTATTTTATTTTTTTTTTTATATACTTTTCAGACCTCGTGGGGGACATCAGGACCCCTCCTGGTGTCCCCCCAGTCATTGATCTCCCAGCCGATGACGTTTGGAGGATTCCCCCGGTCCCGCCCACTCCTACCCGGAAGTTCGGGTAGGAGAGAGGGGGAAGGAGAAACTCTGTTTCTCCTTTGTGTTTATTGATCTCCCAGCCCGATCGGCTGGGAGATCAATAACTGGGGAGGCATGAGGAGTGATCCTCATGCCTCCCCATGAGTGCCAGGGTTTTTTTTTTTTTTTAATGCGGCCACTGCATGCCGGTTATACCGGCTCATGCAGTGACCGCATTTCACTCTTACGCCGTACGAGCGTGGCACAGCAGGTACAGCTGTGTCCACTCGTACGGTGTAAGTAGCTGGCACTCTAGGGGTTAAAAAAAAAAAAAAAAAGTTAATTTTAGCAGGTCAAAAATTGACCTGCATTCAGCCAGCCTCCAGCACAGCAGTGAAGGTGTTAATACCCCCAGCTGCTGCATTTTCTTTTAACACTGGGTGTCTCCTCTCTGCTTCTCTGTCCATTACTTTGATCCTAAGTACTGCCTCTTTCATTCACAATGCCGGTACATGTGATCGCTGCTGCACTAGTGAAAGTGGCTGAGACTGAATGCTCCGGTACCTGGAATTAATGATAGCAGCATGCATGGAGGCACGCTGCTATCATTTAATCCATGACGGTCCTGGACCGTCAAGGGTCCTTAAAGGGATAGTAATACTTCGTTTTAACTTTATTTTATTTTGTAGGCATTAAAAAAACATGAAGAATGATATAAGTCTTATCACTCAAACCTTTATGGTTTATGAGATATTCACAAGCAAAGTTTCCCCCTCCAGCCCCTTTTACCTAGTGTAAACAATCTCTTCTCAGATGTGGAATGCAGTCTATAGACCAGACAGATAACAGAAGGGGACACTCTTATTCCTATGAAAACAATGAAATCCCTGCCCCCCTTGACAAGCTTTTCAGGTTTTTCCCTTATCTTAATTGAAGATTGTCCCTCTCTGCAGTCTACCTGGGCACCTCCCTTCTGCTCTAGCTGAACAGTCTGACATCAGTAAAAGGGACGGGAGGGGGACACTTTGTCATTGAATTACTCTGGAACTAGAACTCTGACAGAACTGAAATAACACTCTCCAAAGTCCAAATATATGATGATTAATTAGAGCTGCTTTTATTATGAAACATTACTATCCCTTTAAGGCAAAACTACCCATGACGGTCCTGAACTGTCATGGGTCGTTAAGGGGTTAAATATGTATTTTTATCTGTCCCCTGTGGTGCAGTTGGTTTACTCCACAATAACTCCAGTTTGCTTTTATAAAAATGGGCCATTGATCATTTTTATCTTAATTGCATGGGTTACATGACTCTACAGTAGACCTCATAACCTTTACAATTAGATGGCTTCTCTTTTAGCATTCATAATGACAGCTAGATGAGCAGAGCTTATGCTATTTTCACATGACCGATCCCATAGATGTCTGTCAGCCCACAAGGCCATCAACTTATTCTCAAGGGTCACACTAATATCTTTTTTTATAGATCCTATTTCTGTGGAGTTAGATATTATTAGAGAGCAGCAAGAATCAGCATTATGTTTGGTTTCCACTCAAACCTTCTATTTAGACAGAGCTTCCACAGTTAGGTGGGATATTACACAACTCTTTATAACATTTAGGAAACCATTCCACCTGACAAAGGTTAGCACTATTAGGGGCTGGATCATAGAGGCCATAGGAAAGGTAAGAACTAACACCACTATATTTAAGGGACATTCTGTTAGGGGAGCATCCAAATAATTATTGGGATGAGTTACCGCAAGGGTAATAGTGGTATCCAGCATTGGACCCCTTGCTCACAGTGCCTAGAGAGATCAGCTGCACCTCACTGACAAGGCCCAACAAGGCCAACCTATAACTCTGGGTCTGGCTGCTTCTTTTGCTCAGAGAGGAATTGCTTGGCATTTTGTGACTGGACTGCTGTTTTGGCAGGACCAGTATGATATGCTTCAGGATATTTCCTCTCTGCAAAAGGCACTAGTGGGCTAAAAGAGACTGCACCCTGAGTAGGACACCACTCCTAGAGAGACTGCATATTTTTATTGCAGACTCATTCCTAGTTGAGCTTTTCTGACTCCCAGTTTACATATGCAAATTATCCTTGGGATTAGTTACCCCAAGGGTAATAGGGGAATCCAGCATTGGACCTCTTGCTCACAGTGCCTAGAGAAATCAGCTACACCTCACTGATGGAGCCCAACAAGGGAGAAACGCACATCTGGGATTGGCTCCTTCTTTGGTACAGAGAGGAATTGTCTGGCATTTCATGGCTGGAATGTTAATTGGGAGAACCAGTATTATATACTTTAGGATATTTCCTCTCTGTGAAAGGCACTAATGGGCTAATAGAGACTGCATCTTGGGTGTGACACTACTACTAGAGAGTCTGAATATTTTTATTGCAGGAATGTTGAGCGTCTCAAACTCCCAATGTATATATGCAAATTATCCTTGGGATTAGTCACCTCAAAGGTAATAGGGGATACCAGCATTGGACCCCTTGCTCACAGTGCCTAGAGAGATCAGCTGCACCTCACTGACTAGGCCCAACAAGGCCGAAACGTACATCTGGGGTTAGATGCTTCTCTTGTTCAGAGTGGAATTGCCTGGCATTTCATGGCTGGACTGCACTATATGCTTCAGGATATTTGCTCTATGTGAAAGGCACTAGTGGGCTAAAAGAGACTGAACCCTGGGTAGGACACCACTCCTAAAGCGCCTACACATTTTTTTGCAGGCTCATTCCTAGTTGAGCGTCTCTGACTCACAATTTACTAAAAGAGTTTATGCTTATAAATGTATTTCATAATGAATAAATAAATAAATAAATGCATAACATTAACTATATTTGGAAAATTTTTGACATATATACCTTTATTTTCTTTATTGTTATCAGAACTCATAGCTCAGGTCTCATTAACAACTTTTGCAAATTTCCCTCAGGTTAGGGTGGTAAGCCATCCGTAGTCTTCTGAAAAAGTTCAAGCTATATTGTGATGGATAGTTCTGGACGAAATGTGCACACATGGCGGGTTATCCCACATGTGTCTGCTCATGCTTTGGGCAGTACTATTCAAGAGGTGGCCATCTACAAACTAGATGTCTCTAGACGGCTTGTCTTAATTCCCTAAAACAAACGAAATCTGCAAATTATAGATTCCTGTAAACTCTGTTATAATCAGTGATTGACTCCAGACCTGAAACTGATAATCAAGCAGTCACTCACTCCTCATGGGAGATTACAGGTCGATTAAATGTAACAAATCCCACAAAACCATGGGAGATTGAAGGTCAAATCAAATTAACAATTTATCTCTAATTATCCACTTGCAACAAATCATATATATTTAAAAAACAGTCCCAGTAAAAAAGAAGGAAAATATGTCACTACTTCACTCCTGACAACTCCTCTATTAGGAACTTTTTGTTTGATCCAGATGTATGTGGGGTAGAACTACAGTTTTTCACGAGACACCGGGGGAGATGCACTAAGGGATGATAACGTGGTGATAAAGTGGCAATGACTTCTCCAGTGATATCACATCTCCATTTCCTATGTTATTTTGTGGAGCCTATGCACTAAGATGTCTCCAGCTTTGGAGATGTTAGCTCATAGGCTCTATACAGTTACATAGGAATTGGAGAAGTGATAACACTGGATCTGTTATCTCCCCTTTATCACCTCTTTATCATGGCTTAGAGTATAATCTACCTCATGTTTCTTCCCCAGGGCTTTCTTAAATAAAAAAAGACATCCATAACTTGAGGAAGGAAATTAGTAATGAGACCCAAAACAGAAAATATACAATATTTCAAGCTCTAAAGTCGTCTTTCAATGAAAAACATTCTTTCTTATCTAGTATACTGAAACTGGTCAAAGATTTTTTGCATACAATAATAATGTTTTTACTGAAAGCCAACTCTAGAGCTTGAAATATCTAATGTGTCTTCTTTTGGGTCTCAAAACTAATTTCCTTCCTCAAATTGAGGTAGGCAAGAAACATGAGGCATTAATGAAGAACTGGAAACATTTCACATCACATACAACTGGATCAAACAAAAGTTTCTAGTGGAGGAGGTTTGTGAGAGGGGAAATTTTTTCCTTATTTTTTACTGGGACTGTGTTTATTGACTATATATATAAATTATTACACGTGGATACTTGAAGTTAAGTTGTTACATTGATTCGACCTGGAATCTCCCACAGTGATTTATATTAACTGATAATCATGTAATGAACTATAAACCCTTTATTTTGTGTCCTTATCTGTTATGTGCACCTAATTTTGAAATGTGTTAGTAACATCTATTATCTATAGTCACTCAGTGTACTTCATTTAAAGCCATGCAAGTTCCGTCTGTCTTCCTGACTGACACATGTATATTAACTAATGATGTTGACATAGTGCTCTTCTATGTAATGTATCACCTTGCTTTTCATTGATCTCTAAATGGGTAAATTATACCGTCCATCTTTATTATAACTTACTATAGTATACTTCTGATTTTGCGGTCACGAATAAGATGAGTCCTATCAATTCGTCAGCCTCCCATGTACCTCGTACCTGAGTGATTTGCGATTTGTTCGTTCTATGTGCACTTTCTTACTGCAAGTAAAGACGTAGCATAAGCTTTGTGATTCGCAGGTGTCCTTGACAGCAATTGGAATTTACACCGCACTCTGTACATATCTATAAGTTTCTAGTTAATCTGCCTAGCCCAGTGTTTCTTATATATATATTTTGTATTACCTCTAATGATTATATATTACTCATATTGCAGAACCGACTGAACAACATGATACTGTGACTAATCATGACACACTTCTCAGCAGAATGATTGATACTATGTCGCCTTCCTCTTTCCTATATTGTATAATACCCAGATCTGATCCTGCGCTGCTTTATTTCATTCCTTCTTTCTTTTGTACGTTCACCATAGTCGGAGATTCGCTTGGTTAAGCCTTTGAGTGACATACCTTTCTTACACTCAGTGGGTTAACCGCCCATCTCCAAATTGATTCGACCATATATTCGATAGAAAAGTGGATGATTTGCAGAAGAACTAAAATCCCCTTTTATTTAAACGGGAATTTTAACCCCTTTCATGCTAGAGAAGTATCCAATGCGTTTGCCTCAGAACTCCTATAGGTTTCTTCTGAACATACAACCCAGTATTACAGTACATCATCCCACACTGCGAGTAGGATCCTCTATATTCAAAAGTAATAATCTTCGTAATTAAGTTTACACACATTGATTTCAATTCACTTGGTAACTTTAGACACACATTATCCACACAAATATCAAGTTCGGTTGATTGCATACTGTTCGAATGGCTCCACCCACTCTTCTGACGTCAGAACTTCAAAGGGATGCCTATTTAATGTGGCTCTGTTTTACATTCGGGGATATAATTGGGACTGTTGGTGGCACTGTAACCTTGTTTTGAGGAAGGCCAGAATATGCCGTTTACTAAAGGATAACAATAATTCCCAAGTATCCCCAGAGATGCCTCAATATTTCTCACTTTTTCAGAGTAGGTGGGGTTTGTGTTAGAGGGCGGTATTCTCTGTGGGGTCCGTTAGAATCCTCTACAATAAGCCAATGAGGTTACGGGGGTGTGTCTCGCCTTTCAGACCAGGCTTATGTGCCTTGCAGGCGACTGCTACCCTGGAGGACCTATTTCTGTATATTCCCATTTGCTGTGATTGTTCAGTGATCAAGATGGCGGCACGGAGAGTAACGGGACTTGATGTACTACTTGTCATCATTCACGGTGAGTAAAGGCTCTAAGGACGGAACTTGGGCGATGGAAACACCCACGCGTGATGAGCAACAGGATTGTGGGATCTAGTATTATTTATACGGCAGTTCATGGTGGGCATGCACTCGCAAATGGACAGCCTACAATACATTGGTACATGGTGGGATGGGGATGGCATGCAGACATTACTCATACTACCGGGGCAGCATACTAATATAAAGGAACATATTGCATATGTAGGCATTCATACACTGACAGACTCACAATACAATGATACCCGGGAGATTTGGTGACTAACTAAAGTCTAACAGTACAGAGCTACATCGTGGGCATATTGGCACTTTTACAGGGACAGCCTTACAATACAAATGCACTCCACTGGCACTGTTACTGTGACAGTCTCACAATACAGAGGTACATGGTTGGCATGTAAGCACTCGCAGAGAGGCAGTCTTGTAATACAGAGCACACGGTAGGCATATTAGCAGTCTTATTGCAGGGCAAATGCCTAGACCATAGCGTTACCGTTATAGCAATACAGTCTACTAATGAGGCACAGGTTGGGTGTGTAGATACTTACATGACAGCTTTCTAATACAGTATGGAGATACCGTTACCTCTAGACAGTACCATAAAAATGTGCATGCACAGTGGAGCATCCTCATTATTAAGAGTAATAGGGTGGAACTGAAGTTACACATATACTCTTAACTGCATTAGAACGCAGTTCAACCCTATATGTAAATGTGTGCTTATCCATCCTGTACCTCTGTATTAGGAAGCACCTAATACTGAGGTGTATAATGGGTAAGCAGTGAGACAGCTTCCTAATACAGAGCTACAGAGTAGGTAGAGGGTATTTAATGCAGTTGAACATCTTCCCAAAATAGTATCCTCTATAAAAGAAAGATGGTCATATCCTCTTAAATGTAACATATTCCTAACCAGTTAAACTGTTTCTTAGTTGCATAAGCCCCAACATATGAGAATTTGATTTTCCCATTTATAGTCAGACAACTTTACATGTGTTTTCACCCCTCTGTTTATACAAGCTCAAGATTAGGGCAATAAATGTAATTTTCTTGGGTAAACAAATATGCGATGGGTCTCTTAACTGAAAAGAGAGTATTGTAATCTCAAAACAATTATCTGTTTAACCCTTTAAGTAAGGACCAATGCACTGCCCATTTGCCCTTAAAAGGTTAATGTTTTATATAAGTATATCTCTATGTTACATAATGTATATACTTTTTTAGACAAGCTTCATAACGATAATAGCTAAAGTTTGGCTTATGTCCTTTTTCACATTTGTTTATGATACATTTTAGAATTGTTGTTCTGAAGATAAAAAACAAAAAAAATGCTGGCTAGGGTTTCATAAGTGGATATTGAAGTGAAGCTACCACTTTAAAATTATTTAGGTGATTTTAAAAGATATTTCAAAGTCCCCTCTATTTATGTTATCCATTTTTTTTTAATTAAAAACTATAGTTTAAGAGTTATTGTTATTTATATTTGTAAATGGATGCAAATGAGGCGGCACTGGCTGGTACATCCTGGCATGTCAGATACTAACATTTCACCTTCTGTCCCAACTGCCATTTCCTACCAGTAAGTAGTGGCTAATTTGCATAAACCAGCAAAAAAGCAAAATCTAATAAACTAACTATAGTTTAGATGGTTCTGAAAGCCCTGGATTGCCAGGAAGTATGTTTCTTCACTATACCCAATATATAATTGTTTAGTGCATACTCTGAACAGACTAAAAAGGAGGTACTACACTTTCAAGTTCAGAATGGTTAACAGATTTGGAAATAAATTCTCATTTTTGATTAGTCTACTGATCTGCATAGTGGTGTAAATCCATGCTGTGTGTGTCCATGCATTAAGATGCACGTTTTGTGTCCATGCACAATTTAACATGATAGGAGGAGTTGATATAACAGGCTAAGAAGGGGTGTTCCAGAGTAATGTAATAGGAAATGGTATTCCAGTATGAAAAAAAGGAACTGGATAGGAAGCCTTGTTCCTTCCTGCATACAATAATGGTTTTGCAAGTGGTGTTCCATGTTAGAGCACTCTTTGTGCAGTTACTCTTCCACCCAAGTAAAGTGTAACTGAATAGAAACCTGTGTTCTTCCATGTTTAGTGTAGCTGGTGAGGAGGCATGTTCATCAATGTGTAGTGAGACTGGTTAGGAAATTCTATTCCTTAATGCACAGTGTAACATTTTAGGAAAAATGTAAGCTTTTCTGTATCAAATATGTATAGAGAAACTGGTTAGAAAATGTTCTTCCTCCATGTATAGATTAACTCTTTCGGAAATGGTCTTCCTCCTTGAATACAATAATATGTGAAAAATTGTTCTATATATTAGAAGTACTTTTTCTTTGTGTAGACTAAGAAATTAGAAAGTACTTTTCTGACCGTATTACTCAGTGCATGGAAAGGTAGCAATTCCTAACCTCTTACTTGAGATATCAAGGAAAAACACTTAACCAGTTGCTAACAAAATGTGTGTGTGTGTGTGTGTGTTTGTGTGTGTGTGTGTATAGAGAATCGAAGTGCTTGTGCTTATTAAGGTCTATGTTCCTGGGCGTTTGTGTTGAATGGCTCTGTACATTTCATGATACAGGAGCACTTACTGAACTAAGAGTCCAAGAATCGGATGAAGACACATTTTTCTTTTCATTGTTTTGGTCAGAGTGCCAGACCTTCCTTTTTCAGAGATAGGTACTGTTTTCCTCTATAGAGTGACTGATAATTGAGTAGTAAGACTGATTCAATGTATTGGAGACCTTACTAGCTAGCTTTCAAGGGTTCCCATTCCCATTTATATCAACCGGTATTTTTACCCTTGTGCTGCAGTTGCCTTACACCTCTTTTTCTCAGTTAAATTGACCTCAGAATTGTTTTACTATAAAATATATAAAATTATGTAGTACCACTTTTTGGAGTTGCTTTATTCAAAAGTTATTATAGCTAAAACTTGCATGAAAAGGTTGAGTTGTTTCTGTTGAAATTCTAAGGAGAGAATTAACCTAAAGTTAGCTCTTCCATACAATGTAATAAAAATACCCACGTGTATACTTAAATATAAGTTTGAGCTGTAATAACTGTTGAACTAAGTAACTCCAAGTGAGTACCATTGTTTTGCTTTACAAGGAAAGCCCTACAGTATGTTTATGAATATATAGTCATTCTTAGGTATCACAGTCAGAACACCAAAACAAACATTGTGCATAACTGTTTTCATTAATATACATTTGATATTTACATTCACATTTCTGCAAAAATCTTCATAGAAACAGGGGGAACCTAAGTGAATGGCTAGGGTACACCAAAGTTCCAGGCATGTAGACTGCGGTTACCTGCTCTGTAACTACAGTCCGTCACTATGCCTCTGCTCCCCTCCCTCTATCCAACCTCCTCCGATGACAGAGAATTTCTGCCTGTAAGCTGGAGCGGTCTCATTGGCTAGATATCAATATCTCCCCCAGAAACAAAATATTCAAAAAAGTTATAAAATGTATCACAAAGTAGTAAAGAAGAAAGAGCAAAAAAAAAACAAAAAACCCCAAAACATGTTTCCCCTGGGCAATGCCCCATGTACACTGACTGCAGGTACCCAGTATACTTCCTGCCTCACACTGCTGTGATCAGCAGAGTTTAAGAACCAAGTAATATATGGGGGATTCCATCCCTGACATCCATGGGCTCAGAAGACATTGGCCTTCTGTGTTTGTGTATGGGGGGGGGCGGTACCACAGAGTCACCCAACACATTGTGCTGCAATTCATCCGATACCCCTCTGGCACCCAAAGGTTTAAATTGGACTGGCAATGCTGTGCTGCTTTTGTTAGTGTGTGTATACATTCACAGATTTAGCCTTCCTCAGGGGGCATTTAAAACACTCCCCCCTATTTTACTATATCTGGCATTCAAGAGGATATTGATTCCTCTGTTTCTGTAGTATAGGGGGGCTGAAAGAAATCGCCCAGTGACCATCATGCTTAATTTATGTAGCCAACCACAGCCTGGTCATGTGCACAGCAAAGTGCTAAGTCGGTGTGCATGTGACCGGAACAGTTAATATTGCAACCACTGCAGAGACTTCCCTTCAACCCAATGCACTATGGAAACATAAAAAAGTAGGAGTTATTTTCTTTGAAGAACTACAAGAGAAACTTGCTAGCCTCCCTTGCATACTGGATTGCAAATACATTGTGATCCATTTCTGGACTCAAGGAACTACTTAAAGTGGTTCCTGGTGGTAAGCTGGGACTCTGGGTTGTTATTGGCAACCCGATGCAAGTGGATCTAGCACACTGGACCAGTTTCCTTATTTCATTTATGCACAAGATAAGGAAGTGGGATTTGATTCCCCTTATCTTGTGCATATATACAAGATGGGTCGTTAAAGGGTTATGTTAACTGTTCTGAATGAAATATGCGTTCCACTACGTAATTCGCTTAAAAACTGTATTTTATTATAATAAAGAAATGGAAGTGAAGGAATACAAATTAAAGTGTGTAATCCTATATAATAATTTGCTAAAGTTTGTCACAAGCCGTCATGCACAGTAGAGACGGCTGCGCGCAGTGCAGTCATGCGTAGTAGAGACTGCCTGCGCCGTGGCTGATACAGAGCAGGGCGTGGGCAGTCTCCACTGCTTATGACTGCACCGCCACTGGCCGGTACTGTGGCCTATGTAACAGGCTCTTCAACTAGTATTTTATATTTAAACCTATACCTCTCAGAAAAGGAAAATTTCCTAATCAAATCCGCTAACTATATTTTACTTAACCCTTTGGATGCCAGAGGGGTACGCAATGCATTGCGTTGCTTACCCCTCTGGCACTCAAAGGGTTAACAGTGGATCTCTAAAGCTGGAGTTACATTACTAGTGATAAATATTATCACTGATTTTAGCCAGCAGCTGCCCATTAAAATCTTTGGGATACTTTTTAGATATAACCAGAGATGAAGTTATCATATGCAATGAGACCAAGCCCTAAACTGGCATAACTATGTAGATCACCTGCTCTGTATATGTAATTTAACCAAAATAGTCACTTTTTATATGCATATTTAATTCATCATTTGTATGGCATACATGCAGAGAGAGACTTTTTGCAAAACGAAGAAAATATGTGCAGTTCTGGAGTAAACCAACTGATTAAGACAAGGTGCAAATAAAACTCCCATTGACTGAAATGGGTCTTTTAACCCTGTGAGTGCTAGAGAGGTCTGCAAAAACATTGCATAAGGGTTAAAATATCAATTTTAAAATAAATGCTCCATTGAATAGTCTCTATAAGGGTTTTTTGTTTTTTTTTTTTGTTTTTATTTTTTTTGTCCATGCACTGAGTTATTAGAATACTGCTTGCTTTATACTTCAAGAGTAAATAAGTTATAAATAGTTCCCCTTTCACTTGCGTAATACTGCTCGCCTCAGTCCATCCGGATGGAACTCAGCTAGGGAGAGTTTTCAGTGAACATAAGAAAAACTTGACCTCCTTCATCAAGACGATTGTCCTTCGAGGCGAGCTGTCCGGTCAAGCAACCAGATTCCACATCTGAGGGGAGGTGGCTTACAAGAGGTATAAGGTGCAGGAAGGGGACTTTTAATTTATCTATTCTTGAACTACAAAGTGGACAGTATTCAAATAACACTGCGCATGGACAAACAAACTATGAAGAATAAACAACAGGGCATTTCATTTACATTACTATCCTTTTAACCCATTAAGGACCAGCGGTCATGGGGTGTGTGGTCCTTTAAGGACCACATATGAAGTTTTGACGTGCTTTTCCACGTGACTGATCACGTGTGCCGTCACACCGAATGGGGGACTGAAAGAGATCGTTCCGGTCTTGGAGCGGTCAATTTCAGTCCCTGCTATTACTCACAGCGCTCCTGCAGGAGCGCTGTGAGTAAAAAGTATGTGACCTGCCAGGACCTTCACTGGTCCTTATGTGCCAGGCAGCCGTGACAGTCCTGGCACGTCACTGGACGCAAAGGGGTTAAATTCAGCATTGTATTTATTTCCGCTCCCCTGTGGGTGATTTTGATGTAAACCAAATGCACCATATCTAGCTTTCTACATTTTGAGTTAGCACAAATAATCCCCCCCCCCCCCCCCCTTTATGCCCTGTTTTGTATTGGCCCTATAGATGCCCTGTTGGCTCTTGGGGATTACAACCTGTATCATACTCAACCACCGATGTCTGGTTGTGGGTGATTGGTGTTATAGTATCCAACAGCCGGAGAGCCAAAGATTGCCTACCTCTAGTCTACATGATGCATTCCCATTCAGAATTCTGCAAGTATGGAAGTGTATAACTACTTTACATAGGTGAATAAAGCTGACTTTACTTTTGAGCTGCAGTGTTATAATAGTTTGAGATGGAGGTGAGCTCTATGAGAGACTGAGAGTTGTAGTTCAACAACAGATAGGTACTACAGGTTACCCACATCTGGTTTGGGTGGTTTTACCACTCATTGTCTAGTAAATATTATTGGCACACAAAGTGGAACAATAAGTTTGAACCTTTTGAAGATGAGGGGTGTACACCATACCTCTCTGGTCCCCAGAGGGTTGCAGGAAAATGAATGCTAAAATGCAACTTCCTCTTTTGACAGTATGTAACATGTAAAGTTATATACATGGGTGTCCGCAGACATTTTTCCAGGGTGAAGGGGGCAAAGTCATAATATGCCCACCAGCCCCTATGTTTATCCAGGGTGTCAAGTGAAGGGGGGGGGAGACAAGCACCCCACTTTTGCCACCGCTGCGGATGCCCATGATTATATATACATGTTTAAACACCTGGAGAGAACACAAAAGTAATCCTTATGCAAAATATGTTTTTAGTCTGTTCTATATTAATTAACGCTTTGACTACCAGAGGGGTATGCAACACATTGTTCTGTAATGCATTGTGCACCCCTCTGGTGCTCCAAAGGGTTAAAACCAGAGTAATTCCAATACTGGGAGATGCCTCCTTCAAAGCTATTGGAGCACAACATTCCATTTTATGGTGGCTCTATTACAGTCTGCAGAGAACTGTAGTTGGTGTCCAAAGCTCTCAATAGACAGCAATAGCAACAGTTCCATAAATATATGAAATACTTCAATCCTATCAAAAAACTTAAATATTACACTGTAATAAATGTCTAATGAGATATTTCCCACATTTGGGGATGTCTTTGTTTTACACTGTCATCTATGTATGATATGTGTTCCTGTAGTCCTGCCAGATACACCCAACGAGTGAGGTAAACGTTAATTACCCTCTACTGCTGCATTCAGGAACCGTTCTCCAGTTTCAGCCATGTATGAGTAAAATCATAGAGAAGATCACTGCAGGACCATCATCTGTCTGGTCATGCTCCCATCCACCTCCCAACTCTGTGTTCTGCCCCCCCCTTCCTTCATCCAAGATACTCCCCTCTGGGTGTCTCTTCCACACATACACTATCTGACACCCCATCCTGGTTGTTTTGTCATACTAGAAGTTACAGGCCCACACTGTCTGCCATCCAAACCATGCTGGATTGGCCCACTGGTTGTCTCAGATGTCCACTCCTAGCACCCTGCCACGCCAAACCAATATGACCCTGTGGCTTCCTGTCTCCTCTGTTTATCTGTGGGACCTGTTTTGCTCCTCTCAGGGAAATCATTGCATCTATGGTGTTACCAGCATTGCAGCAGGGTAGTAAACAGCCAGTGGAGTTGATTGGGAGCTGCTGGGTCATATTGATTTGCGGTGGAGGGGCAGTGTGTGCCTGATTCTGTAACATCTAATGAGACAGTGGAACAAGGTTGGGTGTCAGACTGTGTGTGTCGGTCTCGGTGTGTCTGTGACTACCATCCTTCCTACTGTGCACTTCATAATAGAGAACAGACTTCTGACTAATAAGGGCCTAATGCAGAAAGAAAAAAAAGAGATGCAATCATGGAGCCAAATAACTGCACAAATAAACATTACATTGAATGTGATCTCTAGCCCCTTGGATGCTAGATCATCCTTGCAATGCATTGGAGACCTTTAGTGTTCATGTGTAAACATTTATAACAGTCATGATGTTTTTGTCCTCTATAATGCAGTTAAATTATGGAGCGAACAAACTGCAACACTTTTTTCATTTATACATAAGGTCTAATGTATTTGGGAATGTGCATGTGTCGCAACACATTTGTTGGGAACCACTGCCTTAATGCTTTGTTGTGCATAGAAATACATTTGACTGTGATGGTCAGTGGGGTTCTGTTGGGATATCTGTAAGAAAATGGCAGAGGAATACAACTGTATTTAAGTGACTACTTCAAATCATAACCTCAAATTAAGAAATAAAATACACGGTTTTACTTGATGCTCCAAAAGGCTTACATAAACAAATTAAAACTTTTTTCACCATTAATTTCTAATAACTCCTTTTGTGTGCCAGAAGGGTATGTAATACATTGCTTCACAATGTGTTGCACACTCCTCTGGCACCCAAAGAGTTAACCCTTTGAGTGCCTGAGTGGTGTGGAACGCAGTGAGTACACCTCTGGCACTCAAAGGGTTAAATGTTGAAATGTTTCCATATAAATATTTGTGACTGTTCTGTCTTGCTTTTTCGTGGAAAAGCAACCTGTATTTTAGTATTGCTGATTCCACATATTTTCCTTAAAATGTAGGGAATAATCTCCCTGGCAACTTTCAAATAATTGTCTTATCGCAACTAAAACTTGCAAGTGATCAGGCACACAAATTATGTGAGCCAGATATAATTGACCTTGGCAATGAAGACTCATTGCCATATGCACTAAGAATTAAGTATGCAAGGGGAGGAAGAATGTAATCATTAGCATGTAGGGTTGTTGAACTGCTGGTGATGTGGAAGGGATATCGTATTCTTTTGCCTTCCTCTTTCTTCCCTTTTCACTAA
This sequence comes from Rhinophrynus dorsalis, assembly GCA_037306005.1. Classification (NCBI taxonomy): domain Eukaryota; kingdom Metazoa; phylum Chordata; class Amphibia; order Anura; family Rhinophrynidae; genus Rhinophrynus; species Rhinophrynus dorsalis. The sequence continues at coordinate 156,797,574 of CM074724.1, forward strand.
CCACTGCGATGTAATTCCATTTTCCCCTTTCATAAACCTAGGTCTATAGTTTGCACAATTGTCCTGTGCTTAGCAAGACTTGGTGCTGTCTACAGTGTGAGGTGTGTTTGATTTACATGAGGTTGTACCCTAGCAAACTTACTCTTGCTTCATCCACTAATGTATGGAATAGGAGGAGGTATATTGCAATTGCTGATGAGGGATGTAGTGGTTTAAACCATGATAATAATAATAATATAATATAGCTCCTTTCTCCCAGTGGGACTCAAAGCGCTGTCAGCGCACGCTCTCGGAATCGGCAGCTGAAATAATAGGTGTTAATATTACCCAATCAATGGTACTCATTTATCGACCTCAGAAGGATGAAGGGCTGAGTTGGCCCTGCCGGGATTCGAACCTGCAACCCTGAGGTTGAATAGGCTCCATAGTCAGGGAATTTACCACTGAGCTATCTCACCGGAGATAAGGTGAAAGGGGGAGATCATTGTAATGTGGCTGTCTCCAAAGAGGGAGGTGAGGTGAAAGGGAGAGAAAGAAGAAGGGGATAGGATCGATAAAGTGTAGAAGAGGTGGAACGTGAAGCATGCAAAATTTGTATACTGGCGTGAATGTAATTTTACTGCATGTAATATATTAAACACACATTTTCACTTTAATCAGTTGTGTTCCTGTGTATCTCCATTCTCCACACTCAGTGCAGATGAGGGTACATGGAGATTGTGGAACTGGGAACTTCGATTGCATTGGCTGCTATCGGAGTTTAGAACATGTGGAGAACAGACACATTAACATATAAGCACATCCACATGAGAACGTCACTGGCTCATTAACCTTTTGTGTGCCAGAGAGGTATCTTGTGCATTGCAGCGCAATGCATTGATGTGTTTCCGGCACTCAGAGGGTTAACCTGCATCTCTATGTGGAAATGAGCCATTGTCTCTGTGTGAAAAATCGTAAAGCTATCAAAGGTATGGCAGATTCATGGTGATGGATTGACGGGGGTTCTGGTGGCGAAGACATGTTTTTACATGTTGGCAATATGCTTCCAACACTGATTGGACACAGCATTGCCATCCTAAGCCCTTACCAAACCTTAGTGCATCTCCCTCAATGAATGGTAAAGTGGTATCCAACACATTGCTTCACAGTGGGCTGCTCTGTTTCTTTTACAGATTTAATATGAAGGAATAATGGTGCTAATTACATATATTAGGGTGGTCAAAATGGATATCTCATTAGTTTTCAAGAAATACCATAACAACCAAGGATGGCACATCTTACAAAACATAGGGCATGATGTACTAAGCAGGACCAAAGTGTAAAAAAAAATAAATTGCAGCACTGGGAGAACAAAAATTTCCCTTGAATTTAAACTGGGCTTTTAAATCGCTTGAATTCTGGTGAGGTCTCCATCTAGCATCACTATGCTTTGGAGACCTCTCTAGCATTCAAGGGATTTTGAAAGCCCCATTTAAATCAGTAGGAATGTTGGTTTGCCCGCTTCATTATATATATATATATATATATATATATATATATATATATATATATATATATATATATATATATATATATATAAAATTATTATTTATTTTTATGATGCTTTTAATCTCTATTGATGCTACTAAAGGTTTACATGCACAAATAAACTTTTTTAAGTTCTACTTTGAACCTATACTAGTAGAGCTGTTTGAGGACTGGGGTTGAGAAACCCCAGATTTAAAATTAAGCATGACTTGGGTTAATAGAAATTAGCATTAAACCCGGGTATGAGGGTGCCAGGAATGTGCTGGCAGTGTGGGAATCCATTTATAGTCACTGCCAGAAACAAACAATGACCCCATTTCTTCCTATAAGCGTTGTTGTCCTTATTTGTGAAAATGTTTGTTCATTCATTTGTACAAGGGATGCTGTAGTGAGTCAGGGGGAGATGAGGATGCATCTTCTAACAGGCTGATAATGGGAAGAACTGGGAGTTTAAAAATAAACGGGCTTTGTAATCATGAAGGAAGTGAGCTAAAGCAGGAGACAAAAGGCTTAGGTCAGGGGTGTTATGCTACATTCCTGAAGGTCCCAGCATGAAGGAAACAACTTTAGCACAGGTTTTGCAGTCTAGGGGGAGGGGAATAAAAGATCACAGTGCTTCCATTAATTTAAATGGCTCTTACCTCCTTGTGATGCAGTATTTTTAAGACCTCTCTACCACTAAAAATCCAATATTTTTTATTTATTTTCTGTACTGCTGTTGGTTTGATTCATAATTGCTACATTTTATTCATTTGTGGTCTTAATTAGAAAGCTTAAGTTAACCCTTTGAGTGTCAGAGGGGTACTCAAGGCATTGCTTCTCAAATGCCTTGCGTACCCCTCTGGCACTTAAAGGGGATGTATCACCCCTATACAAGTTAGCCTCTATAGTTTCGCAACATAGTGAATATGTATAAACATTTATTAATTTTTTTTTTTTTCTTTAAAGTTCTACTTCATTGAAAATTAAATTATAAATGCTACTTCCGCATAGACTGCGGATACTTGCTCTTTAACCGCAGTCCGTCACTCTGCCTCTGGTCTCCTCCCTCTATCCAGCCTCCTCCTATGATATAGGCTTACTACCTGTAAGCTGGAGCACGCTCATTGGCTAGATATCGATCTCTGCCAGTGAGACCACTCCAGCTTACAGGCAGAAAGCCTCAGTTGTTGGAGGAGGCTGGATAGAGGGAGGGGAGCAGAGGCAGAGTGACAGACTGCGGTTAAAGAGCAGGTAACCGCAGTCTATGTGGAAGTAGGTGCAGGGCAGCATTTGTTATTTACATTTTGACAAACTAGAGCTGTAAAAAAAAAAAATAATAATAATAATAATAAACGTTTATACATATTCACTATGTCATGAAACTATCCAGGCTAACTTGTATAGGGGGTGATACATCCTCTTTAAGACTGACACAGTTGTACAGTAGCAGCTTTGGTCCCTAAGAGCTAACAGTGCATATTTTTGGGAGATTGGAGATCCCTGAGAAAGGGTAAACTATATAGTCTGTCCCATGAATGGGTTTAAAATGAGGATTTACCTGTTTAGCTGTCCTCCCAAACAGCTGTCAGTTACATTGGTATACTTTTTAAGGTTTTTGATCACTCTTGTAGTCCACTACACATTATTTGTTTAAAAACTGAACCTCTTGTGTCCCTTATGATTATGATTCAGATCTATTGTTTGAGGTATGTCCTACCTAGAGAGAGACTTTAACAGATATCATTTTATACTGCAAATATATAGACATATCTGATGTATGTAGGATACTTGACTAGGTGAATTAACCTCTTAAGAACTAACATTAAGAGCTACTTATCCCTTTGACTGTCAGACATATCCAACTCAATGCATTGGATACACCTTTGGTACTCATGGTGTAAAAGGTGAACTAACACCTCCTAATAATGATAACCCATTACCTTACTATGGCAAAAAATCTTAATGGCCCCAGTGAATATTTCCCTTGTGTCTTTATTCAATATTAATTCACCTGTTCTCAAGCACAGAGAGCCTGAAAACATGCATTGATGTGAGCTCTTAAGGACCAATTTTGGCTAAGCTAGTATCCCTGTAAAAGAAGTAGACTTATTTACTTTGTATTGTATAGACTTTAATTTTGACCACTTGTTTTAATGGTTATCTTGATTTCTTTGGAAAGCAATATCTGGTTGGATCCATTGTATTTTGTAGCGTTCATAATTACTTATTCAATTAACATACAGGATTTGGCTGAAAAAAGACATGCATCTATCATGTTCAACCTTATCACCTTTGTAGATTGGGGAGCAAAAACAGTTATTTTATCTCAACTGAGTAGTGAATGCTTGTGTCTCCTTTTGTGAAAAACGGCATGTTAAATGCTGTGTAATTAAGATAATATTTTGTCAGTAATCGTTTACAGAGCTAAACAAGCTCAGCCCAGCTAAAATGGGGAAGGTTTGTTCACCTGCTAGTTCTTGTTCTGACGATTTTGCTTATGACGTTGAAATAATACACATCTCCATGAACATGAATTATTATTATTGCTTTCTCCATAGAGCTCTAACATATTCCACAGCTCTGTACAATTTTTTTTCTCTGGTGGGGAGTTGCTTTTTTTTTTCTCTCTCAAAGGGTACTGACCTCTAAGTAGTTTATCTTAATGTCTTGACATTTTATAAACAGCCATAATCAGGACTGGAAAGTATCAACAACGTTTACCACTCAGAGGAAAAAAATGTTAGTCAGGAGGTGAAAAATTACTAATTTACCTGATGTTAAACATATAGAACAGCATCATATTTTATTTTTCTGACTAGCCACAGAGTATCGAACTAGTGGAAATGTCCTGCAATGGCAGTATGAATAATGGCAGGCAACTGACTGCAGTGTAAAATTAGTGATCATGCACAGTTCATCTCAACATCTTCAGATTTTAGAATTCTTTACTTATATAGTACTACTGCATTAAAGCCCACTCATTTTTTTGGGGGAAATATACAATAACATTACAGATCATTCTAAATTCATCTCTGTATATAGGCTTTTGAATAAAGTTGATATTTTAACGCTTAAAGCTTGTATGTTTACTGATTGTGAAACTCTCATATTTCAGCTCTGTCCAAATTCTCTGGTATGTGGGAGTTTTTTTTTTGTTTTTTTTTTAAACATACACAAACTTCCAGAATATCTGGATTTATATAATTAAGGGACATAATCCATCCTGCTCTAGCATCTCTATCAAAACTGTCTTTTTATTTATTTATTTTTTATTTTTTTATTTTTAAAGTGCCCTCACTGAAAATCACAGTAATTATAAAAAGCTATTTATTGTAGGAGTTTTTCTCCTGAGCAAATTGTGGGTACTCCTATTAATGGCAGATACGTCTTTCAAGGTTATTACAGAGCAAACTTTTATTTTGAAACTTTCAGTTTGAAGTTTTTTAAATGACGGTATGACCAAAAAACAGCTTTGATAGTTTTCAAAGAGCTATCAAAATCACCTGCATGCTGAGAAGTTACTTCCTTTCTTAGTCCTACGTTATCTCCACCACTCACTAACATTTTTCAGCATTGCATTGGCCACCTTCCCTAGCAGAGAAAGGGTAACATTTCAATGAGTGGAGGAGGTAATGTAGGTCTAAGACAGCAGGTGTTTGCACGACAAGCCTTAACCCCTTCGCGACCATTGATGTGCCAGGACCATCACAGTGGGGACTGAAGTTGATCGCTCCAAGACAGGAGCGATCTCTTTCAGTCCCTCGTTTGGCGTGCTGGCACACGTGATCAGTCACGTGGGCCAGCACGTCAAACTTCCCTATCTGGTCCTTAAAGGACCACACACCCCAGGACCGCTGGTCCTTAAGGGATTAATTATCATAAAGTATGAATTTAAATAACTCAAACTAGTTTTCTAAATAAAAAAAATTGCTATTACAACCTGTAATGATTTTGAAGGTTCTTTCTACATAACCATAACTGTGTTTTTTTTTTTTGTTTGTTTTTTAATTTCCCCAAGTCATGGCGTCCCTTTAAAAAGTGCATGTTTGATCTATATTAAATTTGAATGAAGCATTTCCAATAGTGGGAGTTTATTAAGCTGGACAATAATCCTATATTATAATTCTCTAAGGATGTTTGTACTAAGCCGTCATGCTCAGTACAGACTGCCCTTCTGCAGATGCTTCGTATCAGCTGCAGCGTGGGCAGTTAGTACTGCGCATGACTGCAGTGCCACCAGTGTTGGCCCGTGTACACGGGCTTTAAAACTAGTAATGTATAATTCATTGGTTATCTCTCAGTTTACTGTACAGATCACAGAGATCTGCATAGTTGGGAGAGTTGGCTTTTTATGTTGCATTCAAAGGAACTTCTCCCTTTCTGATAAAAAGCCTTGTGTCAACTACTACTTTGTCAATGGGCTTCTGTGAGGAGGGGAAAAGTTCTCATAACATCACACAGCTGTGCAGATATCTGTAATCTGCACAGCACACCAGGAGAGATACTGTGAGTTATAAACTACTAGTGTAAAAGCCTGTGTACACGGGTCAAGGTCCGGGTATTGTTAAGTGACTGCTACCTCACTGCTCCACGCGATGCTGTCTTGTGTTGCTTCACTCACGAGATGCCATCATGCACAGAAGAGACTGACCAAATGCGGGCAGTCTCTACTGAGTATGACTGCACTGTGACAAACATCCTAGCCAATTATTATATAGGATGTGAACAGCCCCTTTAAACGGTTAAGATTCTTCTATGGTAAATTAAAATTATGAGCTATATGAATTATTTTACCATTGGTTTAAGCGCACAGTGAGGGGTTTAATAGGGTGTTTTATTGACCTCTTGTGCACCTTTAAGGACCAGAGGATTATTCTCATTTCATTGCTTACCTGTTCATTTAACTCTTTCTTGCTGGAGACATTGCAACGCAATTTCTCAGATACCTGATTGCACACAAAGGATTATTGGTTATATATGCTTATTGTATATGTCAGCAATGGATAGACCTCAGTGGGATATGTTCTAGTTAACTGCTCTGCTTTGCTCTTTTACAAAAACCGTTATGTAACACATTATACTTTTTTTAGATTGGGATGTTTTCAGCTGACATGCACACCTGTTTCTGAACAGATTGTGCATTTGGGAGACAGCTGTCATGATCTCCTTAGACCAGCTGTCCATGGTTGGTACTTGTCTCCTGTTATAGAAGGGCCAGGAAAGTCCTTTGCTGTCTCTGATCAGAGTACATTCCACGAGATGTCAGGGATGCAGTTTAAGCAAGGCAGGTGATTGAAGCTGACTGGTGTGCTATGGGCCCCAGGGAACTTATTTGAATTAATGGGTCAACAAGCAGCTGGGAATTAGAACACTTTTACTTTCTTCTTCTTCTTCCAGTTTGTGCAGTTAATTTTAGCATTGTTACCAGAAAGTGTAATTTAGAAGGTTGGTACTGCACTTAATAGGGATGGAAATGTCATTATTTTCTGACAAGTCAAAAAAACAAGCAGAGAACTGAAAATCATTTAGAAGACCTGCTGTGAAAGGTAATCCAGGACCAATCTACAACAGCGATAACTCTTCATCCCTGACAATCGCAAGAAGATGATTGCTATAGGAGACCTGACACAGGCATAATTTCAAATGCATAGAAATATCCAATGCAGAACACACTCTAGATTTTATTGATACAGGTATGCAGCTGCCAATAGCCTCTGAGTCTAAATTGGGAAAACTGAAAATTTGTCCAAGAAAAATCATCTTCTGATTTAAAATATATTCAGATTAATTTGGAATATTTAATACTTTCTTCACATGTACACTGGGAGAGATGCACTAAGGTATGATAAAGAGATGATAAAGTGAAAGGACTTATCCAGTGATATTACTTGTCCAGTTCCTATATTATTCTGTTGAGCCAACTTTGGAAATCTTAGTGCATAGGTGCTATAGACGAACATAGGAACTGGAGAAGTGATACCATTGGAGAAGTCATCTCTGCTTTATCACCTCTTTATCACACCTTAGTGCATAACCCCCTTAAATAAATAAATAAATAAATAAAATGCTGCAATAAAATTTGAATAAATAAGCTCTTAGCAGGATAAACCGTGCAATGTAAATTTTCTTTTTTACACAATTCTATAACTTTTAATCAGTTGCATGCAAGAGAGGCCTACAACAATTCATTGCTTTACAATGAATGGGTTACCTCTATAGAAAATTAACCCTTTGAGTACCAGGTGGCTACTGATTTGGCACTCAAAGGGTTAAAGAGTTAAAAGCCCAATTTAAATGAATGTGAATTTGTATTTGTCACCTGTAGTGCAGTTGGTTTGTGCTGGAATTACTCTGTTCTTTTGCACTTAAGGCTTATTGAGCTTTGTGCAGAAAGAAGTGTAACTTCTGGAGAAAACCAACTGCAGCATAGGAAAAGAAATAAAAATTCCCATTTATTTAAATAGGTATTTTTATCAATGTGTTGCACACTCCCTCTGGAACTCAAAGGGTTAAATTCTATCATTCAGTGGGTAATGGGCCCTTTTTACGTCAATGGAAAGTTGGTGATATTTTAGAGGCTTGCATTGAGAAACTGTTTTACACATCTCTCTCTGGTCCTGAAGAGGTTGCGTATAGAGCCAAATCTTCTATTGGTGGATGATCTACTACAGGGCTGTCCAAGTTCAGTCCTCAAGGGCCACTAACAGGCCAGGATGTAAGGATTTCCCTGATTAAACACAGGTGATTCGGTCTCAATGAATGAACCACTGATTAACTCACATGTGCTTAGGCAGGGAAATCCCTAAATTCTGTACAGTTGGTGGCCCTTGAAGACTGCACTTGGACAACCCTAATCTAATAGAGAAGTGATTCTCACTCAGGGTGTTGTGGCACTTTGGTGCACCATGGACATCCACTCAGGGTGGCCATTTTTTTTCCAAAAAGAGGAATAAAAATATGTATGTTGCCTTAATAGTTGTAGAAATGTAATATGAACTATAGTTGTTTTTTATTGTGATAGATAAGAATGACTGTATTATATACTTGTTCTTTACACCTTTTGGCATTAACATAATATTTTAGGGGAGCCCAGAAAATTCCAAATTGTGTCGGGGTGCCGTGAGCAAAAACAGATTGAGAACCACTGTAATAGAGAACACCCTTGCTTTGGTTTTTGATGCTTCTTTTATTCAGCTAAACACTAGAGATACTTTTACAGCTTTTATCTATCAAATCCTTTCTCCTTTACAAAGGCTGAGATTGCAGAAACGTGTCAGGCTAAATAAAAGCTCATCCACAGAATAAATCGTGGCGGCACTCAATTTTCTCCCATGTTTCCTAGTAACTCGGCTGTAGTACTTGTTTGCAGTAAGATTAAAAGGTCTACAGTTCTCTCCTTGATGAAGTGGTCATGTGGGCAGCAGTCTATGAAGAACTAGGATACTTTATGCTTGTGAGACAATTATACTAACTTTGAATGCTAGATTTGTGTCAAGTGCACAGCATTATGTTCCTTTTTGTTGATAGAATATATGTAAATATTTAGCCCTTTGCATGCCAGTGGGGTATGTAAAGCTTTGCAAAGTTTTGCACACCTCTCTGGCACGCAAATGTTTAAAGGAATAGTAATACTTCCTTTAAAGGGATAGTAATACTTAAAATGTAAAAAAAAAATATGTTGTAGGGTTTATCCCCCTGAGTAAAACAAGAGTACTCCCACTGCTGAAAGGTGTTTTATTCAAAAGTTGTTACAGTTAAAAGTTGAATTTTTTAGGTGCAATATCACAGTGGCCTGAAATTGTACAGTGGTGCTGTTGCTACACGATCCTATGTACAGATCTGGTCCCGGGACCATAAATCTCCATAGGATGGTGTAGCAAGAGCGCCACTGTACAATTTCAGGCCACTGTGATATTGCACCTAAAAATTTCAACTTTGAAAATTAATAACTTTTGAATGAAACACCTTTCAGCAGTGGGAGTACTCTTGTTTAACTCAGGGGGATAAACCCTACAACATATTTTTTTTTTTTTACATTTTAAGTATTACTATCCCTTTAAGGTGGCTATAATATTGTAGGTATTAATTAAATAAACCAATCCATCTTCTCTTTTTTTTGTTATAACTTTTATAGTTTGAGTAATCGCTATGTACATTTTATCCCTCCTGCCCCTTTAAGCTACGTCAGTGCTCTGTCAGACCTGGATTCTGGTCCACAGTCTGGATGGCTCTTCTGGAGAGCCGAAATAGCAGTACATACAAAGGAAATCTTCATGACAACTATTTACAAAGTGTGCCTGGTTTGAGGCAGTAGACTGTTGTCATGAAGGTTTGCTGTGTATCCACTACTATTTCGGCTCTCCAGATGAGCCATCCGGTCCGCTGACCAGAATCCAAGTTTGTCAGCTAGAGCTCTGATGTAGCTAAAAGGGGCGCGAGGGGTAAACTTTCAATCCAGATTACACTAAAACTATGAAAGTTATAGAAAAGAGTTGGATGCTTTTCTTTATTTACTAACTACAATATTAAAGCTTATATAAAACAAGTATTACTATCCCTTTAACCCCTTAAGGACCAGCGCGCACATGCGCGGCCGTCACTTGCTGACCACGGGGCATTTTTTTTTTTATTATTATTATTGCTTCCGGAGCGACATGTAGCCGCGCCGGGAGCCCTGAACTCCATGCCATGCCAGGACCGTCATTGGTCCTTAAGTGCCAGACCGCCGTGACGGTCCTGGTCCTGGCACTGGCATGGCAATGGTCCTTAAGGGGTTAAAAGTCCCTTTTAACCTGGGGCTAAAAAACATTAGGAGAGCCTGAGAGCCAGTGCTCTTTAACCCCTTCAGGATCAGAGGAGTATACAATGCACAGTGAAGGCATCTGTTGCACACCCCTCTGGTCTTGAAGGGGTTATATTTTACTTGTGGGAAATAAATGTTTGTGCATATTTTATATAAATGTGCCCCTTCCATATCTTTCAGTTTATAAAAAGAAACAAAAGGAGCCCAGTAGTGCAATATCATCACAATACACAATGTATCAGAGTAGGTCTGTCCAAGTTCAGTCCTCAAGGGCCACCAACAGGCCACGATTTAAGGATTTCCCTGATTAAGCACAGGTGAGTTAATTAGTGTCTCATTCACTTTGATTAACTCACCTGTTCTGAATCAGGGAAATCCTTACATCCTGGCCTGTTGGTAGCCCTTGAGGACTGATCTTGGTTAGCCGTGTATCAGAGAATAAAATTAAAATAATGTAATCTCATGTTTTGTTGGTTAGATGGGAAATGTTCCCAAACCACCTATATAAACACACACGTGGAGAACTCAACCATCACTATTCAACATCACACTATAACCAGAACTAGAAGATTGGAAACACAACACTACTCTCAAAAAGCCGATGCCCAATTTCTTTGATAAAGATGAACTTTAGTCACAAAATGCGTAAGAAGGGCTCAATTTTTATATTTATTTTTTTTATTTAAGCATTACATTTATGATAGCAGTATGTATTTTTAATAACTTTATTTGTTATACATCGGCTTTTCGAGAGCAGCATTATTTCCAGTCTTTTGGTTCCAGTTATCCTGGCCTAATGAACCTGTTACCTGCAACTGTGGTAACTTTAAAGGGATAGTAATGTTTCACAAAAACAGCAGCTCCAATGAATCTTCATAGTATTTGGCCCATGGAGAATGTTGTTTCAATACTGTCAGAATTGCAGTTCAAGAGTAATTGAATGATAAAGTATCCCCCTCACGCCCCTTTTACCTAGTGTAAGCCACCTCCCCTCAGATGTGGAATCTGGTGCACAGACCAGACAGCTCGGGACATTCTTCTTACTGTGAAAGCCCTGCCCCCATTGACAGGTTTTTCCCTTATGTTAATTGAAGATTGTCCTTCTCTGCAATCCACTTGGACACCACCCTGCTGCGCTGAGCAGTGTTACATCAGTAAAAGGGGCAGGAAGGGGATAATTTATCATTCAATTACTCTTGAATTACAACTCTGACAGAATTTAAATAACACTCTCCATGGCCCAAATTCTATGATGATTAATTAGAGCTGCTTTTATTATGAAACATTACTATCCCTTTAATAGGTACCCAAAGTTTGCTCTAAACAATCAAGCTGAATGGGGGCGTATCTGGTATGTTACTTTTATGAATGAACTCCAAAGATGAAAGGGAGGGGGATATAAGCATGGTTTGTTGCTACCTCATCCCTTTAATGCCATGCACTTATGATTTATTTTGCTGTCCAAAGGCTGGAGAGCCAAAGATTTTCCACTCTAGCTCCAAGGGCATAATGGTTTCTCTGCAGCCCTGCAGTATGCATCTTTCAGAACTGGTATTAAAGACATAAGATAGGTGCAAAAAGAAATTAGTTGAAGAACTGAATTGTTGGAGATTGGGGCAAGAACTGTGCAGAGCAACAATGGAACTTAAAAGAGGTTTAAAGGGCAAATTTGACATTTTACTAAGTCTGCTCTACAATGGTTCCCCAGCACTTCAAAAACTGACTGCCCTCAGCTGGACTGCAAACTGGAAGTTTGTGGCCCTTGGCCACAACTCCAGGTTTGCATGCACATTCCCCATAGACTATCGGTGCCAAGCTTTTAAGCCTGATGCAGCTTGTATATAGGGAACTGCGTCTCTCAAGACTGGAAACCGTGCTGCACAATGCATTAGAGATAACAAAGGAGCTTCAAGAGTTTTCTTTCAAACACATATTCTTCCCTGTGGTTTTGCTGTGAGTCACAATGCAAACCCGGCTTAATCTGTAAGTCTGCTTCCAGGTGAGCATGATAGATCCCTTTAATAAATTCTGATTCCAGGGAAGTCTGAGATAATTAATTTTATTTCAGCTCATATTATACATGTTTAGCTCTTGTTCTATAATGATTGCTAGCAACTACATCAGGGTATTTGTCCTATAGAGAGATGTGTTACATTTTGCACGTCACTTTGTTTCAGTGATCAGAAGCATTTCTATATTTTACAAGTTTCTTGCAGAAGAAATATAAACTATCATTCATATGTTCCCAAAGTGACGAACACTGCTCATTTTAGGTAGGCTTGTTAGCGTTTCATTTCCTTTGGCCTGCTGTAACCTGCATGTAATATCTCCTATCTTACATTCTTTCTAAGCATGGAAACTTTTACATCTGAAAACTATGCCATACACTCGCATAAAACAAATTGTATTTTATATTCATCATTCATTTAATGCACAGTGATCATGTTCAGTTATAACTTACTTGAGTAGACTTAGTCAAAGCTTGGGCTACATCGGGCAGCCCAAACCTGCTCCTATGAACTGTTTTGTCATCAGAAAACTGACTGACAGAGAGGCAGGCACTGCTAAGCAAGCAAATACTGAGACTAAAGTTGCAGTTGGCACTTGCAATAGCACTTCTTCCATATGCTAAGTACTGATCAGAGACGCTCCTGCTTGGAATGAGCCTGCCATAGTATTTAGCAGGAATAGTATCCTTCCCAGGGTGCCATAGACAGAGAGGAAATCTTCTAAAGCGCATCATACCGATCCTGCCAAATTGGCACTCCAATGCTGAAGTGCACAAGAGAAACAGTTGACTGCAGATGCATTTTTCAGCCTTGTGAGAGTGTGGTGATCTCTCTCTGTACCTGTGACCAGAGGGTCCATATTTGGATTCCCCTGTAACCCTTGGGGTGACCAGTCCCCAGGGTAATTTGCATATGCAAAGTACTGGTTAAAGACACTCTGCTAAGTATGAGGCATTGCCTGGCAGGATTAGTATGATTTATTTTCAGATGCGTTCTCTCTGTGTAGGGCACTCATGAGATAAAACAGATTGCACCCTGTGTAGAATACCATTCCTATAGAGCATGCTAAATACAGTGGTAGTCTTGCTCTTAGTTGAGAATCTCTGACCAGTACTTTGCACAGAACTTCTCTGCTGTAACTGCTGAGAACTTTAACCTAAGAATGTCACTCTTTATTTTTTTTAACCAGTTGAGGATCATAGTGGTGTGCAGCACACTGTGAAGCAATGGGTCACACACCATTCTTTCCTCAAGGGATGGTTCCCCTGTTCCAGAAAAAGAGGTACCTCTTACTATCCTCCTCCTCCTCCCACTACATGCCTCCTGGATCCCATGCCCTCTCACCTTATCAAAGCTCATGCAGGTACTCTTGTTCCCAGCCTAATATCTTTAACTTTTCTCATAGTAACATAGTTGATGAGGCTGAAGAAAAGACGTGTCCAGCCCATGCCAAGTCACTTTTGTTGATCCAGAAGAAGGCAAAAAAAGCCCACTGAAGCAATTTCCAAATAAGCCTTTAAGTGGGTGAAAAAATTCCTTCCTGACTCCAAATGGCAGTCAGATAGTTCTGCGTTGAAGCCATCTGTCATAATTCTCACTATTGTGTGCTACATAGGCTTTTTGAAAGCAGTGTCTGCAAGCACAACATCCCGAGGCAAAGGATTCCATAGCTTTATCTCCCTTACTGTAAAAGAAATCCCTGCATTTCTTAGACTAAAGCACCTTTTCTCTAGTCTTAATGGATGACCTCTCGTTCTTAGCTCAGCTCTTTGCATAAATAATTCATCGGATAGTTCTTTGTATTGACCTTGAATATATTTCTAAATGGTAATCATATCACCCCTTAGATGTCTCTTCTCTAATGTAAACAAACCCAGTTTGGCTAGTCTCTCTTTCTAACTCAGATCCTCCAATCCCTTTATCAGATTTGTTGCACATCTCTGCACTTTTTCTAGTTCAATAATATATTTTTTAAGAACTACTGCAAAAAACTGTACTCCATATTTTAGATGAGGCCTTACCTTTGACATTCTCCCCCCATATCCAGGCTGTCACCAAAACCTGTCGCTCCTTCTTGAAAAATATTGCCAAAAATATATCCCTTCCTTTAATGTCAACCATAAAATCTCACTCAGGCCTTCATTCTCTCTCTAGCAGGTCAGGTCCTATAGGATCAGATGTGCCAAAGGAGAATTATCTTGTTTCCTCCTTAGAATGAAAGGAAGACAGGCCGAATTAATGAATGCTTATATAGTACCACAGGTGTACTCCGTGCTTTACAGTTTAGGGATTTAGACATTACAGGGTTACGAGTGCTTTGCAGAGTGAACACTGGAAGTAAGCTCCCTGCCCGAAAGCTTAAAATCTAAAGTGGTAATAGGAGACATTCAGAGTACATGAGGGTCAAGTGCTGAATACAGAACCAGAGTTCTGGTTAGGATAGGGGACCTAAATAAAGTAAATCATTTATAAAGAGTGTTCATTGTACAACGTCAGTGTTTTCTAGTATGTTTAAGTTTTGTTAAGGAAGTGTAGTTTCAATCGTGACTTGAAGACCATGAGAGCGAGAGGTGCAGTGGCACAGGGTGGGAGGAAGAACATTCCATAGATAAGGAGCAATGAGAGAAAAAGTTTTGATAAGAGAGAGGGCTCCAAAAGGAGCTGAGAGAAGATTATTGGCTGATCGTAAGTGGCGGGATCGGGTATAGCGGGAGATCAAAGTGGAAATGTAGGAAGGGGTAGAGGAGAGAAGAATTTTAAATGAGAGAAGCAGCATTTTGTAAGAGATCCGGAGTTTTATAGGCAGCCTTTGGAGAGATTTGAGGAGAAGGGAGGCAGGGACAAAACTAGGTGGCAAGAGTAATTTGAGCTGCAGCATTCTGTATGGGTTGAAGAGGATGGAGTTGAGAGGCAGGAAGTCCAGAGAGAAGAAGGTTACAGTAGTCCATGAGGGAAAGGATAAGTGCTTGTGTAAGCATTTTGGCTGTGGAGGAACAAAGGAAAGGATGGATGTTAGCTATGTTATGCAAGAGAAAGCGGCAGGATTTAGCTATGCCATTAATATGTAGAGAGAATGAGAGAGAAGGGTCAGTTATCACCCCTAGGCACTGTGCTTCTGACACTAGATTTATGGTAGTGCCATTCACAGTTACCATATCATTGATCCTGATTTACTAAATGTAGAATTGGCATGTTTCTGGAGTGAACCAGCCACACCATATGTGAGAAAAAAAATATTCCCCAAATGTGCATTCATTTAAATGACTTAACACCTTGAATACTATAGAGGTTTACAGTGCATTCCAAAGCAATGCTATGAAGAAAACTCTAGCATTTCAGTTATTGACCCTTTGAGTGCCAGAGGGGTGCATTCTGTACCCCTCTGGCAATCAAAGGGTTAAAACACCATATAAATCAATGGGACATTTTATTTATCCCCAATGGAGCAGTTGGCTTGCTCCAAGACTGTTCCCGGTCTTCTAAGTACAACAGCCTCACTCAGAGCTCTAAACTCAATGTCTGGATACAGTGAAAATATATGCTTTTTGTTTTTGTACAAAAGAAAGGGGTGTTGGAGAGCTGTAGTTATCATAACCGTGTATATTACCTGTTTGTGCTGCAAAATATAGATCTTTAGAAGTGTGTGCTTGGTATTGTTTTATATTGCTGTTATTTCTTTCAAGATTTTCTGTAGTTTTCTGCACATAATGTTAATATTCCTCTCCACTGGCAGAACATGTTATATTAATCAATGTTCTCTGTTTTATTAAACTACGGATCTGAGCTGAAGGTTATGTTTTTCTTCTGCTCGGCATAAAATAGACGTCATATGAACAGGAAGAGAAGCCAGATCCCACTAGGCAGGATATTAACGTATGTAAACTCCAGCCCTGATCGGCTGCTGTGTTGAAGAGAAAATGTTTTAAGGTAATTGTTCTTGGAAAGTAAAGATTATACCCAAAGGTGACTAAGGAGTGAAACTGTGACAATCTAATATGTAAGGATGTGGGAGATGATGAGTTTATGATTTGTCTTTCTTGATTCCTAATGTTTCTTGATCTGATTGAAGTTAGGGTTGAATAAAAATTTTAAAAACTTTGGAACCAGACAGAAATTTTAAGAGCTAACTTTGAATTTGGACACAGGGAAGCTTTTAGGCTCGTGATATATATATATATATATTTTTTACAAGAAGTGAGTGAAGTAGGTCCCCACCTGGGTTTCCAGAGTACCAGAGATCTTACAAGCGACAGCAGCCTTCAAAAACAGCAAACAAAACTGTATATGAACCAAAATAATAAACCTAGATGATATATCCAATGACAAAGACCAGGGAACAAGAGCATACTTGAATGGCAAAATCATATTCTTAATATAGTTTATCTATAATTTAAATTAATTAACAAAATTTAAATAACATAATGAGGGGGGTCAAATGAGTGAAGGTAGGGGCTGTATTGGGCCAATGAGAAGTTCAGTTGTCAAAAAAACTCAGTGGAGAATGAATTTAGCCAACAGAATGTCCATGTGGGCTATTCAGGATACGGGGCTCATAGCCGTGAAGACAAGTCTCTTATGTCCTTGCTGGCACCAAGAGGTACCCCCTCCTGGATTTTCGCTGATAGCGTGCTACTAATATTGACCTCTCCCAGTGGTGTAGGTGATTAGCCCTAGCATCAAATGCCAGCACTGATATACAAGTCAGGGATTGATATATTTTATTCTCTTGACACAGTGTATGTCAGTCACATTCTTTTCAGTACCTAATGTTTTCACAACCAGCTATTTGAATACGAAATTGTTTTAAAAAAAAAAAAAAAAAGTCTTTTATATAGATTTTCTAATGTTTTAAGAAACGATAAAATATATCAAAAAGGATTATTATACAAAAAATAGGCATTTTTAAAATGGACCAGTTCAATTTTGTGAAGTCAGCCATACTTCGGTTAATGCTTTACTACAAAAGATGCTCATCAATTTCTGAATGCAAGTCTATGGGTATCTGTTATTCAGATTTATAACCTCTTGATATATTTAAAATGTACCTGTGACCCTAAGACAAGTTTAATTTGTTTTACAGAGGCTTAGAGGGATAGTAACCTCGGGGAAAAAAAAAAAGTACAGGCGAATTTATAGGTACAGTTAAAACATACTTACTGCCCTCATTCCCATCTCTCAAACCGTTATGGTTTGAGAGATGTAATAAAATAGAGGTCTCCGTTCCCTCACCTTTCTGCCTGACGAAAGATGTCAGAGGCAGAATCCGGTCCACCGACTTTAGGCGGCTCTTCAGGAGTGCTGACATTGGGATATTTAACTATAATTACTTCATCGGAATGGTCTACAACGTGTGCTTGCAAGCCAGGCACACGTTGTAGACCATACCGATGAAATAATTAGTTTTATATCTCGATGACAGCGCTCCTGAAGAGCCGCCTTCTGGTCCTGGAAGCAGGAACTCATGAAGGGCCCTCTGATCCTCCTGTTGTCCACATCTGATTGTACTATTTAATACCTCTGTATGTCTATTCCCAATTGTACAGCTCTGCGGAATTAGTTGGCGCTATATAAATAAAGAATAATAATAATAATAATGATGTCTGCTATACAGCGGACGCATGAGAAGTGGGAGGGAGTGGAGACCTTTATTTTATTACATCTCTCAAACCATAATGGTTTGAGAGATGGGAATAAGGGCAGCAAGTATGTTTGTTTAAATTGTACCTATAAATTTGCTTGTACTTTTTTATTGTTTTTTTTTTTTTTCGGTTACTATCCCATTAACATATGCCTATGTGTTCTATTCCAGTAGTCATTTTTGAAAAATAAATATATTTTGGAGATGTAGTAAGGCACTTTACATTAATTCCCTACACAGTTTGCTAATTAGTTACTTTCAAGGCCTAGAATACTCCCCACTGAGCTAGTAGAAATCTAATATCTCTATTAGAAATTGGTATGTGGCCTGGATAAGTTCTCAAAGCACAGTGTCTGCGTGTGGCAATAGTTTATCCCGGCACTGAAATGAATTGGCATAAACTGTCACCCTATTCCACCAACAAATAATAATGGTTAATTTCTCAAACTATGTATTATGAACAAATGTCTAAAAAAAAAAAAAAATATACAGGCTGTTTTGTACTTATCTTTAAAATTATCTAAACGTATCCTAGGGGGGTGAATACACTTTAACCCCTTAAGGACCCTTGACGTACCAGGACCGTCAAGGGTAAAAGTCATCCAACGACCCTTGACGGTCCCGGTACGTCAAGGGTTAAACTCTTCCATCGCGGCCGCACGGAGCGATGGAAGAGTTCAAGCCGCTTGTTACTAAGTGTCCCGGTATCGGGACACTTAGTAACAAGCGGCAGAAACATTGTTGCAACATGCGATTCGCTTCAAAAGCGAATCACATGTTGCAAAACCTGAATGACAGGGACAGTATTTGTAAATACTGTCCCTGTCAGATCTCTATGCCTCCCTCCACCTTGCATACTGCTGAGGCGGAGAGAGACATAGAGAGATGGTGTTCCAGTGTTCCTGGAAAAAAAAAAAAAGTTAAAAAAAAGTTTAAATAAAAAAAAATTAACCCTTTGATCACTGTTCTGCAGTGATCAATAAGTTCCCCCCATCTGATCACTCTTGGAGTGATCAATTTGCTGCAGATCAGTGTTTTCTGATCTGTGGGACACCCCCCATCACCCTGGAATTTTTTTAGATTTTTTTAAAAATTTTTAAATTTTTTATCAATTTTTTTTAATTTTTTTTTTATTTTTTATTTTTTTTAAATAGTAAATATAGTTTAGGTAGGTAGTTTGGTAGGTTTAGTGTAGACGTGTGTTAGGGAAAGTTTTAGGGATAGATTTAGGTTTAGGGAAAAAAAAAAACCCAACCCCCCCCCCCCCCAAAAAAAATAAATAAATATATATATATATATATATATATATATATATATAATAAGCGCAGTTTAGATAGGTAGTTCAATTGGGTTAAGTACGTTCAGGATATACGTAGGTTATGGTAAGTTTTAGGGTTAAATTTAGGTTTAGGGATAGCGTAAGAAAAAAAAAAAAACCAAAAAACCCCAAACCCCCCCCCCCCAAAAAAAAAATATATATAATAAGTGCATTTTAGATAGGTAGTTCACTTGGGTTAGGTAGGTTCAGGATATACGTAGGCTAGGGTAAGTTTTAGGGTTAGATTTAGGTTTAGGGATAGCGTAAGAAAAAAAAAAAAGTTTTTTTAGTGGGCAAAATGCAGCGCAGGTACAGCGTTGAAGAGGCATATGCCTTTTTGGCGTCTGACTCTGAGGCAACAGACACTGCGTCAGATTTTGACATAGCGCAGTTTTCAGAAAGTGAGAGCAGTTCTAGTGATGACGCTGGGCCTTCTGTCAAGAAAAGACGCACTGCCCCAAGAGCTGCTCTGGCAACTGCCCCAGCGCCTGCCAAAAGAACTGCCCAAAGACCTACCAAAATACCTACCCAAAGAAATGCCCCAAGAGCTGCCCTGGCAACTGCCCCAGCACCTGCCAAAAGATCTGCCCAAAGACCTACCAAAGAAATGCCCCAAGTGCTGCCCCAAGAGCTGCCCTGGCAACTGCCCCAGCACCTGCCAAAAGATCTGCCCAAAGACCTGCCAAAAGACCTGCCCAAAGAAATGCCCCAACACCTGCCACTCCGGATCCTAATGAATGGGTATCAATTTATGCCCACAAATCCCAGAATTCACAGGCAACCCAGGGATTCAAATTGATGTGGAAGGATTTACCCATGATAATTTAGACATTTTAGGTGAAATTGTGTCCCAAACCAATTTGTATGCAGCCCAGTACACTGCCGCCAACCCTAAGTGTGAAAAACGCTGTTTTTTTTTTTTACTTACGTCATGGTTTACGAGGGATTGGTGGTAAAATGGCTGTGTATAAAATTGGAAAACACACCTAAAACGAGAGCCTGGGGTGTCTACTTTCCAAAAATATACACTTTTGGGGGGAAATCTTAAAAAAGAGCACTGTTACACAGCCCCAAATGAGACATGGCACCAGTAACGCAAGCTGTGAAGATTCAAAGTGTGAACCTGGAAACGCAAATGTTCCAATTTGGCCCCCGTAGCTCCCCCAAACCATGAGAAAGCTATGCATATGGGGTATTGCCGTACTCAGAAGAAGGAGCTGAACACTAATCAATTCAGTTTATAAAATCTTCACCTATTCTGTGCTTGAAATTCACATCAACATTGAAGGCAAAGTGTGAAAAACGCAGTTTTTTTTACTTACGTCAAGTTTATGAGAAAGTGGTGGCAAAATAGCTGTGTAAAAAACTTGAAAACACACCTAAAATGAAAGCTGGGGGTGTCTACATTCCAAAAATATACACTTTTGGGGGGAAATTCTAAAGTGCAGCACTGGAACATAGCCCAAAATGAGTAATGGCACCAGTTAACCAAGATGTGAAAATATATATAATATAATATATTTGTTCAAAATTGGGCCCCGTAGCTCCCCCAAACCTTGAATAACCTATGCATATGGGGTATTGCCGTACTCAGAAGAAGAAGCTGAACACTAAACAATGCATTTTTAAAAATCTTCACCTATCCTGTGCTTGAAATTCACATCAACATTGAAGTGCAAGTGTGAAAAACGGTGTTTTTTTAACTTACGTCAAGATTTACGAGCGATTGGTGGTAAAATGGCTGCATAAAAAAATTGAAAACATACATAAAATGAAAGCCTGGGGTGTCTACTTTCCAAAAATATATACTTTTGGGGGGAAATCTTAGAGTGGAGCACTGTTACACAGCCCCAAATGAGACATGGCACCAGTGATGCAAGCTGTGAAAATTCAAAGTGTGAAACTGGAAACGCGCATGTTCCAATTTGGGCCCCGTAGCTCTCCCAAACCTTGAGAAACCTATGCATATGGGGTATTGCCGTACTCAGAAGAAGGCGCTGAACACTAAACAATGCATTTTTAAAAATCTTCACCTATCATGTGCTTGATATCAACAGTAGTATTGAAATGTAAGTGTGAAAACTGCAAAAAAAACAAAATATTACCACAATTTTGAAATTTTTTTCTGGAAAAATAGCTGCATGAAAAACTCCAGAATTCTCCTGATTATTTACCTTATGTTGTGTAGTTTTCAGAAACATATACCTTTGTGGGACATTTTTGGTTCTGGCACCGTCAGCTAAGCTATGATGCTCACATGCCAATTGTTGAGAAATCACAAGTTGGAAATAACGGCAGCCATCTTGTAATATTTACCTTGTAAATGTGAGTAAAGGACTAAAATACTAGGCATATGGGGTATTCTTATATTCAGGAGAAGCAAATGAATATATTTAGGGGTATTTTTTTTTCATTAACTAATAGTATGCAAATCCTGACAGAAAAATGTAAGCAAAATGTTGTTTTTTTTCAATTTTTTTCCTCTTTTTTTCTATTTTAATCAAATTAAACAATGAGGTATTCATATAATTGTGGTATCAAAAGAAAGCCCTACTTGTGCTTAAAAAAACAGTATATAATTTATGTGGGTGCACAAAAGGAATTAAAGAGAAAATATGGTTTAACAAAGACATAGTCAAAAAAGTCAAAATTGCTCCGGTCCTTAAGTCAAATCTAACTCAGATTTTCCCGGTCCTTAAGGGGTTAAGGAGAAGTCCAGATGCGATTTAATAAGACCAACAAATGGTTAAAAACATATTTCTCTGTCATCCAATATAGGTTACTGGTA
Source organism: Rhinophrynus dorsalis (assembly GCA_037306005.1). Lineage (NCBI taxonomy): Eukaryota > Metazoa > Chordata > Amphibia > Anura > Rhinophrynidae > Rhinophrynus > Rhinophrynus dorsalis. The sequence continues at coordinate 156,819,639 of CM074724.1, forward strand.
ACTTTGGGTTGGCGATCAGCCCCTTTAAGTAGGCAGGAACAATTCTGAGACATGACTGCTGGGTGGAGCCTACCTCCTCTCCTTAGCTTGCAGCTAGCCAATCCCATTCCAGTAAGATTTGTTCCTTGGTCAAGACACAAGGCAAGAGAACAGTTATGCTATATTTTTAGCTTTTTTTATTATTTTTCTATTAGATATGGGAGACCACCATTAGGTGGATTACCATCACTGACAATTCCCATTACCCAGATGTGGATACTGTTTCCCAGGTGCTTTTGTTTTGCTTTTTGGTGTTTCACAAGGACAAGGCGGCGCTTAGCACTTCGAAAGAGTTTCTCCCGAAAGTGGTGTCTGAGTTCCACATTAATCAGGAGATTATGATTCCTTCTTTCTGCCCTAACCCTGCTTCTGACAAGTAGAAGGATCTTCACTTGTTGGACGTTGTGCGTTGTCTCAAGTTCTATGTGCATCACACTGAGCCCTCGCGGCAGACTGGCACACTTTTTGTCATTCCTGAGGGTCCCAGGGCAGGGAAGCCTGCTTCCAAGGAAAATATTGCTTCTTGGATCAAGTCCACTATTTATAAGGCTTACGAACGTTGGAAGAAGCCTGTCCCCTTTTCGGGTCACGGCTCATTCTACAAGGTCTATTGAGGCATCTTGGGCCTACAGAAATCAGGCCTCAGCTGATCAGTTGTGCAAGGTGGCCACTTGGTCGTCTGTTCATACCTTTTCGAAGCACTATCGTGTGGATGTGCTGGCATCGGCTGATGCCAGTTTTGGGAGGAAGATCCTGGAGGCAACCTTGCCTGTCTAGGATCTCCTCTCTTCAGTACTCTTTCACGTTTGAGCCCTGTTGGGTCTAGTTCAGTGTGCTGTGTACCAGTTCCTGGGGTCTGTTTTACCCCTGTTTGGTGTCCGCTGACACTTTGTGGTTATTGTTGAGCTATTCATGATCTGTTGGTTCATTGGTGCTCTGGTGACTTTGGGGGCCTTTACCTGGTCCTTACCTTTCATCCTGCCCTGGGGAACTTAATGGTTGGACATCCCAATGTTACCAGTAACCTGTATTGGATGACAGAGAAAATAGGATTTTAGTCTTACCTGTTAAATACTTTTCTCTTAGTCCATACAGGTTACTGGTCTCCCACCCTGTCAAGGGACCATGCTTGGCTCTCCTGTGGCAGAAAGTGGGGGTCCTTTCGGGTTCATGCTCACAGGAGTCTTCCTTTACCTTCTTACTACCTAGTCGATAGTTTTCAAATCTTACTGGATGGGGATTGGCTAGCTGCAAGCTAAGGAGAGGAGGTAGGCTCCACCCAGCAGTCACTTCTCAGCATTGTTCCTGCCTACTTAAAGAGGCTGATCGCCTACCCAAAGTTACCAGTAAACTGTATGGACTAAGAGAAAAGGATTTAACAGGTAAGCCTAAAATCTTCTTATTTATATGCTATATATCTTCCTTTCACCCTAATAAACTATAAAAATAAGCAATGTTTCATTAATTACCAACTTTTTATATCCAGTTCTGACCAGAAAACTTGCCATATACGCTTGTACTTGCATATATTCAAATTATTTCTGTGACCGTTTTAAAACAGAAACAAAATTTAAGCTTTTAAATGAGAAATAAAGGTTTGGAATAACTTGTCATGTTAACAAATTACATTAGTAACTACTTTATGTTAAAGTAGTTGCTCGTTTGTGAGATCTTGAAGCATTTCTTTGCAAAATAACATCCTCTATTTTATCATAGATCAGAGAATGAAAATTCTAATATCCACCCATTCCGTGATATAAGCTTGCTTCCTGGCACTGTAAGGCATGTTCCACTGGCACTAACATCTTTCAGTTTATCATGAATCCGAATCTGAAAACTCCAGTCCCTCTGTGATTTATTTTTCTAGAGCTGCCAGGCGAATGCCACTGATATACCTCCTTAACAGAAGCCAAACAGCTTTAGAGAAGAAAAACAAATTCAGATTTAGATCTGTTATGAAAAATGTACTTTTAGGTTAATTTTCCAGAGATGACATCAGATTTCTAGAATGATGGACTCTGGACTGCAAGCATCTACTTCCTGGAAGCAAAGCTGTTTATAGGAGTGTTTGCTAGCATCTTTAAAAGGATAGTAATACTTAAAATGTAAAAAAATGTAGGATGTATCCCTCAGAGTAAAACAAGGGAACTGCCACTGCTGAAAAAGTGTTTTATTCAGTAGTTATTACAACTCAAGCTTGCTTTATGTGTTGCAGTATAACCATGGCCTGAAATTGTACAGTGGCGCTGTTGCTACACCATCCTATGGAGATTTATGGTCTACTGACCGGAGTTGTCCATAGGATGATGTAGCAATAGCGCCACTGTAAATTTCAGGCCAATGATATACTGCACCTAAAAAAAAAAATCCACGTTTGAACTGAATTAAACGCCTTTCAGTGAGAGTACCCTTGTTTCATTCAGGGGGATAAACCATGCAACATAATTGTTTTTACATTTTAAGATTACTATCCCTTTAAGGTTAATTATTACTACTCTTATGAAAGCTAAGAGCAAGCTTTTGCCTGTTCCTGATATTTTTACTTGCTGGAAAAGGTTATTGCCAACAGAAATATTTGATTTTATATTAACGTTTTTGCAAACAATACAAAAATCCTAACCTAAGGATGGTCCGTTGCACTTCTTAAAGTAAATTAGTGGATATAATCTTGTGGTTTATATCTTTCTCCACATTCGTGATTGGTTAACATCCATGCAGTCTGGTTGTAACAATGAAGATCTCAGCAACTCGGTGAGGCAGATGCACTAAAACCTGACCCAGTTTTGAGGCTAACCAGCTGCACATTCTAATCCCATTGATTTTAATGAGACTTAAAGGGATAGTAATACCTAAAATGTAAAAAAAAATATGTTGTAGGGTTTATCCCCCTGAGTAAAACAAGAGTACTCCCACTGCTGAAAGATGTTTCATTCAAAAGTTATTAATTTTCAAAGTTAAATTTTTTAGGTGCAATATCACAGTGGCCTGAAATTGTAGAGTGGCGCTGTTGCTACACCATCCTATGGAGATTTATGGTCCTGAGACCAGAGCTGTCCATAGGATCGTGTAGCAACAGCGCCACTGTACAATTTCAGGCCACTGTGATATTGCACCTAAAAAATTCAACTTTGAAAATTAATTAATTTGAATGAAACATCTTTCAGCAGTGGGAGTACTCTTGTTTTACTCAGGGGGATAAACCCTACAACATATTTTTTTTTACATTTTAGGTATTACTATCCCTTTAAGCAATAATGCTAAAGAGGTGTCCATTGCATTGCTTTGCAATTCTTTAGACGTTTCAGGTATTTAAAGGAATAACTTACTTCAGCTTCACGGCCTGATGACAGAACCACCTTCTTACCCAGTTTCTCTACCAACTTCTCTATCTTCCCTAGAACCTCTTACTGATGGTCGCTCCTCCTTTATCCTCCGCTTTACTGACAACCATTCCTAGCACCTCTTACTGATGGCTGTTTCTTCTCCTTCCCCAGCTCTACTGACAACCATTCCTCCATCTTCTCCAGCACCTCTTTCTGAAACAACCCGGCCAGCAGTTAAATCAGACAAGTCTATTTAGAGAAAATGTTTTTTTCCATGCTGTGTGGTTTTACAGTTTTGTGCATCTCATTGACATACTAATCTTTAGAAGAAGTTGTCTTGATACGAAAGTACATTGAAAGTTTGTCATATTTATTTTTATCCCATCGTTATAGATCTTTCTGACAGTGAATCATTTTATCTTGTGCTTAAGGGCATATAAATAATCTTGTAATATCAGCTGGCGGGAAATTGATCAGTGAAAATCTTTACTAAATTATTTGTAGCCTCTAGTCCAATATATATTAAAAAATATACATGTATTTCTCTGTTGAGAAGATCATGATCTAAAAGGTTGGCAAAGGTCTTTGCAGTTTTAAGTCACACAGTATAAAGAGGTTTAATATTTATTCAGTCATGTTTATTGGCATCATTTTACGCCTAGGATGTTAGGCCTCTCCAACAAACTACAATGTATTCTAGACTTCCTTGGCATCCAGAGGGTACAATGCTCATTTTATAGGGAACTGGTTGGTGAGGATCATGAGATTGAAACATATGCTTTAGAAGTAGATAATTTGGTTCAGTGTCACTATAAAGCATCGTTTTCTGTTTTTAATCCTTCCTATATAATAAAACGGTAGAATATTTGTCCGATACAGTCACGCGCAGCAGTGACTTGGTGCGTTCGGGCAGTCACTATAGCACATGACTGCACGTGAGGCGGTGGCGGTACACAGAGCAGGACCAGCCACTTGACATCACCCGGACCTTGGACCGTGTACACGGGCTTTTACACTTAAAATAAATACACAATAAAATATAAAATAAAAAATATCACAAACTTATTCCGGGCAGGGATGGTGGGGGGAAAAAAGGCATTTATGTGCCTAATGTTATAGTTTTGTAAAATTAGGAAAACTGTATATAAACCTCTACTGGGTTTGAGGAAACTGCCAAGCTGTTACTTAGGAGACCGACAAGCATTTTCTTTGCAAGAAAAATGTAATGAATGTCTAAAAATAGAAAAAAAAATCCTGTTTGCTGAAAAAGAAATGTTACTAGCAATGAAATCTGAAATCCTGTATTCTGTAGAAGAAAATGAACTAGCAATACCAAGGAAGTTTTTTATTTTTACTTTGTGTTTTTTTATTTAAAAAAACAAACATTTCCCCAAATCCCTTCTAATTTAAGTGTGGCTTTTAACCCCTTGAATGCTAGAGAAGTCTACAACTCATTGCAAAGCAATGTGTTGGAGACCCCTCAAGTATTCATTCAAGTGTTCCATTTCAATCAATGGAAAGCTTCATTTATCCCTTTGATGGAAATGGGTTGCTTTGGTCCTTATTCACAAAAGAAAATGAGAGCAATTGCAGTGTTATGTGCAAACAACCATCCGATTCTAAAGACATCTGTGAATGATAGTGGAACAATGCGATACCTAAAATTTCAATAGCATATATATATAAACTCTATCAAAGTAACTATTGTGTGTAAATTTCTTAGATTCTCAAAACTTTTCAAGTGGTCTCAATAATAAAGTTGCTTAAAGGGATAGTAATGTTTCATAATAAAAGCAGCTGTAATTAATCATCATAGTATTTGGACTTTGGAGAGTATTATTTCAATTCTATCAGAGTTGTAGTTCAAGAGTAATTCAATGACAAAGTATCCCCCTCCCGCCCCTTTTACTGATGTCACACTGTTCAGCCAGATCAGAAGGAGGTGCCCAGGTAGACTGCAGAGAGGGACAATCTCCAATTAAGATAAGGGAAAAACCTGAAAAACTTGTCAAGGGGGCAGGGTTTTCATTGTTCTCATATAAGAAGATTGTCCCCTGCTGTCATCTTTCTGGTCTATGTGACTGCATTCCACATCTGAGAAGAGATTGCTTACACTAGGTAAAAGAGGCGGAAGGGGAAACTTTGCTTGAGAATATCTCTTAAACCATAAAGGTTTGAGAGAGAAGACATATCATTCTTCATGTTTTTTTAATGTCTACAAAATAAAGTATAAAGGAAAAACACAAGGAAAGTTCCATACAACAAAACCACCATTTTCTTAATCACTTACAGCAGTTCAGCATCTGAGATTTAACAGATGTTTGTGAAAAATGACATATTTTGGTGCAGCAACCTGTTTTAACCCTTTGGGTGCCAGTGGGGTGCAGAACGTATTGCAGTCTGGCACTCAAAGGGTTGACAAAGGAGTTGAGGGATAAACCTTGTGTTGCTCTTAGAAGAAATAGTGTGTTAAAGTATAATGGCCCTAATGACTATTCTAAGAAAACCAGTAAACAAATTGCAATAGAGAGGTTTGCAGCACAGATGCCGAATATAAAAGTAAATGTGTTTCTTTGCGCCTCGAGCGAGACTGTGATGTCAAAGATCTTATCAGTTGTGATAGCACACATGGTTTATTTGTATGTATGTATGTATCAATATATAGGGAGAATAAACTAAAGACTAGACAGATCTGGGGGCATGGTTTTTCTTGTTGTTGGGAGACTGGAAATTATGGAAAATACATATTTCTTCAGTATGGAAAAGTTGGAGTCCTTATCGAAGAGAGAGGGAGACCTTCAGACTTGCAGAAACCCTCTAAGATCTGAATACAATGAACACAGATTTTGCGGGGCTTAAGAATGCATCCCCAATATTCATGATTCACCTTTCAAATTTCGGATTTAGTAAAGACACAATGGAATCTAGGGAACAAGAGGAGAACTGGTGTAAGAAGGCGGCTCTTTTGAAATGTACCCCTTTAATGAAGAAAAAAATCAAAGGCTAGGTTAGTCCTTCGAATAATGAAGCAGCAGTTGCTTGTACAACTATTCTTTTGAAGTATGGCTCATCCTTAAAGGGATAGTAATGTTTCATAATAAAAGCAGCTCAAATCAATCATCATAGTATTTGGACTTTGGAGAGTGTTATTTCAATTCTGTCAGAGTTGTAGTTCAAGAGTAATTGAATGACAAAGTGTCCCCCTCCCACCCCTTTTACTGATGTAACACTGTTCAGCCAGATCAGAAGGGAGGTGCCCAGGTAGACTGCACAGAGGGACAATTTTCAATTAAGATAAGGGAAAAACCTGAAAAGCTTGTCAAGGGGGGCAGGGCTTTCATTGTTTTCACTGTAAGAAAATTGTCCACTGCTGATATCTGTCTGGTCTTACAACCAGATTCCATATCTGAGAAGAGATGGCTTAAACTAGGTAAAAGGGGCGGGAGGGGAAACTTTGCTTGTGAATATCTCTTAAACCATAAAGGTTTGAGAGATAAGACTTATATCATTCTTCATGTTTTTTTAATGCCTACAAAATAAAATAAAGTTAAAACAAAGTATTACTATCCCTTTAAGAGTCAACCATATTGTATGGATAAAGAGTTGAGGCAGGAGAGCACTGTTGGGATAGAACATGAAGTCTGCTGCCGTCATAATATGAATTTCTTGCACATTTTGAATCTTGCTAAAAGAGCTAGGACAAAAAATAATCAAATAACCAGTGCCTAGATCTAAGCTACTGAAGGAAGTAGCCACAATAAAGGTTATTTATTTTACCTCTGATGTGTCTCTCAGAACATCTGCCTTATCGGTTACAGCAAGAAGGGGTGAGGTGTGATTAAAGGTGGGAAAATGTATTTCCTACCACAGGAGAAGAGGCAAATGATCCTCTCCAAGTGACCTTCGGAATACAGTCATTTCTGGACTCTCAAGAAATAATAACCAGGGAGATTCTATGAACATCAGAAGTGGAGTAGGTACTAGAACACAAGGGATGATTTAAGTAGAACCCCTCCCGTAAGATGCATTTTAACAAAGAATTTAAATGAGAAGAGGCAGGCCACATCTCCAGTGATGGTTCCCTGCTTAAACTTCCCCTGCCTCTCTTCTTACAAGCAAAGGTGGTATCAGAATTCTGCTTTAATCAGAACATTTTATTACCATCCTTTTGCCCCGATCCAAGAGGTGAAAAAGTGACCGTTTCATAATCTAGAAATGATCAGATGTATTTTTACATATCTGTAGAGATCCAGGGAGTTCAGGATGCTCTATTTGTACACTTATTCATAAAATACAAAGGTTCAGTGGCATTCAAGGCTTCAATAGCTAGTTGGATAAGGTTCTGCATTAGGCATACAAGGAGGAAAGACTAAGTCTACTTATTAAGATCAAGGAACACTCACTCATCAAGGACCATTTCACCTTCATGGGCTCAGAAAGATTAACAAATTACTACCAGCTGGTTGTGCAAGAGTAGAGGCTAGGTTTCAGAAGAGAGCTCTCCATGAGCTGGTTTCAGTATAAGCACTAGGTATTTCTTCTTCTTCCCTGCTATGCTTAATGGTCAGACAGTATAGTAAGTCTATAACATTCCCTTTTGAGTCAATACACTTTTCATTTGATGATTTTCTATATCATGACTCTGCTATGGGAATTGCTTTGAAAAGTCCAATTTTCCTTGCCAAGGATGGGACCCAGAATAAAAGGGGAAATATACTAATTAATATTTTGTTTCAGTGATTAAATTTCACTTTTTTGGTATTATCTTAATCCTGCTAACAGCATTGCTAACCAAGCTGCCAATCACAATAGAGTTGTTGACAGAAATCTACTACTCTGGTAGTGATTTCATGAGAGAGTGAATGAAAAAAAAAAAAAAAACGAAGAGGAGGATCATGGGAAGAAGGGGGGATTTGATGCTCATGAATAGTTGCAACTTCTGTTATTCAATTATGTCTTGGTTTACAATGTATGTGACTTCAGTGGTCACTGCAGATGCCTTTTATTTTTTAGAGATCTGAGATCATGAGAACATTTCATTTAAACACGATGTCCATCTACTGCAGTGTTTCTCAACTCCTGTCCGCAGGACCCACTAACAGGCCAGGACTTCGAGATTTCTCTGCTAGAGCACAGGTGTGGTGATCAGAGGCTCATTCACATTGATTAACTCACCATGCTCTAACAAGGAAATCATCAAATCCTGGCCTGTTAATGGGTCCTGAGAACAGGAGTTGAGAAACACTGATCTACTGTATATTATATTTTTGAAAACAAATATATATAATATGAAACTTCACAGGAGTAATCTGCCATACTTCTAGTGAAAAGCTTTGTGGCATTGAAAAGCATTATGTTCATAATGCCTGTGTAATGTCTGTTTACCCCCAGTAGTGTGTAAAGAGGGACGTGTGTTCATGTTTGTGTGACTAATAGTCCATTTGAGTATGTTGCTATATTTATCATTCATGGCACTTACGCTGATTTGTATTTTGGACATATATCAACCCAAGCTTTGCAAGTCTGATCATATTAACTTTGATTTAAAAGAGTCAGTGATAGATAATGTGACAGGGAAATAAAGTACCACAGTGTAAAATGGCTTGGATTATAAAGCGGCAGTCTTTATAGGAATCCTTTAATGGGAGGTGTTTGGAGTCCTGAAGTCTTGCGCCAAATAACCCTTTCCTCCTCCACTGACATGATATCCAGTTGTAATTTAAAAATTCATTTGGAGTAGCAGTCCATGCAGAACTGATTAATACTGGCTATTGGGATTTATTTTCTGTCTAGATTAAGGTAAATGGTGTGTACTACAGGAGATTTTACTTTATTAAAAGAACACTAAGTTTGAGCTTTTTAATTACTACTTATTGAATTAGTAAAAACACCATAATTTTAATTACATATGCTAAGTACTATTAAAAAATTATTCTAAAAATTCAAAGGTCTAAACTGCACCAAATTGAGGTTACTTCATTATAAACCACTGTTGTTCTGGTAATTATGGTGGAATTAACCTGTTATCTTCTAAATATCACATCTGTTTGCCCCAAAAAGCAGTGCAGAAAATGCAAATGACCATAGAGATGGAGACTTATAAAAGTGAAAATAAGATAGATAGTAGGATGTGGATAATATGCATTACTGATTATGCCTCATCGTCACCTAGGGATATCCAAAGTTCTCAACTATAGGGTCAGTGTCTCCTAGGACAAATTGATATAAATGCAGTAGAATGCTAAGGGACATTAACCAGATCTGTTTTTTATGTCCTCTCCTCATTTTAGTTATAATGACCAGGGCTGGAAACAGAGGCGAAACTAGAAGCCACCGGGCCCTGGTACAGAAACTGCCATGGGCTATCCCCCCCCGTGTCCATCTCCTACCTTCCCTGGTGTAGCGGTGTGGCATGAGAGGTCTGTGTGTCCTTCGGCACAGACCTCTATAGAACTGGAGCTACCGCACGGTTTTCAGTAACACAGAGCGCTGGGAGGAGATGTAATCTCCCAGCGCCCTGCATTACTAGAGCGCCGGAGAGGGAGATCAGCTGTTAGAGGTTTATGCCGAAGAAGGAACAGACCTATTTGCTGTGGTTGCCGGGTGAGGGGGTCGCAGGGGGAGGCCGGGCCCCTGGAGCGACCCATATTGTTACGCCAGTGGCTGGAAATAAAACTTCACTATTCAGATTAAATGTTTCTAGTAATGTGGTGAAAAGTTACTACCTAGGTCATCCAGTGTTAACTATAGAGAACTGCATAATTCCTTACTCATCCCCAGAATTAGTTTACTAGTCACAGACTAATGATCTAGTGGAAATTTGTAGTCCAGGTTATGAAGGTATTAAAAAAAGTCTTTAGCAAGCTTCTTGTGTTGCTATGGCAACTGGGTAGGATCATTGCTCTTAATCTGTCCTACTGTAACAGTGTTAACTACTGAAATCCCACATGGCCCTTGCAGTTTATGCTTCCTTTTCAGCATTCCCTTAGTAGCTTGTCTGCCTTTGATTATCAGTGGCAGGTTTATAGGAAGACGTGATAATCTTCTCAATTTACAGAACACTTAGAATTTCAGAGAAGAGTGAAAATATTTGGAGGCCACTTTGCTGTCTAAGGAAGCAGCTACCTAGTGCTATATTTATTAAAGTGATAGTAATACTTAAAATGTAAAAAAAAAAATGTAGGGTTTATCCCCCTGAGTAAAACAAGGGTACTCCCACTGCTGAAAGGTGTTTTATTCAAAAGGTATTACAGCTTAAAGTTGAATTTTTTAGGTGCAGTATCACAGTGGCCTGAAACTGTACAGTGGCGCTGTTGCTACACCGTCCTATGGAGATTTATGGTCCCGGGACCTGAGCTCTCCATAGTATGGTGTAGCAACAGCGGCACTACAATTTCAGGCCACTGTGATATTGCACCTAAAATAAATTCAACTTTGAGGTGTAATAACTTTGCAATAAAATGCCTTTCAGCCGTGGGAGTACCCTTATTATACTCAGGGAGATAAACGCTACAACATTTTTTTTTTTTTTTTTTTTTTACATTTTAAGTATTACTATCCCTTTAAGAAGCGTGTTGCTTTTTTAGTAGACTGTTCAGTTCCTATTGCAGATCACGATGCTTCCTGTCTTGGAATGAAGTGGCTTAGAGTTAAGTGGTTTTAAAGGTGATTGAACTTGCATGACTGTTGTTTTTTGGCTAGTTTAAGGGTTTAAATACAATTTTGTTTTTCCACTTCCTTCCTGTATGCAAAGGGTTGATTTGAAAATCTTTGCAGCTGTTTTAATTTCTCATAATCATTTATCTTGTTATCTCGCTGGGAGCTATCTCAACGTCTTGGCATGGAGTGAAGCTGCATTTTAAAGAATCAGATAAAGGGTATATTAACTGAAGGGATATCCCTTTAAAGGGATAGTAATGTTTCACAATAAAAGCAGCTCCAGTTAATCATCATAGTATTTGGTCCATGGAGAGTGTAAATTCAATACTGTCAGAGCTGTAGTTCAAGAGTAATTGAATGATAAAATATCCCCCTCCCACCCCTTTTACTGATATAACACTTCTGAGTTCAGAGCAGCAAGGTGGTATCCAGATGGATCACAGAGAAGGACAATCTTCATTTAGCATAAGGGAAAAACCTGATGAATCTCTGAAGGGGGGCAGGGTTTTCATTGTTCTCAGAGTAAGAAGATTGTCCCTTGCTGTGATCTGTCTGGTCTGTTGGACCAGATTCCACATTGATGTGAGCAGTGTTACATCAGTAAAAGGGGCAGGAGGGATGTACTTTATCATTCAATTACTCTTGAACTACAACAGTATTGAAATAACACTCTCCGTGGCCCAAATACTATGAAGATTAATTGGAGCTGCTGTTTTTGTGAAACATTACTATACCTTTAAGTAAAATGTTATTATTTTCAGGAGAATCTGTATTTTATTTATGAACTACAGCCCATTTCTGTTCTTCGTCCCTGTTACACTTGGGTTGGTCTTCAACCCCTTAAGGACCAAGGGGGTGCACAGTGCAGTGTAAACAATGTGTTGTACACCCCTCTGGTTCTTACGGGGTTAAATAATAGAAGGGGCAGAGCATAACTGCTTCTCAGTCTCCTTTTTGTAATTGACTCTTGGCATTCTCCCACTGAACATTCTTCTGTATAAGATTTACTTTTCCTATTATATTCATCCATGCTGCTTCTATGGCAACGCAGTCATTGTAGTCAAAGTTTAAAGATTTCTATATACTTTTATTAGTGTTATTTAATCCTTTGAGTGCCAGAGAGGTGATGCATTGTGTACCACTCTGACACTCAAAGGGTTAAAAGTAAGTTAGCATACAAACAAATGCTATTGCTGTTTATTTCCAGCCTTCCTCTGGTGCATTGTGTGTGCCCATTCAGGATATACTAACACTTGTGCTATATAAACATTGGAAGCCTTGTGTATGTTGTCCATATTTGTATTGTGTAACCATATTCTCTAACAATTTCCTTTGAAAATCAACAATTATATTTGTGCTTCCAAGCAAGGTAGGCTATACACTTCTTAAAGTGGAACTAACACTTTATAATGACATGGGGGATTTTTGAAGTGGGAAACATTTTCATGACCTCCCTTTTCCTAATGGTTTAGTGGAATTGATTTTAAGAGCTACTATAGAGAGCCTTGTGTTTTGTGTTCCTGACTACCCCAAGCATGCTCAGATGCTAATAATACTTACCTAGTCTCATGGTCGATGCAGAGTTGCTAAACCCGGAGTTGAGAGAGAGTTTCCACTTGTGCCTCTGATTGGTGACTGGAATTATGGGAGCTTGAACTGACGTCTCAAATCTCCATAGAGCCAATGTGCTTTCTTAGAGCTGAAATCCTGTAGGATCTCTTTGAGAAATTAGCAAATATTTTTAGGAAGTTTGCTCTGCTTTTTCACACAGGAGATTAAGGCGTTCATGTATTTATAAGTGCATTGATTACAGTAACCTAACATTTCCCAGAGGGATTGTTTTTTAACAGAATAGGCACTATACGGAGGTGTATGGATATACAGGGCAGTAAGTTCTGATTGGTTATGTGTTTATTTTAGTGCTTGTAGCTCTGTAGGCTATGATGAAGAGCTGTTCATAGTGTACCTTGTTGTACACTAATCTGATACTGCTCCCACCCCCATGGACCCATTTCCATATGATGGCGATGAACTAAACCCACTAGCTTCGATCCACTGAGTGCTGCTTGTATTTTTTGGTGGATCCCTTGGTAAGCACTGTTTGTGGATTTTTTATATTGGTTGGTGAGTGTGCCCAAGCATAGCAATTTTTTATTTCTCCCTACAGTGCAGTTGATTTGGGATTTATACATAAGGGTTCAGTACCTGATGCTTTGAAAGCATAAGGTCTGCAAATCCCTTCAGCCACAGCTGCTTGATAATTCCACCACCCCTATTTCACACTGCAAGGAAGAATTATGTACACCTCTGTAGTGAACCTCAATGATAAATCAGTCTAGTGACAGACTGATGATTTACTACTGTGGTATTGCAGGTCCTGCAGTTTCACTGAATAGTGCTAGGGAAACTACATAAATAAAGTGCTGGATGCACTGATTAAAAAGATGCCAGCAGCTTCTTAATAAATATGGGCCAGTGGGATGACTGTAAAATATGCCAGTGGAAGCATTTAGAGGTATTCACTACAGTGTATGATAGCAGCAGTGCATAGCAGTAGACACATTCCACCAGAGTAGGATTTTATTGCTACGCTCCTGCATACCAGCCCCTTAACATTCAAGAAGATGGAGTACACTGGGCTATAATAAATATAAAATGTATTTATTGCCACCCCCCCAACCCGATGTTAGCTTCCCTTTAATAATTAACAAATTAAATGTGTTTTTCGATATACAATAGGCGGTAAAATCCAGTTCCTGATTCCGTTCCGTTCTCTCTCCTCTCCGTTTTCCCTTGATGCTTTCTTTTTGGCTTCCAGGGTTTGTTGTGATTTGATTGATATTTCCTAGTCATGTAGAATTGACTCTGGTTTCCTTGTTATGACTTGAGAACCTTCCGGCTGTTTAAACATGCTATAACCTATTAACTCATTGAATGCTTTTTTTATGGGTTGCAGGATTTTGAAACTGTATGCAGGTTTCATGTATTTATGGAATTTCTTCCCTTTATGTGTGACCGATTAACATGACAGTTGGCACAGGGTGATATGGCAAAGAAATGTGCATGAAACATCACAGCTAACGGAAGTTGTTGGCCTGTTTGTTATGGAACACTGCTTTGTAATCCTGAACCGTGGGACTCAACTGTCTCATGAAGTTCCTGTATTTAACTGGGGTCTAATGTTTAACACTTTAAGGACTAGAGGGATTTGTAATGCTATTCTATCACATCCTAAGGTAGTTTGATGTTGAAGACCCCAAAACCTAACAATACTGAGTACAAATAAGAAGTGGAGCAAACTAGCTGCACCAGAGGGAAAATAAAAATTGCCATTGATTTAAATAGGGATCTTACCCAGAGATCTCTAGTGCACTGCAAAGCAATGCATTTAGGATGTCGATAGAATTCAGTGGTGAAGATCCCCATTTATATACACTGATTTTTGCCCTCTCTGGTGCAGTTAGTGTGTTTATATCTTATTACCTCAGATGATCGGATGATTATTTACTAGGTTTGCTACAGTATATCCAAAATCTGATGGCAAGGCTAGTTCAGGTCTATCCAAGTTAAATCAGATGGTCAGAATTGGAATATATTTGTTAGATTCCTTTAAAAAATGCATTGCCACTCAAGCAGATTGTAATGTTTCAAAATAAAAGCAGCTCCAATTAATCTTCATAGTATTTGGGCCATGGAGAGTGTTATTTCAATACTGTCAGAGTTGTAGTTCAAGAGTAATTGAATGCTAAATATCCCCTCCCACCCCTTTTATTGATGTAATACTGCTCAGCTCAGAACAGAAAGGTGGTGTCCAGATGGCTTGGTGAGAGGGACAGTCTTCAATTAGCATAAGGGGGAAAACCTGAAATACCTGACGGGGGGGGGGGGGTCATTGTTCCCACAGTAAGAAGATTGTCCCTTGCTGTGAGCTTTCTGGTCTGTGGACCAGATTCCACATCTGAGGGGAGGTAGCTTACACTAGGTAAAAGGGGTGGGAATGGGATACTTTATCATTCAATTACTCCTGAACTACAACTCTAACAGTATTGAAATAACACTCTCCATGGCCCAAATCCTATGGAGATTAATTGGAGCTGCTTTTATTTTGAAACATTACTATCCCTTTATAGGGCTAGTAATGCTCAAAATGTAAAAAAAAAAAAAAAAAAAAAAAGGATGTAAAGGTTTATTCCCCTGAGTAAAATGAGGATACTCCTGCTGAAATGTGTTTTTATTCAAAAGTTGTTACAGTTCAAACTTGATTTTTTTTTTTTTTTTTTTTTTTTTTTTTTTTTTTTTTTTTTGGTTTAGTATCACAGTGGCCTGAAACTATACAGTGGCAGTGTTGCTACACCATCCTGTGGACATTTCTGATCAGTTGACCATGAAACCTCACTTGTCCTTATTCAGCATTATCAGAAGAAGCATGACAAAACTTCAGAATTGTGACATCATATTTTTCTTACGCATAATTTTAATTTATGTATTTAATTATTCCACAACCACTTTTTAAAGGGAACAATGTGCTAGGAATAAGTGGAAAAGAGTAATTATGCAAATACTGCCATTATGGATGCTCTCCTCAGAGTTTTATCACATATCAAAACTGTACATCCCTTAAGCAGCTGTGAACAAAAAAACCTATAAAAAGTGCAATTTTCATTCACTTACTGTACAGATTTTTTTTTGTTTGAGGCCTGAGAAGCACTGGCATCCACTGAAGTCAATGAGTAGAAGCAGTGCACTTCCCTATTAATAATGGCTGTCTCATCAATGCACAAGTGGCCCATTTACAGTGGGGCAAAAAAGTATTTAGTCAGCCACCAACACATTTCTTATATTAGTGATTAAAAAAGAACAGTTCTCTCTCTCTCTCTCTCTCTCTCTCTCTCTATATATATATATATATAGATATATAGATATAACTTTATGCAAAAAAGTGAATTCTGTGCTGCTTAATAATGCTGCTTACCCGTTTTGGCAACGCTGGGTTTTGTTACTTGACATAGTGTGGATAATGTTGGTCTCACATTACAGAAATAATGTTTTTCATGATCTTGAAAGCTTGTTACACAGAGCATTTATGATGAGAACTGGGATGACAGATCTTGTTTGAGAGAGGGGTCAAATACTGTGAACTGCATACTTTTAGAATCCTGTACTGTGCTGTTTCAGTTCACTGTTGCTTTTTATGATTTTTAGCATGTCATAATCTTTGTTGCACGTGACTTCATATCTTCCCCGTGAATGGCATCAAACTGAACAAGGATGATGTTAGATAGTTAAATGTAAAGTAAACTAATGTTTAAAGCTGATATACCCATTTTTAGATATTTGGACCTTGAGCTCTTGAGAACTACACCCCCCCCCCCAATGCCTAGTTGGAATGATGAGAGTTGTAGTACCCAACAAATGGAGGTCTAAAAGTTGACTGTCCCAAGCTTATATATTTAAAATATCATGTTATCCAAGCTAGCATCTAAAGAAACAAATTCTAATGGATAAACGACATCTACATAAAAATGTGGACACTTTCTGGATCTCCTATTGCACCACAGCCTTTTGCCTTTTCTCTCTACGGTGCTTCAGAATCAGGGAAGGCTTAAAGCAGTGGTTCTTAATCTGTGGGTCACGACCCTGTCGGGGGTCGAATGACTATTTGCCAGGGGTCGCCGAAATGTGTCTAATGTAACCTTAATAAAGCTCAAACACGTCTAACTTGTCTCATTTATAGCGTGCGTTAGTATGAATCAGGGCCGGCGCTAGCAGGGGGGCGCTGAAGCGGTGAGAATTTATTTATTTATTTATTTTTTTTCACTTAAGCGACGTCTCCTGAGCTGTAGAATTTTTACAACTGTAAATAGTGCATGACCTCTTTGTCATAGTTACAGTGTTCGTTCCCCGTTAAGAAGGTAAATAAATTTGCACATTGACAGCTAGTTTGAACAGGCTCTTTGAGACCTATTCAGTAAGTGACTGGTGGTCTCACTCTCATATGATGTGACGGTGACTGAGGCAGGCAGCCACTGTGAGCCACAGGCAGCAGCGCAGGAGACCTGGAGATGGAGTCCACTCATTGACTCACGCTGAATTAGCCATGACGACGTCAGACGCACGCACACTCGCACCCTATCTGTGCACCGCCGCCAGAAGATGCAGGGAGAGCAGCATGAGCAGGAGCAGAGACAGAGTGCTGCGAGTGAATGAATGAGTCTGACAATGATGCTGGGAATCGGGATGGGTTGTTGTATGCTGTACTGTATTGCACAAATGAGTTTCAAAAATTATAGGGACGGGGTCGGTTAAGAATCCATATGACCGCACAACAATATTTGGGGGGGGGGGCAAAGTGGGGCTGACTGGAGATCAAGGGATAGAGAAATGGAAGTGACGAGCAGCCAGCCTCTGAGTTTGTCACCAGCCCAGCCAGGAACCCAGCCACCAACAGGCTCTTATCAGCCTTTTGTATCCCAGCCAGGATTATCTTTACTGAACAGGCAATGTGGAGATAGTGGGGCAAGTTGGACCTGATGGTGGGCAATGTGAAGCTGATGGTGGGCAATTTGAAGCTGATGGGGGCAAGTTGGAGCTGATCATGGCAAGTTGGAGCTGATGGGCGGCAATGTGAGGGTAATATGGAGCTGATGGGGGCAAGTTGGAGCTAATAGGGCAATATGGAAATGATGGGGACAATGTGAGGGCAATATGGAGATGAGGGGGCAAGTTGGAGCTGATGGGGCAATATGGAGCTGATGGGGGAAATGTGAGGGCAATGTGCAGATGATGGGGGGCAATTTGTGTGCATGCATGCAACAGTAATAGAGACAAAGACACATGCAACAGACATACACACATATAGACACAGAAACTCCCACACACATGCACTGACATACATAGAGTGAGATAGACATGCAATGATATACACACACACACACACACGTATAGAGAGAGACAATCTTGACGTGAGCCATACATATTTATTTTGGGCAGGGGGAAATCTTGGGTGAGTTTCCATTTCTTTTCCCAGGACTTCACCCCTGCCTAAAACCATCAGAAAATTGTTTTTCTGTAACATAACAGTAGCAAAGTTACAGCGATGAAGGAGCAATGAAAATAACTTTACTGTTAGGGGTCCCCACAACTTGGGAAATTTTATCAAAGGGTCACAGCACTAGAAAGGTTGAGAACCACTGGCTTAAAGGGATAGTAATGTTTCAAACTTAAAGCAACTCTGTTTAATTTTCGTAGTATTTGGGCCATGTAGAGTGTTATTTCTATACTTTCAGAGTTGTAGTTCAAGAGCAATTGAATGATTATGAATCTCCCTCCCTCCCCTTTTACTGATGTAACACTGCTCACCTCAGAACAGAAAGGTGGCGTCCAGATGGCTTGCAGATAGGGACAGTCTTCAATTGGCATAAGGGAAAAACCTGTCAAGGGGGGCAGGGTTTTCATTTTTCTCGCAGTAAGAAGATTGTCCCTTGCTGTGAGCTGTCTGGTCTTAAGACCAGATTCCATATCTATGGGGAGGTGGCTTACACTAGGTAAAAGGGGTGGGGAGATAATTTATCATTCATTTACTCTTGAACTACAACTCTGACAGTATTGAAATAACACTCTCCATGGCCCAAATATTATGACGATTAGTTGGAGCTGCTTTTATTTTGAAGCATTGCTATCCCTTTAATTTCACAAAAGTATTTATCATTTAACAATACCAATACCAAATTTAAGGAAGATGGAGGTCCCTAAAAAAAATATTTCAGGTATTCTGGATGTTTACTCAAGGCAAGGACCTCTAGGGTAGTATTTTCTGAAACGCTAACCCATGTGCCAGTGCACATAGGCAGAGGCAGCTCAGAATGAATGCATGATTTTAGTATTGGTGTAGGTAGGAGGGTTTGGGTTTCTTATAGGACTGGGCTGACTTTGCTCTTGGGTACAACCTGTATGGTAGTGATGGATTGACCCTAAATGGTAAGGGGCCTCTGTGCTAGGGGATAGAATACTTAGGAGTATGGAAAAGCTTTTAACTAGGAAAGAGAATGCAGGTTATAGCTAGTAATATGGGGTAGATTGTGTAGAGTGAAATTTGGTACAAGTAAAGGATCATGGGGGTAGAGAAGGGATAGGGATAAATGTAGCTATATGGAAAAACTTGTATTAAATGTATATATAGAAAAAAGGCAAGTAGAGGGTAAAATGCATAATGAAAGCAATATTAATTGTATGTTGGTGAATGCAAGAAGTATGGTATGCAAACTGGGAGATCTGGAATTGCTGGAGGTTAATGAGCATTTGGACATAATTGGTATACCTGAAACATAGTGGGATGATGCACATTATTGAGCTGTGAATATTGAAGGTCAATTCCTGTTTAAGAGAGACAGGATTAACAGACAAGAGGGAGGTGTGTGCCTAGATTTGAAACTAGATCTAAATCCAAGTTTAAGAAGATATATTTATGAGGAAACTGGAGATAATGTGGAGTCCTTGTGGGTAAAAACTGAAACTGTGGCATAGAAAGCTAGCTTGTGATGGCTAGTTTTATTCCTAAGTATCTGTTATACGTTAGGTTGCTCATTGCAAGAAAATAGTGGCACTTCAGCATAGGAACCTGGGTTTTCACACTTGCATCCGAAAAGAGAATTTTGGCTTAAAGGGATAGTAATACTTCGTTTTAACTTTATTTTATTTTGTAGCCATTAAAAAAAAAATGAAGAATGATGTAAGTCTTATCTCTCGAACCTTTATGGTTTAAGAGATATTCACAAGCAAAGTTTCCCCCTCCCACCCCTTTTTCCTAGTGTAAGCCATCTCTTCTCAAATGTGAATCTGGTTATAAGACCAGACAGATAACAGCAGGGGACAATCTTCTTTGTATGAAAAGAATGAAAGCCCTTCCCCCCTTGACAAGTTTTTCAGCATTTTCCCCTATCTTAATTGAAGATTGTCCCTCTCTGCAGTCTACCTGGGCACCTCCCTTCTGATGTGGCTGAACAGGGGGGGGATACTTTGTTTGTGAATATCTCTTAAACCATAAAGGTTTGAGAGATAAGACTTATATCGTTCTTCATGTTTTTTTAATGCCTACAAAATAAAATAAAGATAAAATGAAGTATTACTATCCCTTTAAATGTTGGAAATCCTACATCCAAGAGAATTTATACACATTCTGATTGGAAGCATGGAATATTAAAAGTATATAACTTTTTAAGGTATCACTATCCTTATAAACAAAGGGTTGTATTCAGTAAGATAAGGTGCAATTCTGGAGCAAACCAACTGTACAACAGGGGACAAATGTAAAACTACCAGTAATGTTTAAATGGATTTACAGGGATAGTAATACTTATAATAAAGTACAGCTCCGAGTCTTCTTTATTCTAATTTTAGCATGTAGCTCTGTATTTCAGTACTAACAGTCTTGTAGTTCAAGTGAAATTGAATCAGAAAGGATCCCCCTCCTGCCGCTTCTGGCCACCTCCCATCAGTTGTAGAATCCGGGCCTGGGACTGGATGGATCGCAGCGAGAGACAATCCTCCTCGGTAAGTAAAAGGAAAACCCAGCCACCCTGAATGAGGGCAGGATTTTCCTTATGCTTACTGAAGATTGTCCCTCACCACGCTCCATCTGGACCTGCACGAGAGATGAGAGTTAGTGTGAGGCAGGGGAAAGGGGCGGGAAGAGGATCCATTCGGATTCAAGTGTGGTTGAACTACAAGCCTGTTTGTATTGAAATACAGCATTTTGGGCTAAAAATAGAGACTCGGAGCTGCACTTTATTATAAGTATTACTATCCCTTTAAACTCTTGAATGATGCAGAGCTCTCAAACACATTGAATTGCATTGCATTGGAGTTCTCTCTAGCTTTCAGTAAGTTAAAAACCCCATTTAAATAAATGGTATTTTGCAGAATTGTTATTTCTCCCCTATAGTTCAGTGAGTTTTGCTCCAGAATGATTGAATATGGCTTCAAGAGGGAGATTTATAAACAACGAGATAAGTTAAGACACGTTAAACTGGCTGTAAAAGCATCTGTGATAGTTACAAAGAACACCAGTTTCGGAGGACTGTACGCCATGTACTACTTTTTTTTTTTTCTTTTTTTTTTTTTTTTAATGGAGTAACCAGTTTGTAAAAAGTTGCGCAGCCAATTTATAAAGAAATGTTCCGAGTTGTGACATAATTATTGCCAGAATCTGAACGCCTGGTATATGCTGTCCTTAAGCATTCCAGGTGTTAATATCAGAGTAATGACGCCATATTTATAAAAATGTATTAAATCATTTATAAATCAGTCCTGGCATTGTATCCACTTGCCGTGCCATGAGAACTGTTCTTCAAAAGTTAAGGTTTTTTTTTATAAATCAACCTCCGAGGGCCTTACTCGGAAGACAAAAGATGAGCAACTGTGGAACAGCCTTACCTCTTGAATGCTAGAGAGGTCTTCAAAGATGAATTTATATGCAGAGAGAGGGATCTGTTTGGTCCCACTCTCTGCCTGTGGTGTGACTGCATCTGTTCTCATTACAAATGAAAAAAAGACATTTTAATTTACTGGAGTAAAGGAGTCAATCGGACCCTGTCATCAACAAGAAAGTCCTTAAAACTTGCACTCCATGGCATTTGAGAACCATGATTGAGAAACTCTAATCTAGGAGATCTAGTTTGGTGCTGCATTTATTAGAAACATGACCCACATAACACCATGTCTTTAGGATTTTTCTGCTTGAGTACAAGAAAGTTAATCGGAGGCTCAGCCATTTAAAGGGATGGTAATGTTTCACAATAAAAGCAGCTCCAATTAATCTTCGTAGTACTTGGACCATGGAGCGTGTTATTTCAATATTGTCAGAGTTGTAGTTCAAGAGTAACTGAATGATAAAGTATCCCCATCCCATCCCTTTTACTGATGTAACATTGCTCTCCTCAGAGCAGCAAGACTGTCCGGATGGGTTGCAGAGAAGAACAATCTTCAGTGAGCATAAGGAAAAACCTGAAAAACTTGTCAAAGTGGGGCAGAGTTTTCCTTATGCTCACAGTAAGTAGATTGTCCCTTGCTGAAATCGCTGTGGTCAAGGGACCAGATTCCACATCTGAGGGGAGGTAACTTACACCAGGTAAAAGGGGCGGGAGGGGGATACTTTATCATTCAATTACTCTTGAACTACCTCTCTGACAGTATTGAAATAACACTTTCCATGGCTGAAATACTATGAAGATTAATCAGAGATGCTGTTTTTGTGCAACACTACTATACATTTAATTACCTCACGTGCACAATCTCTAGCCTATAGGCTCTCAGAGTATCTGGGATAGACATAGAGCTGTCCTTAAAGTAAAAGAAGTAAATGTGTTTTGCAGCATCAGTGAGATAAGAGGAAGGCAATATACCTGTCATCAACTTGTAAAGATAGTTGAAATGTAAAAATTAATAAATAGATTGGAAAAAACAAATGAGTTGAGAACTCTGCTCTTCTAGCTGTACTTAGGCATTTAGATGTTTTCATTATTGTCACTACAAAGTATAGCAGCAAAGTATGAGTTCTGAGGAATGTTAGTGGTATTTTGTAATGGACTTTATTTAACTGTAAATTATATTACATAATCTTAGCATGTACCTCCTCTTTTTGTCTGCTCTGAAGCAATACAGATGTAAAATATATGACCATATATCTCTGACCAGCTTAGAACTATTTCCAGTTCCTTCTGCTCTTTGTAATATCCTGTCCACCTCAACCCCATTATTTAGCACTTCTTGCTAATGAATCTTTAAACCGGAATAGGGAATTATGAAGGATTTAGGAGATTGCTGGTCTGTCGCTTATCCTGTCTGATTGCTTTTTGAGTTTCCACAGAACATTCTCTTGAAAAAGGGACTACAGAGTCATGAACCTTGTAATTTTTCTTTTCTGTTGTCCATTAAAGGAACACTACTAACTCCTAAAAATTAACTGGTGTTATACTTTCTTAAATATCTTGTTGTCCATGCTAGCATATGTAAACCCCCCCCCCCCCCCAGAGGCCTAGAATCTAATCTATGTTCTGTGGGGATCCCATCATCTTGATAGGGTGTCCATGAAGGGATTAGTCTGCATTTGTTTAACCCTTTGAGTGCCAGAAGGGTATCCAACACATTGCAAAGAACATCATAGGAGGTGACTAAAAGTTCCCATTGATTTTAATTAGGCGTTTACCCCTTGAATGCTAAATGCATTGGAGACCTTTCAGTTGATTAAAGGGCTAGTATTGTATCATTTTTTAAAAAAATGAATCTTGTAGCATTTAAAAAAATAACTCAAACGATGCCAGTGCCATGAGATATTTGCAGTTAAAGTTCTCCCCTTTCCCTGATGTCAGAGCTCTAGCTGACTGCAGAAGAATCTGGTCCCAGGACCAGCAGAGGCTCTTCAGCAGAGCCGAAATAGCAATATTTAAAAATAAATACTTTATTGGAACAGCCTACAAAGTGTGCTTGCAAACCAGGCACACTTTGTAGACCGTTCCAATGAAGTATTTCTGTTTCGGCTCTGCTGAAGAGACTCCCCTTGTCCCGGGACCAGATTCTCATGTAGTCAGCTAGAGCGCTGACGTCAGGGAAAGGGGAGGGAGGTGGGAACTTTAACTTTGAATGGCTACAAGATTCTCTCTTTTTTTTTTTTTTTTTTTTTTTTTATGATACAGTACTATCCCTTTAAAAAAAACTATTTAAATCTTTGGTAATTCTGGGAAGCTTTGTTTAGTATGGTGCAGTTGGTCTGCTTAGACTTCTCCAATCCTTCTTAACCCTTTGAATGCTGAAGACGTATCCAATGCATTCGGTTGCAATGTGTTGGTTATCTCTCTGACAGGGTTAAAATGTCAGATGTATAAAGGCCAAAAGGGCCTTAATTCAGCGGAAAACAAACTGCAGCATAGGGGGACAAATAGAAATTCTTATGGATTTTAATTGGGCATTTATTATCACCTAGGTTTCCAACACATTGCAAAGCCTTTATACATATATCTCAGTGTATCTTTCAGTGTTTTGAAAGTTTTTCACTATATCAAACAAAGTTTGCTGACAGAAGTTAGTCACACTAATACTGGCCTCAGTTATACCTATGTGTGTAGGAGTAACTTGCGTTGCAGTGTGCCAGTGTTCTGTGACTGGAGAGGTATAGTTGCGTACTTGCTATTTGTGTGTAGGGTAGGCCAGATGGCAGAAAGCATCTTTCTCGTGATGTTTATCTCCTGCTTGTTCCCTAATATCTGTAATATGCCAAGGATTGTGGGCCAATAAGCCTCATGAACACGATTAAGCAGAGATAGGTCTTAATCATCTTATTCATCCGTTCCCTGTCCTTATGATCGTGATTTTGTTATCGGTGATTAAAGGGCTGAGTTGGCACTACATGCAGCAACTAAAGTTTTGGCCTTGTAGAATATAACAGGATAGTCTTTGTTCCATTTTGCTTTTGAGTCAAATGATGTTCCCGTCTTTCAAGTCAGTGCTAGTTGCGGTTGTGCCTATGTAAGTGCCTAGTTATACAGGAGCGTGGACAGATTCTTGTGTAATGCTTCAAATAGGTGGTGTTTAACCAGGCAGTGACTGAGGGGTATCCTATTTATATGTACATGATTAAAAGGACAATAATGATTAAAATAAACAACCTACTTACTAATAACAAGGGGATTTTTAAAGGACTGCTATAACCTAAAAAATACTTTGTTGATTTCGAAAGAACTTTCAAAATCGCATGTTGTATTAGCCGCTACTTAAGTGGAGGGCTCTAAAAAAAATTTTTCACTGGCAGACTAGTTTTGTACATAAAAAATGGCTAATACAACATTAGGCGATTTAGAAAGCTCTGTTATTTTCAGTTGTGATAGAGCAGAGTATCGGTACCATTTTTTATTAGCCAAAAAATGGCTAATACAACATTAGGCGATTTAGAAAGCTCTGTTATTTTCAGTTGTGATAGAGCAGAGTATCGGTACCCTTTTGGATGCTAATGGGATGGACCAATATTTCTCCATCTTTTATTGCTACATGAACTCCTCACACACAAACTGGATTTTTTGAGGCATATTCTAATATCTGATATTTTTTTTTTCTCAAGGAGTAATGAAGGGTAAAACAAAACAAAAAATCACTATATAGATTTTTATGTCCCACAATCAGGATATCAAAACAATTTCCATAAATACATATTTGAAAGCCCACCTAAAAATGACACCTTACATTTAAAAATTCTAAATAGGGGTTGAAAATAGATTACCCCTTCTGTGCTAGTGGTCTCTAACCAATTGCTTTGCAATCTTTTGGAAACCTTTATTCCCATAGGGGTTAAGGTAGAACAAACTATAACCTAGTATAAAATGAGGCAAAAGAAAGGGTGTGTGCTTTTTGGGGGTGAAAATGGTGTGTCCGAATGGGTAATGATCTCATCATCCCACTGTACAAGTGGGTGTTCTGAAGAAGCACATGAGGTCCCACCACTGCTTTGGATGATAGATCTCTACTGCATTGCAATGAAGACCACTCCAACATTAATATGATTAGACTAATGACTGGCATTCTTTCTGGGAGTTTGTTTATAGTAATCCATAATGAAATCCTGTGCCTATGATGAACTTTTTCAGTTTTGCCTAAAATTGCAGAGATTGTTTGATAAGTTGGCCCTTGTAGCGCCATTACTGGATTTTATTGCTTAAAATTCTTTGAATTTTATATTGGGGTACCTAGAAAAATAATATTTTGAATCTTCTAAATAACATAAAGTGCTAGAATGCGAAGCTCCCAGTGTGCATAACCGCACACGCGAAGTAGAGACTGCCCGAACGATGCAGTCATGCACAGTGCACAGTAGAGTCTGCACGAACGCACTGGCTTCCAGTCAGAGGCACCGCTGATCCGGAGTGGGGTGCTCTGAATGGCTCCCAGTCAGCAGCCGAGGCCACTGGCTGGCACTTTGACCCGTGTACACAGGCCTTCAATACTAGTATATGTATAAAATAATGGTTGAAATCTCATGCTTAAAGAAAGTAGGAGAATTTCTGCATACCTATGGTGGTGGGAAAAAATGTAATGGGCCAAGCAGCCTTAATAGGATGCTACATGTGTTGAGTAGTTTACGTCTTGTGAATTGGAACTTGCATTCATAAATCTCCTGGGACAACTGTTTTCTCACCTCCCTGAGAGTCGATTGAAAAACTGTGATAATGACTAGGGGCACTGTGCATAATCAAAAACCGGAGTGATTCTGAAGTAATCTGGCTACGCCATAGGGAGGGGAAGTCTGTTGTCAAACCTACAGTTTTTGGGGACATCTCCAATCAGTCACCAACCATCCATTGCTCTCTTTAGTGTCTGCCATTTGCAAAGCAGCAAAATCCTATATTATAATTTGCTAAAGATGTTTGTCAGAAGCCGTCATGCCCAGTAGAGACGGCTGCACACGCTGCCGTCATGCTCAGTTCTGACTGCCCGCATTGCGGCTGATACGGAGCGTGGTGCTCCAATTTCAGACCGGAGTCCTCTCTGCGCAACTTGCGGTCCCAGGAAGGTGCGCAGAGAGGACTACGGTCTGAATTCGGAGCGCCCCGCTCTGTAGCAGCTGCGGAGCGGGCAGTCAGAACTGTGCATGACTGCAGCACCTCCAGTGTTAGCCCGTGTACACAGGCTTTAAAACTAGTAAGAAATAAAATGAGTAAGAGTATAGAGGGAATATTTCCACTTGCTTGTTTACAATATGGCTGAGTACTTTCAGGAGAGAAATTTGCTTTCCTGTACTAGTGCCCTTTCAAACATGCTCATCCCATAAATATGTACATTGTAAGCATTCATTAATAGCAATGGAGCTATTGTTTACTTGCAATAATTTATTCCAGATTTTAATGAGGGTCACGTTAGAGGAGTAGTGTCTGCACTCAGCATGAGCTTCCACAAACACATAAAGAGCAAGTTGTTAGAAATGTCTCCAGTGATTTTTCTCTATAATTCAAGAGATACGTCCCAATTAGATCACATTTTTTTGTTCTCATTGGCTCATATGGTTTTCCCAGAATTGTAGCATTTTTGTCTTCGTATAGTTGTCTACAACATATGATTTTTAAACATCGCTAGCATCAAAGGAGTTAAAGACCAAATTTTAGGCCTCATGCACGAAAGATAATTTTTCTAACAGATGCAGTTTGTAAGTACATGTTATTTTCGACCTTAGAGGGCAAGAGGGGCTGCACAGCACATTGTCCATTGGTCTTTAAAAAGTGAAAATATAAAAACTTAGTGTTGGTTTGCTTTTTAATTCAATGGTGCTGACAATGATAATGGCTTTCTTTGTACTCCCAATTAACATATTTCACAGTTTGATGGGCCAGAAACCCATTTCTATTCAGGATTTAACTAAGGGTAAATTTTTCTGGTCCACTGGAAAACCAGCAGTTTTTAAACAATGGTAAATTTGTCCTGATAACAGTTTTGACGTCACTCGAAAACCATCAGTTTTTAAACAATGGTAAATTTGTCCTATTAACCCTTTTGATGTCAGGGTATAGATTACTTTAGCATCCCTGATGTTAATCTGTCATCGAACCACTTCATTTTCTGCTGTTACGCTTCTGGCAAAAAATATTTGGATATTTATAGTTTTGCAGCTTAATAACCTATTTCCTCATAGATGGCAAGAATTTATTTTCATAACTGTCCATTACAGTTAGGGGGGCTAGATGTCCTGGATTCCCTAGAATAGTGTAATGCTTTAACCCTTTGAGTGCCAGAGAACTAAGTGTATGTTCCATGTCCCAGGAAGCCCGCTTCCAAGGCAGTACACAGTCCCAGAACAAACACTCCAGAGAACAGAGTTATAAACACAGGAGTTAGAACTAACCATTTAATGATGTGAAAGCAACTCTTACTCTACACCACAAGAAAATGGCCTTCATACAGACTTCTAATCACTAGAGTCAGCAATGAGCCTTTCTTTCCTGACTCCAAATGGATGACATCATTTAAGACTACCCTCGGTGCTGCATCTCTTTATGTAACCTGTGCAGTCTCACTAGAGCTGAGGAGAAATGCTCCACCACTCTTAACAATGTCCCTGAGTATCAGAAAGGAACTGTGGCCACCCTATTAGCGTTTATTTTGTTGTGTGGTTTTTTTTTTTTTTTTTTTTTTTTTTATTATATATGCATTAATTTGAACATGTACAGTTCTGGAGCAAAACTAGCAGCACTATTGGGGGAATTAAAATTAATATTCATTTAAATGGGGCTTCTAACTCTCTTTGAATGGTAAAGAAGTCCAAAGCACATCTTAAAGCGGAACTATCACCTAAAACCAACGTTTTACCATGCATTTTAATGTTTAACCCGACATTAGTGGTGTGTGTGTGTGTGTGTGTGTGTGTGTGTGTGTGTGTGTGTGTGTGCTTCAAGTCGCCTGGTAGTGGAGATATTTGCACTGCAAAATCAGACACTTACGCGTTCTACGGTAAACTGTACCGTCTCAGGACTTCCCAGCTGCCCCAGGGACCGTGTTCACGTTGCTCTTCGAAGCTGGATTTCTGTGATGTAGCGTTACAACAAACTCAGTTTACAATGCTACTGAGGTTGCAACCTCCATAGCATTGTAAACGGAGTTTGCTGTAACGCTACATCACAGAAATCCATCTTCGAAGGGGAGTGTGAACGCGCTCTGGGGCAGCTGGGAAGTCCTGAGATGTCATGGAGTCCTGCACAACGTGGAAGTGCCTGATTTTGCAGGTCAAATATCTTCACTACCAGGCGACTTGAACACGAACACACACACACACACACACACACAGCAGGTTAAACATTAAAATGCATAGTAAATCGTTGGTTTTAGGTGATAGTTCCGCTTTAAACCCTTAAATGCTTTTGAGATTTCCAATGTTGCGAAGCAATGTGTTTGAGGACTTTCTAGCATTCAAGGGATAAGAATGCTGGTCTTCAGTCAAGTTGCCATGGCACTTTGGTATGCCACTTGCTGCAATTTAGAGTGCCATGTTTGTTCTATGATGACTTTGGCAAAAATGGAAATATCAAGTTTCAAATATTTATTAACTGAAATTGTTATTTT
Organism: Rhinophrynus dorsalis; assembly: GCA_037306005.1. Lineage (NCBI taxonomy): Eukaryota > Metazoa > Chordata > Amphibia > Anura > Rhinophrynidae > Rhinophrynus > Rhinophrynus dorsalis. The sequence continues at coordinate 156,848,750 of CM074724.1, forward strand.
TTTCCCCTTTGTTCTGATTTTGAGATCGCATAATAACCAAATATTTATTTGTGTACCCTTCATTACTCCCTTGACAGATGAAGTATGAAATATTAAAGCGGAACTTTCAGCTTTATAATATTGCCCCCAATACATTAGTAATATAGCAACAGGCAAAGTAATAGTTTTATTATGGGGAATAAATCTACGTTATTGAAGTAATCCACCTTCTTTGGCGCCTGCGCTGGCAACAACTTTTGTTACCTTAAGTTAACCAATGAACGTCACCACCAATCCGAGCAGTGCACGGGACAGATGGCGCAGACTCATAGGCAACTTCCCTGTAAGATGTCTGCACTGTTGTCCGCTGGATGCCTGCCGAAGAAGGTGGATTACTTAAATAACATAGATTTATTAACCATAATACAACTATTACTTTGCCTATTGCTATATTACTAATACTAGTTGAAGAGCCCGTTACACGGGCCACAGTTCCACTGCCAGCCGGTCGCGGGGCAGTCATGCTCAGTAGAGATTGCCCACGCCGTGGCTGATACAGAGCTGGATGCTTCTTCGCTCTGTATCAACCTCGTCACGGGCAGTCTCTACTGCGCATGACTGCGTTGTTACACACATTTTAGCAAATTTTTATATATAGATATTGGGGGGCAATATTATAAAGCTGAAAGTTCCGCTTTAAGGATGCCCTGAAAACTCCAGACTACGTGTTAGGGATGCCTCTGGATTGAAAATGCAGATTCTCCTATCCTGAATAGGTTAATTTTTTTTTTCAGAATTCGAGAAACATCTAGAACACGTCAGAGTTATGTGTTAGTGAAAATAGCACATTGTCTGATTCACTGTCCTCTGGAAAATGAAGCAGGGGTAGAGGAAATGACTGATCAGATAAGAGGATGTGGAAGAAGCAAGGTGATAAGACTCTGATTAGTGGAGGATTGGAGCAGAGATGCTTTGGATCTTGCTGAGAGGTCATTAGAACATCTCTTTAAAAGTAGAAACCAGCAATACGTAATTGTAGAATCTTATAGGATAGAATATATAACCCACTCCTAGGAAAAAATACATAGCATGCTTATCATACTTCACATGTGATCTGCAGATGTAAATATGTAATATCTGTGCATCTACCCATCAGATGGATAAGAGGGAAAGCCCACTGCATATGCAGGCTTACAGCTGGGGGTATCCCAAGCATTTCTTTGTCAGTCAACAATCCATTGCAAGCTATGGTGCCTTAATCTTTTATATGCAGTACTAGTTGAACAGCCCGTTACACGGGCCACAGTGCCACTGCCACCCGGTCGCGGGGCAGTCACTCGCAGTAGAGACTGCCCGCGCCTCGGCTGATACAGAGCTCAGCTCTGCATCAGCCGCGGCGCAGGCAGTCTCTACTGCGCATGACTGCAGCACGCGCAGCAGTGTCTACTGCGCATATCGCCACGTTACACACGTTTTAGCAAATTATTATATAGGATAGTGCTGTATTATCAACTCTATATTACACATATTATCTTATTCAATAAGATAAGGAGATGCAATTGTGGAGCACACCTACTGCCCCATAGAGGCAAATAAAAATCAACCAAATCCCCACTGATTTTAAATGTTTAACCCATTAAATGCTAGAGATGTCTCTTGTAGATCACTCTTGCATTTAAAGGGATAAAAATCCCATTTAAATCAGAGATACGTTTTAATTATCCTCTCTGGTGGAGTTGGTTTGTCCCAAAATTGCACATCTTTCTTCTTGTCCCTACCTACCACAATGCAAATATGGCTACTGTCTTTTCCTCCTAGCTGGGTAGGACCAATCATAAAAGTACTTAAAGAAACACCAAGAGAGAACCAGCAACCTTTTTGGTCCTACCTAGCTGGAGTCTGGATAGGCTGCGGTCCTGCAGCCCATACTAATCACATTTTTTAGTTTTTCTGCCATTTTTCTTTTGGGAGTTTTTCTTTGATATATTGGGCCTTACGCTTACAAGGTAAAGCAGCTCTAAGGTGGTGCCTTCACCCCACTCTCCCTGTGAGATAGGCGACCGATATAACACCATGTAATCTTTGAGGCAATGTCATTCTCTTGCGTCGGCCCCATGTTTGGCCTTGCATTCCAAGCTATAACGCAAGTGGCTTGGCTTCTGCCATGTCAAGATGGACTCCACGGTTCCTGATGCCTTGTTTTCCTGTGTAATCTGACAGGTAGGAGACTCTAATTTTGCTTGCTTTTTCAGGGAGAGTGCTTTCATTTTAGCAGTGGAGCACATGCCATGTCGCTCTCTGCCTTGTTTCACAGGTTTGTGTTTATTTGGTTAGTAGCAAATAAAGGTTTATTATTTTAATATTGAGCCAGTTTTCCTCTTGCCCCATACTATACCTGCTCCTTCTAAGCCTACCGCTTCCTAGGAAAAGGCTTCTACTTACTCTGTACCTTCTATGGATGATAAAGCACAGCAAAAAAGTAAGCCTTGTGCAGGCAGTGAAAATAAGCTTTTTGTATCTGATACGGCAATATTATATGCTGAATGTCTCAAAAAGGCCACTGGCCAATACATGTCCTCTCAGTTCTAGGACTTCCTTGCCTGGGTGAGATCTTCCATGCAGGACACTTTCCCTTCTGTTGCAGGAATTGGTGAACCCCAGGTAGAGACCATGTTTGGAGGATCGAGACAAAGGTACCTCTGCAAGGTTTGATAATATGGAATAACAAGCCAGGCTTCAAGACCTAGTTTTGGTACATTCCTCATAAGAGGTGGGAGAAATCACACAAATCTAGCTAAAAATGAAGTTTTTCTCAACAACATGCAGAAGAGGCTTGGTTTATCAGACATCAATGAACTCCTTATTTTGGACACCACATTCCTAGGTAAAAAGAAGGTGTCTCCGGTCGTCTTGGTGTGGTCTGTTCCTCTTGCTCTGCTTCACTTGATATAATTAAGCTATTGGCCAGATCCTCTGCCTTATCCATTACTTCATGATTGCGTAAAACCCTCGGGGCAGATGCTTAATAAAAAAGCAAGTTAGTGGCTTTGCCCCTTTTTAGGGCTAAAGCTGTTTGGAGAACAACTTGAGGCGTTTATAAAAAAAAAGACAGAGAGCAAGAGTAACTTACTACCTCATGACAGAAAACCGAGTCTTCCTTTTAGATGCAAGGTTAGAAGGCAGCCTTTTTTTTGATCAAGAAGGGTGGCCCTTGTCTCTACTGTCCTGGTAGTGGGTCGACTGGGACATCTTTTTCATGCTTGGAACCTAATATCCTATCCAGACAAATGGGTTCTCCAGGTGGTGAGGAGAGGGTATCCACTGGAGTTCAACTCCATAACAAGGAAGAATATTTTCAGGACCTCAGGAGTCCCCTCTGAAGGCAATGGAGCAAAGGAAAGTGGTCCACAACCTGATCCAGAAGAACGTTCTCAAATCTGTCCCCTCAGCTCAAAAGGGAATCTACTCCATACTATTATTTGTGCCCAAAACATTGGGAGGAACTATTCTGGATTTCAGTTATGTCATCATCTTCGTTCATTGCTGCCAGTTCAAAAGGGAAACCAGCTTTTTCGTAATTTTATCTATCCCTCAGAAGGACCGTCTGACCACTATAGACTTGTAGGGCACATATTATATTTTGATGAGACCTTCTCACTCAGTTCCTCAGGTTTGCAGAAGAACATCATAACTTTCAGTTCCGTTTGGGCTATCATCAGTACCAAGAGTATTCACCAAGACCCTGGCAGTCTCCTTGCAAGTGCTAAGAGAAGAAGGATTTTCTGCAATCCCTTCTCTCGACTACCTCATTGTGTCAAAATCTAAGATGCAAGTTATTGTAAATATGGTCTGAAGCATCAGTCCGCTTTAGAAGCAAGGTTTGATAGTGATCCCTCAGAAGAGTCGGCTACATCCATCTCAGAATCTTGGCCTTTTCGAGAAAAGAGTAGACAGGTGGAAGGGCATGGCATGGCATATCTCAAGTGTTTTGATTAAGGAAAGCAAATCAGGCATACAGTACAGGATTTTACCCAGTTACGAGTTTTGACCTTTTCAGTCCAAATTATTCCCTGGGCCAGGCTACATATGCGACTGATTCAGTATTTCTTGGAGATAGGGAATCAAAGTACCCAAAACACCTCCCAGAGGATCCCTGTTTCAGCAAGAATCAAAAAGGAGCTTATCTGGTGAATTAACAAGGCAAACCTGTCAAAAGGTCTTCCCATGAAAGGATTTCCCAGTGAAAATCTCTCCACAGATCCTAGTCCAGCAGGTTCGGGTAGACTTTGGAACAACTAGTTAGCCCAGTGGTTAAGGTCCCTGAAATAAGCCCCCCTGCACATAAATAATCTAGAGTTTAGGGCAATTTTGTACAGCCCATCTCAAAGGCAAACTGGTTCATGTTCGTTCAGACAACATGGCTACAGTTATGCATTTGAGAAACCAAGGAGGCAAGATGAGCAAAAGGTTGAACATGGAAGCAGGAGTGTTATAGTGGGCAGAAAACAACCTGAGAGCAATTTCTCATCTCTGGAAATCTGAATGTCCAAGCAGATTTCCTGAGCAGAACTTGCTTAGATCAAAGGGAATTCCAGCTAACCTACATTTTTCTTCCTTACCCACTGGTATTGGAAGTCTTGAGAACGTGAAAGATGGAGATAGCAGAGATGATCCTAATTGCTCTGAGATGGCCAAGAAGGGTCTGAGTTTCAGAGCTAGTCAAGATGTCAGTTGATTGGCCAGGCCGGTATTCCAGGCCCAATATTCTATCAGAATCCTGCCTTCTTGAAACTGATGTGCTAGAGGCTAAGCAGGAGTCTTTACTTCAAAAAGGACTATCTGAGCCTGTAATCGGTACTTTTGTCTCTGGCAGAAAAATTTCCACCTCCAGGATTTATTGTAAGGTCTGGCGTACCGGTTGATCATGGTGTCAGGAGAATAATCCTTCCAGATCTCCATTTGATTCAGAAAGGATCCTGTATTTTCTGCAGAAAGGATATGAAGTGGATCTTGGGCCAGCATCTATTAGTCAGATTGTCAACCCTATAAGCTTTATTAGCTAAGCAGTTTGCAGATGATGATCTTGTTAAGAGGCAGAGCAATTGAGAAAGCCAGGCATTAGATTAGAGAGATCCTTCCATGGGGCCTGAATTGTGGTCCTTGATCAGCTATCCTGCTCAACATACTTTGAAGCTATTGAAGAGCCTTCATCCAGAATCTAACTTTGAAAATGGTCTTCTTCCATAACCTCTGCTAGAAGTGGAAACAAGTTTCAGGCTCTTACAAATTACTATACCCTAGTGTTTCATCAGGACACAGTAGTCCTTAGGATAAAGCCATCCTTTAGGTCTGAAGTGGTTTCAGGTTGAACCAGGATATTGTCCTCCCTTATTTTTACCCTTATCCCAAAGAGGAAAAAAGCAATATCATAATCTAGACCTGGTAGTGTGTATCCCTTGCTTCTTGGAGTGGACCAAAGATTTCAGACAGACTTTTTGTTTTCGGTCAAGGAAACTACAAAGGGGAAGCAACAGCCTCAGTAGCTAAATTGTTTACTGGATTTATGAAACTGTTGTATGTGAATGCAGATTTGACCCCTCCTTAGAAAATAGATGTTTAAGAATCCTCAGAGGCCAGGTTCGGGAGAAAGGTGCTCCATAGTAGGTAGGAATGGTCCTTTTTTTGTTTTCCATTGCCCTTGCTCTGCCCTGCCTTCCTCACAAATTAATCTGTTCATCATGTCTTGTGAACTATAGCCTAGGTTTTGTTTTGTGATCACAGTTGGGTCTATAGGCTTTAGTTCTCCACGCATATGTTGCATTGCTTTGGTATATCCCACATATGTGTTGCTGTGGGTAAGGACACTGGAGAAAGGGTGATATTTACTTACCTGTATTTCTTCAGTGTTCTTCCACGACATACCCAACCCTTTTAACCTTGGTTATGGTCTACCTTTCAGCTGTGACTGCCAGTTCTCTCCTGGAGTTTCCTTATAGCGGAACTTTCATCCTAATAAAATTGCTCCCAGATAGATTACTAACCTAGTGATATGCAAAGTTATACTATCCTGAAGCGCCATGAATCAGCGGCATCAGGCTGCACAGAGCTTACAATAGAAACTCTGTGTGCCTGCTCTGTCAGTCCCATCTGATGCCTTAAGGCACCAAAGAACGTCACCACCAATGCTGGCAGAGAACGGGACAGACAGCACAGACTCAGAGGTACATTTCCTCTACGATGTCTGCACTGTCTGTCCTCTGGTTCCTGCAGAAGATGTGGTTTTTTTCGTCAATACCGCTGACTTATTGCGCTTAAGGATGGTATAACTTTGCATATCACTAGATTAGTAATCTATCTGGGAGCAATTTTATTAGGATGAAAGTTCTTTTTTGATTGGTCCTACACAGCTAGGAGGAGGAGACATTACCCACATATGCATTTCTGTGAAAGGACACAGAAGATAAGGAAATATCGGTAAGTCAATTTCATCCTTTTTATTTTATTGAATACAGCCCAAACATTTAATGACTGTATAACTGAAAGCAAATGCACAAGCTGAGTAAACCAACAGCATTGTAAAAGAAAATAATCATCACAGAGATTACAATTGTTTGAAATTGGGCTTTTAACCCCTTGGATGCTAGCACAGTCTCCAACACATTGCTTTGCAATGCATTGGCAACCTCGATAGTATTCAATGGGTTAAAAGCCCAGTTTCAGTAAAGTGGCACTTTTATTTGTCACCTATGGTGCTATTGACTTTCCCAGAAATTGCTTGTCTCGTGCTTTTTGGATGTGAGCCTGTAGGTCTCTCATTAACATATGTCAAATCTTTTCCTTTAGTAGACATATTTAGCGCCTAGTCAGCATGTAATCTGTCTGTTTTTCGCAAATACAAATAACAGTGAAGTAACATGAGTCACCCCTTCCCCATCTGACCCCCTTCTGACCTCTTTCTATTGTGCTATATGAGGATTAATAGACAGGGATTTAGCCTCCATACATGGAAGGATCCCCCAATGAAAAGAGAGCTGGCCTGATGAGCCGTGAGCAGGCATTGTTCATGACCGTAACAATTGAATAAAAGGGAAGTTGTTGGAGGCTTGTCTCATGTCCGATGGGGGGTGGATTCTGAGTTTTGTGGCACCACTGAATGCATCTTTTGCAAAAAAAAAAAAAAAAAAAAAACTCTAATGGAATCAAACTTGTAAAACAGGAAGGATGTAAATGCCTGACAGCAGCAGAGTTCCTCCAAAAGACTTATGATTTAGACCCACCTCAAGCTTTATTGATGCATGGTCACCACAGTGGATATCTGAACAGTAATTCACAATTATATGCCAAAAATAGCAGGACACTTCTTAGAACATCAGCCTTATTCAGTCCAGTTATGTGTCCAGCCCAGTATTCACATAGCGTATTCTTAAACATATGATAAACCTGCATGATTTATGTTAATAAGTGGATGTCTTTCCAAACTAAATATTCATCATATTAATTGTCATTACTCTTGTGTGCCATAGAACTGCTGAGTGCATTGCAGACAGTCATCTGGCATGCAAAAGGGTTAAGGAACTCTTAATTCCTAAAAATGAATAAGACCTATATATGCATTATTACTCTGTACTCCAAGTTAGTACTAGTAAAGATTCTCTTTGTTATATCCTAAATCGTGTCTTAAAGATAAAAAATAAAATAATCTCCAATTAATCTTTATAGTATTTGGGCCATGGAGAGTGTTGTTTCAAAACTGTCAGAGTTATAGTTCAAAAGTAATTGAATGATAAAGTGTCAAAGTGCTTTGAATTGTCTACTGGACTACTTAGAGTTCAAAAGTGGTCCAGCCACAGATTGGGTCACATTACTATGAGAAAAGATAGGTTTAGGACTTCTCTGAATTACAGGAGCACATTCATAGTAGTTTCTATTTATTATACCAACCTTCCTTCTCTTACCATCGTATATAATAAATTGCTAATTTATGTTTGTCAGAAGCTGTTGTGCTCAGTACAGACGACTGTGCGCACTGCACTCAATCACAGTACAGACTGCCCATGCCGCAGCTGATAACGGATCGGGGAGCTCTGAATTCAGACCATAGCTTCGGTGCACAGAGAGGACTACGGTCTGAATTCGGAGTGCCCCGCTCCGTTATCAGCCATGGAGCGGGCAGTCTCTACTGTGCATTATTGCACCGCAGCTGTTGCTGCCTGGCACTGTGGCCCGTGTACATGGGCTGTTCAACTAGTTGACTTATAATTGTCTCAAAGCAAAATTTTTACAAGTCTGCCAGAATTTTCTCAGAAAGCAAACCTACCTGTAACACGCCATATCATTATGTACCTAGAATGTAATCACAACCACCTTTACACTTCTGAGCCCACAACTAGCAGCATAGTTAAGATAACCAAAAAGGTCTACATTGTTTTGGAAATGCTTGCCAGGCATTTACTTCTGTCTGCTGCTGTTCTTTGGATTAAAAGGAAAGCATGTTAATGTAAAACATACAAAACAAAATACAAAATGCCTATACTTTCTGAATGGTGAAAACTCAAATAATTTGACATCATTTTTAGTCTCATGATCCAATAATTGAATTCCATACAGCACATTTATGAATTGCTAACATACAATAAGACAAACTGGAACACTTGTAGCATAACTATTTCCAATATAGCTTGTGTGAAAGGTCAACTTGTGGCCCCATAGGTCACCATGCAGACAAATCCTGGAGTTGGAGTGATATCCCTGGAGAAGTCTTCTCTGTGTTATCACCTCTTTATCATACCTTAGTGCATAACCACCATTATATCTGTATACTGACTCCTATGTAAAGAACACCTCCCTAGCTAAATTTATCTGTTTAACAATTTAACCGACATTGGTTCTTAGCTTATAGTTCTCCTTTAAAGAGATAGCAATACTTAATTATTACTAATCCCTATATTAAAATAATATTAAAAATAAATGTATTGCCCCCAGTGTCATCTCTCAAACCTTTATGGTTTGAGAGATGATTGCTCCTAAAGTTGCCCTCTCCCTCCCCCTTCCCCGAAGTCAGCGTTCTGTTTCAACATCTGTGACAGTTTGTGTGTTTTGAATGGCATGGCTCAAATGGAAGGGCAGAAAGATCAGAATAGAACATTAACGGAGAAGGTTGTAAATATATAGTATACACTGGTTGAGTGCCAACAAATGATGTCACCAGCAACAACACAATCAGTTGTTGCAGGTTCAACTACCCATTACCCTAGCTTGGAGTTCACTTAAATCTGTTGTCTCATTTTTTTTGTAGACACAGGACCTCAGCCAGTTTAACAGTTGAAAGGCTTCAAAAAAGCCTAATTAACTCACAAGTAAAAATTCCAAAATAAGAAAATTAATATCTGCCAACTATCCTGGATTCCCAAATAAATATACAAAATGGGAGAGGCTTCTGGGAATGAACAACCGCATAATGGCCTGTTCTACGGCTAGTCATCGCCCAGAAGCATCACGTTTTAGCTCTTTAGTGCCGTTACAGAGGAGAAATTTCCACATACATATTAGACTAATCCTGCCTAAAAGGGTGGTCCGGTTCCAAAATGACGGGCAAGTCCCCATGGGAACACCAGCTAACCCCCGACGTGCGTTTCGGCCTCATTGGGCCTTGTCAGGAGGGTGTCTTCCTAAGAGTGAAGGGTAATCTAGACGTGGACCCCTTGCTCTTAGTGCCTAGGGAATCCAGCTGCACCCTCCTGACGAGTCCCAACTAGGCCGAAATGTACATTGGTTGTTAGCTGTTGTTCCTGTGCAGGGGGGACTTGCCCATCATTTTGGAACTGGACAATTCTTTTGGGCGGGATTAGTCTAATATGTATGTGGACATTTCTCCTCTGTAATGGCACTAGAGAGCTAAAATGTGATGCTTGTAGGTGGTGACTAGCCGTAGGACAGGCCATTGTGCTGTTCATTCCAAGAAGCATTTCACATTCTATATGTTTATTTTCAATACTCTTAGTGGGTCTCCCTAAGAGTGAAGGGTAATTCAGACGTGGACCCCTCGCTCTCAGTGCCTAGGGAATCCAGCTGCACCCTCCTGATGAGGCCCAACTAGGCCGAAACTTACGTTGGGGGTTAACTGGTGTTCCCGTGCAGGGGGGACTTGCCCTTCATTTTGGAACTGGACCACCCTTTTGGCAGGATTAGTCTAATATGTGGAAATTTCTCCTCTGTAATGGCACTAGAGAGCTAAAACATGATGCCTCTAGGCGGTGACTATCCATACATCATGTAGACAGGGACCCTGAGAACCCATGCATATAAATAATTATATTGGACATGTATATGGCCGGTGAGATAGCTCAGTGGTAAATTCCCTGACTATGAAGCGTATTCAACCTCAGGGTTGCAGGTTCAAATCCCGGCAGGGCCAACTCAGCCCTTCATCCTTCTGAGGTCGATAAATGAGTACCATTGATTGGGTAATAATAACACTTATTATTTCAGCTGCCGATTTGGTTAAGTCCGAGAGCGTGCGCTGACAGCGCTTTGAGTCCCACTGGGAGAAAGGCGCTATATAAATACTAGTTATTATTATTATTATTATATGTTAATATTCTTGTATACTGCTGTGGCTACATCTCTATTTTTCACATTGTTTGACTGTAACGATTAACTTCTTGGAAGCTACAGGTATCACCATTGCATTGGAAGCATCTTTAGCACCCAAAGAGTAAATTTGCTATTTTGTTTCTAATAAGAAAAAAAATGTGCATTTAAAATGAGTATATCAAATTTACACGCAAAAGGATAAAAAGTATGCCCACATATTTTTATCATTCATCTTTACTTATTGAGTGACATCATAGTCTTTAGAACTATTTAAATGGAGGAGAAAACAATTTACAATGACTGACATACAGAAACATTGAGGGCCCTGCTTACAAGAGCTTACAGTATACAGCAGGTGGGCAAGTCCCTCCATTTGCTATGTGCTACAATTCCCATCATCGACAGCCACCAACAATTAACAGCGGATGATGGGAGGTTGTCCACAGCATTGTGACAGCCAGTAGTAATCCTCGGCTGGTGTGGGTGGGGTTGATCCTGTGCTCTGAAGGATGTATATTTGTAATGCTGCTACAGAGAGACTGGTAACAATAGCCATGATTAATAAAAGACTGACCTTTAATGGTTATTTACACTTCATTATGGTAAAAATTTAAGTTTTATAACTGTATAAAAACTTTTACAAATCTGTCTATGTTAACGTGTACTCTACAACAAGTTGCATTTTGATGTTTGTGTTCCTTTTAAATCGTTCCAGATTTTTCTAAAAGTAATTGTGATTTCCCCCTTTCTAAAGTTCAGCTACTTACATTCTCACAGCCATTTTTGTAATGTTTTTTATTTGTTACTATTATTTTTATTTGGTACTTGTGATGGAATGGTTGTCACCCTGAGAATGAACCCTGTCTGTTTTCAGTGATCTCCATTGTTTCATATGTGTTCCCATTCTTGAAAACATTAATATCCCCTGTGTGTGCATGCATCAGAGAGTGTTGGCCATTTACCAACATTGAATGAGTTGGTTATTGTGTATAATGTACAGAGGAATGGTGTCATCCAGTCTAGCTGACCACAGATTGTGTTATGAGATAGCCAGTGTTGGTCAGATAGAGGGAAGTAGGACAAATGTGTGGAATATGTGTACCTTCCCCATTTCATCAGGCTAAGCAAAAAGAGAACTTGAAAATGTTACCTGTGACATCAGATCCTGTAGGGGGTGGGTAGAAAAAGCCTAAGATGAGAAAGGACAGAGATGAAAAATGTAGGAAGAGGAGAGAAGGCCTCTCCATAATGGTGGGAGGCCTAGGGTCCATATGCTTCCTAAAGGAGTACTGGAGAAACTGGGACTGGTTAGTACCCTCACCGGAAGAGTTAGTGAGTGGGCACTGTAGTGGCCAGGTGCCCTTTTCAGTTGTGGGCTGTAAGTCAAGGGGGCTGCAGCCACAGAAAATACCCTGATGTTCCCCCCACAAGGATTGTGGCCAGGAAGCTAAACTTCGGTGGCTATGGCCCAAGACTAAAGAAAGTGGCAGGGGATAATCTCTTAGGATGCCGTTCCCAACTCCTCTGTCAGGACTAAAAGATACAGGGAACCTTCATGTAATATAGCAGCATGTGTAGTGGGCAGGATGCCCACTCTTGCCTCTAGTTTGGGACTATGTGTAAGCTCCAGCATTAAGCTAAAATGAACTGTGAGTATAATATGTAACCCCTTTCAATCTGTGCAACCAAGAAGAGAACCGCAGAAGTGTTTAGTTTTTATGTTTTATCCCTGTTTGTTTGCCTGTAATTGTTGCCCTATGTTTGTGTGCCGTGACTTCTCTAGTAAATGCAATTTATTATCTTTTTATCTGGCTGGATATATCGCTTAACCCTCGGTCTACCAATCAGTAACCCCTGTACTCCCGTCACAGTACTTTCCTGTTATCCGGAACCATTCTCAAAACAACCATTACCAAAACCTTTTTCAAACCTTTTTAAACACAATCTTTAGTATAATATTTTATATTTATTATAATCTGACAGGACAGATTCTGACAGGAAATAACAACACCCGGAATTAGTTTTGAAAATGGTACTGGATAACCGGAAAGTATCTATTTATTTATTTTATTTTTTATTTTTTTATTTTTTTAACCCCTTAATGACCCATGGCATACATGTACATCATGAGGTGGAGGTCCTAAAGGACCCAGGACATACATGCACGTCATGGAATTCTGGGCTCCCCGTGCGGCTGCACGCCGTTCGGGGAGTCCGGAATCGGATAAGTTTAAGAAAAAAAAAAAAAATTTCCGTGTTCCTTAAGTGACGCGGCTGGTCCTTAAAGGGATAGTAATACTTCGTTTTAACTTTATTTTATTTTGTAGGCATTAAGAAATAATGAAGAATGATATAAGTCTCATCTCTCAAACCTTTATGGTTTAAGAGATATTCACAAGCAAAGTTTCCCCTCCCGCCCCTTTTACCTAGTGTAAGCAAATTCTTCTCAGATGGGGAATCTAGTTGTAAGACCAGACAGATAATAGCAGGGGCCAATCTTCTTACAATGAAAACAATGAAAGGCCCTGCCCCCCTTGACAAGTTTTTCCCTTATCTTAATTGAAGATTGTCCCTCTCTGCAGTCTGCCTGGGCACCTCCCTTCTGCTCTGGCTGAAAAGTGTTACTTCAGTAAAAGGGGCGGAAGGGGGACACTTTGTCATTGAATTACTCTTGAACTAAGATTCACCCCTTGCACGGACTACTGCACTCAACGGCACTTCTCACTCCCACCCACTGACTGGCAGTTCATGTGGCAGGAGGCACTTAAACGCAATAGCACTTACTCCTTCTGTATCAAACCTACCTTCCTCTAGACTGTAAGCTCTCACAAGCAGGGCCCTCTGATCCTCCTGTTCTCCACATCTGATTGTACTATTTAATACCTCTGTATGTCTATTCCCAATTGTACAGCGCTGCGGAATTAGTTGGCGCTATATAAATAAAGAATAATAATAATAATATAACTCTGACAGAATTGAAATAACACTCTCCAAGGTCCAAATACTATGATGATTAATTAGAGCTGCTTTTATTATGAAACATTACTATCCCTTTAAGGGGTTAAAGAGCAAGTAGTTTAGTGAGAAGATGGTAAGAGTATAATATTTCCACTGAAGAATATAACCCTAACTGGATCTGGCCAATGATCAAAGCATGGTCATTGAGTACTACAGTTTGCCAAGTGGCAGGCTGACATTTTTCTCAATGAATGTTTTCTTTTTGTGTCTGTGTGTCCTCCTGCCCCCTCAATAAGATGTCCTGGATACCAGTCTTCAGTCTGGTCAGTTGAGTTTATTCCTGTGACAGATGAGGGATTCCAGCTAGTCTTGTGAGACTTACATGCTCAGAAAGACAGCTGGCAAAGAGGGGGGGGGATTTCTGTAAGAAAGGAATTCCTAGTGTGCATACTCCTCCTCCTTCACACTCTTTCTAACCTCCTGGTTTCAGGCACAAGATAAAAGACAACAGTGGTTACCAGACACAGACCATAATGTATGCACACTAATGTTTCTTTTTCTGCAACTGTCACTCTTTAACCACAGTGGTTTTGGAACAGCCGGAGATCTTGGAAGAATCTTTCACTGTTGGGGATTTCCCACCAGCAAGGCACATTTCACTTAATACTTTTACCCCGTGGTTGTTAGAGAGGTTTTCGTTGCATTGTGGAGCAATGAGTTGGCAATCTCTCTAGCATCCAAGGGGTTAAAGAATGTTTTGCTCAAAAATAATATTTGTCATTTAACTTTAAAGCATATTTGGAGCATATTGCATAAACCTGCTTATAAGCACTCCTTCACTTCTCCAAAAACATCAGTTGGCACCTAACAATTTTATTGGGCCCCAATATATTTATATCCCCCCTCCGCCCAGATTTATAATTAATTTCTCACACAACAATACAACTTCTAGCTTCAATAAAGGTATCTATATATCCCTTTGTGTGCCAGAGTGTACCCTTCTGGTACTCAAAGGATTTAAACTTCCAATACATTTGTGTCTTACGCTATCCCTAAACCTAAATCTAACCCTAAAACTTACCCTAACCTACGTATATCCTGAACCTACCTAACCCACGTGAACTACCTATCTAAACTGCACTTATTATATATATTTTTTTGGGGGGGGGGTTTGGGTTTTTTTTTTTTCTTACGCTATCCCTAAACCTAAATCTAACCCTAAAACTTACCCTAACCTACGTATATCCTGAACGTACCTAACCCAATTGAACTACCTATCTAAACTGCGCTTATTATATATATACAATATAAACATCAGTAACATACCTCCCAAGTGTCCCTCTTTTAGACCCAAATCCCTCTGTCCCTCTTTCCCACCCTGATGTCCCTCTTTTTAAGAGATCAGATTGTTGGGTATATATATAAATGTATCACATTGCTCTACAGCAATAAAACTCATATTATTGTTTGTGTAAACATTAGTATATGTGTTTATAAATTAGTCTGTGTAAACAAAATACTTTGTTCTTGTTATAAGTCATTTATTAGGTTACACAAGTTTGTATAAATAGGTCATGAAATAGCCTAAAAATTCCTGGTAATGCCCCGCCCACCAGCCACGCCCCCAGCAACACCCCCTAAAACACAAGTGTCCCTCTTTGGCAATTTAAAATGTTGGGAGGTATGCAGTAATAAATCTTCAGGAAAAACACAACTACCTGTGATATTGAGTGTGACTTCAGTGTGATTAAATTGAACCCCATATTTCAGAACTGTAGGTGTGTTACACTATCAGAGAAAAGTGGCAGCATTTTATATCTCCGCTACAGCTACTTGACTGAGATGGTTACCTATGTAAAATGCCCTATTCAGAACAATGGTTTGCACATTTTTTTCCTATTCCATCTGTTTCTGACACTGCAACAATCTGCCTGTATGACAGGGTCTCACGTCAGCAAATCAGAGTTATCTGACCTGTGTGGCTCAACCCACATAATTACTCATCTGTTCTGAATGGTGATCTCTGTTTCCACCAAAGGGGTGGAATAAATTAACATGGAAGAATAATCATACAAATCCTACCGAGATGGGTGCTCCCACTGAGATGAGAACTTGGAAAGGTGACAGATCATCTTTAATAATCATCGTAGTCCAATATTTGTTTATGCAGCAACATAAATAGATATTTGTTAATAACTAAAGTAATCTCTTTGGATCAGAAACATATATTTGGTTTGTGTTTCTCTAAAGAATGTGTAGACAGCCATGTTTACTACAGAGCTGCTGTTTGCTAACTGTTGTTTATACAAGCTTATGATTGGTGATAAGGTTCAGAGCCTGAAAATAACTGAGAAAAATGCTTGTTCCCTTTTCTGTTTATCTTAGCCACTTTTCTTCAGTAATTTCAGTGAATCCCTTATATTACTTCTAAACTATGCTTTTACAGCCCTGAAATGAGTGTCTTCATTAAAAAAACATTTTCAGGTGGACCTGGCACCCTATAAAGGAGCTACCAATATCACAATGTCTTAGCAATGTAATATACTGTAAGTAAAACGATTCATTTAGATTGTTCTAGAAAAATAACAATATCTCCCACAGGCCCTCTAAAACTTTTCTCCTAACATTTCTCCCCCTCCCCCATCAAACTATGAAAATAATGTTCTATTTATTAGAGAGAGTGGAACCACAAGAAGTCTGCTTTCTTGTTTATGGATGGAATAGAAAGAAGATGATCATCTCTGCATTTTCACTGCTGCTTAAGCCCTTTTCATACATGGAGCAGAATCTCCATTCATGCATTCATTCAATCAGTTTAGATGCTTCACTAGGCAAGACTGGGTTCTTAGTTATCCTACTCTCAAGAAAATATGTCTGAACCAAGGTCACCTGTATGGAGACATTTCCCCAAATACATAAAAAGAAAGTATTTCCCAAAATGCTGAACAATACAGTCACTCGACTGCAGTTCAGACTGACAACCTGAATGGAGAGATACCATGATCCATGTTACTCTATAAAGCAGCTAATGCTGCAGGAGGAGAAAGTAAGAACAGAGAATAATTAATGCACATAATAACATAGTTGATAAAGCTGAAAAAAGGTGTCCATCAAGTCCAGCTTATGCCATATCACCACTTTTGATCAATAAGAAGGCAAAAAACCAAAACAAAACATTGAAGCCATTTCCAATGAAGCCCCAAGTGGGGTACAAAAAATCCTTCCGGACTACAAAATGTCAATCGGATATTTCATTGGATCAACATCCACTCTTCTTTGAAGCCAACTGTCATAATTCTCAATATTGTTCTGTTCTAGATAAGTATCCATTACTTTTTTGAAAGCAGTTTCAGTATCTGCAAGCACGGCATCCTGAGGCAAATAATTCCATAACTCTACTACCCTTAGTTTAACCCCTTAAGGACCCTTGACGTACCAGGACCGTCAAGGGTAAAAGTGATCCAACGACCCTTGACGGTCCCGGTACGTCAAGGGTTAAACTCTTCCATCACGGCCGCACGGAGCGATGGAAGAGTTCAAGCCGCTTGTTACTAAGTGTCCCGGTATCGGGACACTTAGTAACAAGCGGCAGAAACATTGTTGCAACATGCGATTCGCTTCAAAAGCGAATCACATGTTGCAAAACCTGAATGACAGGGACAGTATTTGTAAATACTGTCCCTGTCAGATCTCTATGCCTCCCTCCACCTTGCATACTGCTGAGGTGGAGAGAGACATAGAGAGATGGTGTTCCAGTGTTCCTGGAAAAAAAAAAAGTTAAAAAAAAGTTTAAATAAAAAAAAATTAACCCTTTGATCACTGTTCTGCAGTGATCAATAAGTTCCCCCCATCTGATCACTCTTGGAGTGATCAATTTGCTGCAGATCAGTGTTTTCTGATCTGTGGGACACCCCCCATCCCCCTGGAATTTTTTTTAGATTTTTTTTAAATGTTTTAAAAAAATTTTTAATTTTTTTTTTTTTTTTTTTTTTTTTTTTTTTTAAATAGTAAATATAGTTTAGGTAGGTAGTTTGGTAGGTTTAGTGTAGACGTGTGTTAGGGAAAGTTTTAGGGATAGATTTAGGTTTAGGGGAAAAAAAAAAAACCCAACCCCCCCCCCCCCCACAAAAAAAAAAATAAAAAAATATATATATATATATATATAATAAGCGCAGTTTAGATAGGTAGTTCAATTGGGTTAGGTACGTTCAGGATATACGTAGGTTAGGGTAAGTTTTAGGGTTAGATTTAGGTTTAGGGATAGCGTAAGAAAAAAAAAAACCCCAAAACCCCCCCCCAAAAAAAATATATATAATAAGTGCAGTTTAGATAGGTAGTTCACGTGGGTTAGGTAGGTTCAGGATATACGTAGGTTAGGGTAAGTTTTAGGGTTAGATTTAGGTTTAGGGATAGCGTAAGAAAAACAAAAACCCAAAAAAACCCCAAACCCCCCCCCCAAAAAAAAAAAATATAATAAGTGCATTTTAGATAGGTAGTTCACTTGGGTTAGGTAGGTTCAGGATATACGTAGGCTAGGGTAAGTTTTAGGGTTAGATTTAGGTTTAGGGATAGCGTAAGAAAAAAAAAAAAAAAAAAAAAGTTTTTTTAGTGGGCAAAATGCAGCGCAGGTACAGCGTTGAAGAGGCATATGCCTTTTTGGCGTCTGACTCTGAGGCAACAGACACTGCGTCAGATTTTGACATAGCGCAGTTTTCAGAAAGTGAGAGCAGTTCTAGTGATGACGCTGGGCCTTCTGTCAAGAAAAGACGCACTGCCCCAAGAGCTGCTCTGGCAACTGCCCCAGCACCTGCCGAAAGAACTGCCCAAAGACCTACCAAAATACCTACCCAAAGAAATGCCCCAAGTGCTGCCCCAAGAGCTGCCCTGGCAACTGCCCCAGCACCTGCCAAAAGATCTGCCCAAAGACCTACCAAAGAAATGCCCCAAGTGCTGCCCCAAGAGCTGCCCTGGCAACTGCCCCAGCACCTGCCAAAAGATCTGCCCAAAGACCTGCCAAAAGACCTGCCCAAAGAAATGCCCCAACACCTGCCACTCCGGATCCTAATGAATGGGTATCAATTTATGCCCACAAATCTCAGAATTCACAGGCAACCCAGGGATTCAAATTGATGTGGAAGGATTTACCCATGATAATTTTTTTGATTTGTTTTTGGGGGAAGACATTTTAGGTGAAATTGTGTCCCAAACCAATTTCTATGCAGCCCAGTATACTGCCGCTAACCCTAAGTGTGAAAAACGCTGTTTTTTTTTTTTACTTACGTCATGGTTTACGAGGGATTGGTGGTAAAATGGCTGTGTATAAAACTGGAAAACACACCTAAAACGAGAGCCTGGGGTGTCTATTTCCAAAAATATACACTTTTGGGGGGAAATCTTAAAAAAGAGCACTGTTACACAGCCCCAAATGAGACATGGCACCAGTAACACAAGCTGTGAAGATTCAAAGTGTGAACCTGGAAACGCGAATGTTCCAATTTGGCCCCCGTAGCTCCCCCAAACCATGAGAAAGCTATGCATATGGGGTATTGCCGTACTCAGAAGAAGGAGCTGAACACTAATCAATTCAGTTTATAAAATCTTCACCTATTCTGTGCTTGAAATTCACATCAACATTGAAGGCAAAGTGTGAAAAACGCTGTTTTTTTACTTACGTCAAGTTTATGAGAAAGTGGTGGCAAAATAGCTGTGTAAAAAACTTGAAAACACACCTAAAATGAAAGCTGGGGGTGTCTACATTCCAAAAATATACACTTTTGGGGGGAAATTCTAAAGTGCAGCACTGGAACATAGCCCAAAATGAGTAATGGCACCAGTTAACCAAGATGTGAAAATTCAATATTTGTTCAAAATTGGGCCCCGTAGCTACCCCAAACCTTGAATAACCTATGCATCCCATATGAGACATGGCACCAGTGATACAAGCTGTGAAAATTCAAAGTGTGAAACTGGAAACGCGCATGTTCCAATTTGGGCCCCGTAGCTCTCCCAAACCTTGAGAAACCTATGCATATGGGGTATTGCCGTACTCAGAAGAAGGAGCTGAACACTAAACAATGCATTTTTAAAAATCTTCACCTATCCTGTGCTTGAAATTCACATCAACATTGAAGTGCAAGTGTGAGAAACGGTGTTTTTTTAACTTACGTCAAGATTTACGAGCGATTGGTGGTAAAATGGCTGCGTAAAAAAATTGAAAACATACATAAAATGAAAGCCTGGGGTGTCTACTTTCCAAAAATATATACTTTTGGGGGGAAATCTTAGAGTGGAGCACGTTTACACAGCCCCAAATGAGACATGGCACCAGTGATGCAAGCTGTGAAAATTCAAAGTGTGAAACTGGAAACGCGCATGTTCCAATTTGGGCCCCGTAGCTCTCCCAAACCTTGAGAAACCTATGCATATGGGGTATTGCCGTACTCAGAAGAAGGAGCTGAACACTAAACAATGCATTTTTAAAAATCTTCACCTATCCTGTGCTTGAAATTCACATCAACATTGAAGTGCAAGTGTGAAAAACGGTGTTTTTTTAACTTACGTCAAGATTTACGAGCGATTGGTGGTAAAATGGCTGCGTAAATAAATTGAAAACATACATAAAATGAAAGCCTGGGGTGTCTACTTTCCAAAAATATATACTTTTGGGGGGAAATCTTAGAGTGGAGCACTGTTACACAGCCCCAAATGAGACATGGCACCAGTGATGCAAGCTGTGAAAATTCAAAGTGTGAAACTGGAAATGCGCATGTTCCAATCTGGGCCCCGTAGCTCTCCCAAGCCTTGAGAAACCTATGCATATGGGGTATTGCCGTACTCAGAAGAAGGAGCTGAACACTAAACAATGCATTTTTAAAAATCTCCACCTATCATGTGCTTGATATCAACAGTAGTATTGAAATGTAAGTGTGAAAACTGCAAAAAAACAAAATATTACCACAATTTTGAAATTGTTTTCTGGAAAAATAGCTGCATGAAAAACTCCAAAATTCTCCTGATTATTTACTTTATGTTGTGTAGTTTTCAGAAACATATACCTTTGTGGGACATTTTTGGTTCTGGCACCGTCAGCTAAGCTATGATGCTCACATGCCAATTGTTGAAACATCACAAGTTGGAAATAACAGCAGCCATCTTGTAATATTTACCTTGTAAATGTGAGTAAAGGACTAAAATACTAGGCATATGGGGTACTCTTATATTCAGGAGAAGCAAATGAATATATTTAGGGGTATTTTTTTCCATTAACTAATAGTATGCAAATCCTGACAGAAAAATGTAAGCAAAATGTTGTTTTTTTTCAATTTTTTTCCTCTTTTTTTCTATTTTAATCAAATTAAACAATGAGGTATTCATATAATTGTGGTATCAAAAGAAAGCCCTACTTGTGCTTAAAAAAACAGTATATAATTTATGTGGGTGCACAAAAGGAATTAAAGAGAAAATATGGTTTAACAAAGACATAGTCAAAAAAGTCAAAATTGCTCCGGTCCTTAAGTCAAATCTAACTCAGATTTTCCTGGTCCTTAAGGGGTTAAAAAGCCCCTGCTTTTGTTTGTCGAAAAGTGCCTTTACGCTAGTCTTAACCCTTTGAGTGCCAGAGGGGTACGGAATGCATTGCTTTGCAATGCATTCAGTACTCCTCTGGAACGCAAAGGGTTAATGGATTACCTCTTGTTCTTAGCTCAGTTCTTTGGGTAAATATTACAGTGAAGAGTTCTTTGTATTGACCTTGAATATATTTGTAATATATTTTATATATATATATATATATATATATATATATATATATAATCACACCCCTTAGACGCCTCTTCCCTAATGTAAACAAACCCAGTTTGGCTAGTTTCTCTTTAATTCCAATCCCTTTATTCCTGCACTTTTCCTAGTTCAATAATGTCTTTTCTCTGTCGTCCAATACAGGTTACTGGTAACTCTGTGTAGGCGATCTGCCCCTTTAAGTAGGCAGGAACAATTCTAGAACTGTATACAGGGGGTGGAGCCTACCTTCCCTCCTTGGCTGCAGCTAGCCAACCAGCTCCAGAAATATTTGTTCCTTGGTGAAGATAACACAGGCAAGAGAACAGTTCTGCTATAGCTTTAGAAGATTTTGGTCCACATGTCCCACAGTGCCCCTCCGCACAGGGGATTTTCATATGGAGTTCCTATTGCACACTCCTGCACTAATTGGGTCTATCTGTATGTCTGTTGGGTGTTTGGAGCAGGTTTATGTGGTATTTAACCCTTTAGCTGCTGGTTTTGTATTCATTTGGGGGGTTTTCTGACCCTTTTCCTACTGGTTCAGTGTTTTTTTTGTTTGTTTTTTTTTGGGTATCCTAACATGTTTTAGTGATGTTTCATATCTTTTAATATTACCTTCAATTTTGTAAAATTTGAGTTCAGGTGCGCTTTACCGCATAGGCGCCGATGCTCCATTCACGCCTATGGGACTGTACAGTTTGGGACGTATCTCTGCAACCGTTTAACCTAGCGACTTCAGAGATGGCTCATTGTCTGACCCTTGCTCGATCACCCAGTTCATGTTTCTAGTGTGCTGGGGGCTCAGGGGGCTTCGGGCACTGTTTTGGGGTACTTTTCTGGGAAAACTACATTTCCCGTGAGCGCTTGCTTCGCACACTCATTTCTGAGCGGCTCCCACCGCGGAACAGTTTTGTGATCTTTCCAGAAGGAGTATCCTACGCAGGGCTTGGACTCATTCTCTCCTCTGCTGATTAACCCTTCGCCTGCCAGATAAGTCTATTTTAGCAATTTCTGAGGTGAAACTTTAATCCTACACACTGTAATTGGGTGATTTCTTGTACAATAAGGTTATTGACACTGTGAGAATGTCTGTACCATTGGAGCTTGGGGCCAGACCTAAGACTAAGGATGCTGGGGTCTCTGTATCCCCTATTGCACATTGCTCTTCCTGTCATTCAGGGTTTCCTAGAGAATTCTCAGGTCATTTATGCCCAGCATGTTCTGATGTCCCTGAGAGTCTTCCAGGGACCGGCAGCCATGCATTAGAGCCAGTTTGGGTGAAAGAGTTCAGGGCTGCGACTAGGGACCTTAGGTCCACATTGCAACTCTTCCATCCCAGTTACAGAGGGTCTTTCTTGGCAGACCGCCTCCTTCATCAAGCCTTTCCTGACAAAGCCTCAGGGTGTACCTGATGTGTCAGATTCCTCTGAGGAGGAACTGTTGGTGGATTCAGATGCTGAGGAATGTTCTACGGTGGGCTTCTCTCAGTTTTTTGGGGACCCTTTTGAGGCTGATCCTGAGCCCTCTGCTACAGGCCTGATCACGGCTGTTTTAAATGCCCTAAACATTCCCTTAGTGCATGAGGTTCCTTCTGACCCTTCTGATGTCTTTCAGTAGCCTAAAAAGCCCCTTACTTGCTTTCCACCTATCCCCACTCTTGACCGCCTTGTGTCTGAAGAGTGGAAGTCTCCGGACAGAGAGCCTTCTGTCTCCAAGAAATTTGCTAAGCTTTACCCCTTTTCTGAGGCAGTGCTTGCTCAGTGGGTTCATCCTCCTAAAGTGGATGCTCCTATCTCCAGGCTATCCAAGTCTACTGCTTTTCCAGTGTCTGATGCGTCTGCTCTAAAGGACTGGACTGACAAGAAACTTGAGGTCTCCCTCAAGTCCATCTTTGCCACTGCTGGTTTTGCCATGCGTCCAGCATTACAGCAGCATGGGTGAACCAGTCCATTGCGGTCTGGACTGAACTGCTCACTCTTGCTGTCCATCAGGATGCTCCTACTTCGGATAAGTTGCGCCTCCTTTCCAACATTTCTGAGGCACAGGACTATGTTTCTGCTGCCCTATTTGATGCCATTCGTTTGGTGGCTAGGGTTTCCACCATGTCTGTGGTTGCCAGACGGGCTCTTTGGCTCAAGATCTGGTCTGCTGATACTGCTTCTAAGAAAGCTTTGCTCTCCTTAACTTTTCAAGGCACTTCTTTGTTTGGGACAGATCTCAAGGATCTGATCAGTGAGGCCACAGGGGGTAAGAGTACACCTCTACCCTTAGTTCCTAGGAAGAAAACACCGCTTAAGCGTAACCGGTATTTTCGTTCCTTTCGGAATGAGACATGTCCAGCGAACCAGACGGTTCCCTCAGCTCCGCGTACCTCCTCCAAGCCCAAACAGCAGTGGAATCCCAAGGTCTCCTCCAAACCCAAGGCTTCCAAGCCTTCTTAGGCATGACTCACCGAACCCGGGTCCACACTCTGCTGTGGGTGCTCGTCTGCGTCACTATCACAGCATTTGGGAGGATTCGGTGACGGACCCATGGGTTTTGCAGATAGTGACGGAAGGGTACAGGATCCCTTTCATCTCTTCCTCCCTTTCGCTTTCTTCCTTCTCATACACCTCAGGGCACAGAGAAACTCTGTCTGTTCAACGCTGTTCAGGCTCTTCTGGACAAGGACGTTCTGGATCCAGTTCCAGTTCAGGACAGAGGTATGGGTTTTTACTCAAACCTCTTTGTGGTCTCCAAGGAGGACGGTAGTTGTCGTCCCATTTTGGATTTGATGGATCTCAATTCCTTTGTGAACCGGACTCATTATCACCAGGAGTCTCTACGGACGGTGTTTGCTGCCATGTCCCCAGAGGAATTTCTTGCATCTCTGGATCTTCAAGACGCGTACTTACACATTGCCATTCATCCAGAGAGCCAGCAGTACCTCCGGTTTGCCTGCAACCGGGGACATTTTCAGGTCTCAGCTGTTCCATTTGGACTGACGACAGCTCCTCAGGTCTTCAACCGTGTCCTGGGAGCCTTAATGTTCGTCCTCCACCGAGCCGGCATCAGAGTTACTCCATACATGGACGACCTGCTTCTGAAAGCCCCTTCTGCGGAATTTCTTCATCAGCAGGTTCAGCAATGCATTCATGCTCTCACCCATCACGGGTGGATCATCAAGCTGGACAAATCAGATCCTGTCCCATCAGTGTGTCTGGTCTTCCTGGGCCTCCTCTTTAATACCCAGAAGAACATGGTGTTTCTCACGGACGAGGTGGCTCACCAGATCGCCCACAGGATTTCTGCCATACTGGCTCAAGATCCAGTTCCAGCCAAGAAGCTGCCATCTCTCGTGGGGGAAATTAATTTCCACCATAGAGGTGGTACCATTTGCCATGGCACATACCAGGGAACTCCATTGGTTTGTGATCCAGGTGTGCAGGGGTCGACCGGACCTTTTGAAGATGTCGGTGTCACTTCCTCTTCATGTGGAACTGAGTTTGTCCTGGTGGCTCGACCTCTCCAATCTGCTGAAGGGCAAGTCCTTCCTAGTTTCCTTCTGGACCACGATGACGACGGATGCCAACCTCTCCACATGGGGAGCGGTCCTGGGTCGCCTGAGTGCACAGGGTTGGTGGTCTCCGCAAAAATCTCTCCTTCCCATCAACGTGTTGGAGCTTCGGGTGATATTTCATGCCCTTCTTCATTGGACATCTCAGCTGGAAGTCTGTCCAGTCCGGGTAGAGTCCGACAATGCCACGGCTGTGACTTACATCAACAAGCAGGGCGGAACAAGAAGTCTCGCCGCTTGGTTAGAGGTCAAGGCTATTTTGTCCTGGGCAGAAGAACACGTTCCTGCCATATCTGCAGTGCACATTCCTGGCGTAAACAACGTCATGGCAGACTTCCTCAGTCGACACACAGTGGACAGCGGAGTGTGGTGGTGGATGCAATGTCTATTCCTTGGTTATTCTCTCTGGCCTACATCTTTCCTCCCCTCCCCATGTTGCACAGGGTGTTACGGAAATTACTACTGGAATGTTGTCCAGTCATTCTGATTGCTCCTTACTGGCGTCGCCAGGCTTGGATTCCGGAGCTTCTGGATCTGTCAGTGGCGGAGGCATTCCGGCTTCCTTGCTGTCCAGATCTTCTTCTACAGGTTTACCTGTGGAAGGAGGATGTTCATAGTCTAGCCTTGACGGTTTGGAAATTGAATCCTCAATATTGAGGAAGAAAAGGATTTTCTTCTGGTGTGGTGGCTGTTATGCTCAGTGCCTGCAAACCTGTTTCTTCCAAGATCTACAATCGTGTCTGATCAACCTTCCTATCTTGGTGTCCTGACAAGGACCTGTCTCAGGAATTTGATCTGCCTACGGTCCTGGTTTTTTGCAGGACGGTGTGGATAAGGGCCTCAGTTTGAGTTCCCTTAAAGTTCAGATGTCTGCTCTCTCTGTTTTCTTTCAGAGGCACATTGCCATCTTTCCTGATGTCAAGGTTTTCTTCCAGGACATTGCTCATA
Organism: Rhinophrynus dorsalis; assembly: GCA_037306005.1. Lineage (NCBI taxonomy): Eukaryota > Metazoa > Chordata > Amphibia > Anura > Rhinophrynidae > Rhinophrynus > Rhinophrynus dorsalis. The sequence goes on from CM074724.1 coordinate 156,874,563, forward strand.
CTCGTCCTGCCTTCAAGATTCCTGCTCCTCCGTGGGATCTTAACTTGGTTTTGGGCGTTCTTCAGCACCCTCCATTTGAGTCTTTTGTTACTATTCCTTTACGCCTGTTGATGTAGAAAATGGCTTTTCTCCTGGCGATTGTGTCTGTTCATCATGTTACGGAGTTGCATGTTCTGTCCTGTAAACCACCCTATTTGGTGTTTCACAAGGACAAGGCAGTGCTTCGCACCTCTCAGGAGTTCCTCCCCAAGGTGATTTCGGACTTCCACATCAATCAGGAGATTGTGGTGCCCTCTTTCTGCCCTGACCCCACCTCTGACAAGGAGAGAGATCTCCATTTGTTAGAAGTGGTGCGTTGTCTCAAGTTTTATGTACATCGCACTGAGTCTATCAGGCAATCAGACGCGTTGTTCGTCATTCTTGAGGGTCCTAGGACAGGAAGACCTGCATTCAAGCTGACTATTGCTTCTTGGAACAAGTCCATTATTCGTAAGGCTTATGAGCTGAGGAAGAAGCCTGTCCCTTTCAGGGTCATGGCTCATTCTACTCGATCTATTGGGGCTTCCCAGAGTTACCAGTAACCTGTATGGACTAAGAGAAAAGGATTTAATAGGTAAAACTAAAATCCTTTTTTTTTTTTTTTTTTCCTTGTTCAAGAACTGGTGCCCAAAACTGTACTCCATATTCTAGGTGAGGCCTTGCCAAGGATTTATATAGAGGTAGAATTATATTTGCATCCCGTGAATCTATATCCCTTTTTAGGCAGGATAGTATCCTCTATACTCCTAAATCTTTCTCTAATGAGGATTCCCCAAGTTGTTTCCCATTTAGTGTATACGTAGCATGCTTGTTTATGCAGCCCTAATGCATAACCTTACATATATCTACATTAACTCTTTGAATGCCAGAGGGGTATGCAATGCAATGTGTTGCGTACCCCTCTGGCACTCAAAGGGTTAAATGTCATCTGCCATTTTTCTGCCCATTCACTTAGTTTATCTAAATCCTTCTGCAGAGAAAAAACATCCAGCTTTTGTATGCATTTCCTTACATAGCTTAGTGTCATCATCAAAGATTGAGACATTACTTTCAGTTCCCACTTCTAGATCATTAATAAACAGTTAAAAAAGCATTGGGCCCAGGACTGAACCCCGTGGCACCCCATTTACAAATGTAGACCAACTTGAAAAGGTTCCATTTAAAGCAACTCTCTATCATCATCTATCATTTAAACAGTTCTCTATCCATGCACAGATATCACCTCCTAAACCAGTGGTTCTCAATCTTTTTTTGTTCGGGGCACCCCTAACACATAATCTACAACATTCGGGGCACCCCTAACATATTTAATGTACTTTATCAAGGGCATAAGAAGGGTACAATACATAAATATACAGTTTAGGTTTTATAATCATAATAACAAAACTAAATCTATTGTGCATAACAATTTCTATAAATTTTTATTTAAAAGTCCATTTTTGTTAGTCTTCATAGAAAACATGGGGCATCCTAAGCTGATGTCCGAGGCACACCAAAGTGCCACGGCACCCTGGTTGAGAATCACTGTCCTAAACCAAAGACTTTTAATTTATGCAGTAACCTGTTGTGTAGCAATGTATCAAATAATTTTTCAAAATCCAGGTATACTAAATCAACAGCAATTCCAAATTACTATTTACCCTTTCATAAAATGCAAGTATGGGGACCCATTTGTATGTGATGAATCTAAAGACACTATGAAAATGGAGAGGGGTAATCACTGTGTTGTAATTCATTTTATAGTGTTTTAATAGACTGGAGAGAGGGGAGTCTTCTGGTGGTGTGATCATTTTTTCAGTAGATTGCTTTTGGAATAGATGCCATTCTGTAACCCCTTAAGGACCATAGGGGTATGCAACACATTGCAAAGCAATGCTTTGTACTTCTCCCTGGTCCTTAAGGGGTTAATTGAGCCGCTTTTTAGTTTACTGGGTTTCCATGTGAGAATTCCCTAATGGTGTCCCAAAGAATAATTCTCTGTACAGTTTTGTATTCCAGGAAGTCTTGGTGCATTAACCACACCCTGTATTTCAATTCTGGACAGGGATTATCTTTACTTGAATTAATCCTATCCGCTCATCTGCTTCACAGAGATCAAGTGCTTGGTCTCCACGTGAGCCTTTAGAAATCAAGTAAATCTGACTAGATTTACTTTGTTTAGGCTTAGGGTTAACCTATTAGATGCCATAGCAGTCTCCAGGTCATTAAGGATTTGAAATAATAAATCTTCTATTTGGAGGCATGTAATTACTTATTTTCCTTATCAAACTTGCATACGTCCTTCTGGGCTTTTGTGTTTGTTGCGCTTGTCATAGGTTCCCAAAGTTGATTTGTAGACATAGACTCTCACTCTGCTGTCTGAGTTTTAGTGGTCTGGACTTCATTTTGAATAATGTGAATATAATGAATGAAATCCAGTCCTCAGGAAAGCCATTGAATGCCAAAAATCACCTGATGAAATGTAATTTCTCCCGCCCCACTTTCCCCCAAAACCTTGCGTTTACAGGGGTCTCCACACTGCATAAATAAGATAGGCAGTTTAAAGTGGAATTACCACCCAAAAACACATTGGCCCATATAATTGCCCATCTGGCGACTAGCCACTCAGTAGCGGACTGACAGCAGGATGGAGTGCGGACATCTTGCCATAGTGACGCCTGCACTGTCAGTCCCTTCCAGACCCGAATGGCTCCTAGCAACGCCTCCTAGACCCAGCTGGGACTGACAACACAGGCGCATGGACGTCACTATGGCAAGATGTCCACGCTCCATCCTGCTGTCAGTCCGGGAAGAATAGTGAATTCTCTTTAATCTGGTAATAATTCTGGCGACTAGAGCTACTGAGCAGCTAGTCGCCAGATGGGCAATTATATGGGGCAATGTTTTCATTGGGTGGTAGTTCTGCTTTAAAATAACCAGCATGCTTTTCTCCATGCTTGGTTACTAACTGTGTACTTTAGAGGAAGATGGAACACTAGACTGACTGACACACTGTGGGCCATATGTTCAAAGACGTAGTGAAATAGCTTTTGTCAGTTGTGATCAGAAATATGTTGTTTGTCCAGACTGAAACTGTCGTATGTAAAGACAAAAAATGTCTTAACGAACGACAAAAATGTCTTGCCTAAAGACCGAAATGTCTTGCCTAAAGACAAAAATTCTCACATTCAGAACTTCACATTCCCTCCACTTTGTTCTTAACGTACAAACTTTGTCTTTTGCAAGATATTTTTTTGTCATTAGTTTCGACAAATTTTCTTTTCCTGTATGTGACACTGAAAAATAGTTTAGCCACACCCCTTTGCCCGGCAATTCTGGGGTTGTGTCGTGCACAAGAGATGTTACTAGTTTTTTGTCATATACTCTATAGAAAATATGTTGTTCATGCACACAATTACTTATTTTTGTCGTTCATACATTTTTTGTTGTTATCCCTTTGAACATACGGCCCTAAGGCTGATGTTCTAAGCAGAAATGCCATAATTCTGGAGTAAACTAACTGCACCATAGGGACAAATAAACATTCTCCAAATACCCATCTGTCCCCTAATGTACAGTTGTTTGTTCGATAATCATTCAAGTTCTTATTTCATCTGTATCACTTGACCAGAGAGGCCTTACCAAACAGTCCTTTATCATTATCCTCAACAGTCACATCCCTGCATGGAATGGGATGGTGATGAGCAGCTTCTCTTGTACATAGGACACTTCATTTCAGGACATATTTCTATCCTGCATAAAGCAGGATGTTTGTGAGAGTTTTCCTCATTGCTTGCATAGTGGGCATGAGAGTGACGCTGTGGACTAGAACAGAGTGGGCTAGCACTGAATCTTACTACTGGTTTCATGAAAGCCAGTGCTGGATGAATTAGCTAGCAATCTGTGACACTTGGATATACACTAATACCGTGCTGTTCAGATGACTTATTCATAGCCAAATGACATTGGCCTTTATGTTACACATACACCTCTATATGTGATCCGGTTGTATGAGGAGTTCATAACTTCATAAGGCCTCAATATTTCGCCTACATTTATGTAATACACTTCATATTTCTTTGGAGGGAAAATCGATAATGCTATGCCCAATCAGAAACCCTTCTGACTAGTTTTACCAGGCTTTGACTAGGCCAGTGGTGTTAAATGGTGACTCCTGGTTCCATGTTCTTTTTTTTTTTTTTTTTTTATAAAGAAAACCTATACAAAGGAGATTTTGTGACTCCCTTATTTTGAATTGATAGTCAGGCTTTACCAGTATGCATTCTGGCTATGTCTCTATAACTACTGAGAGAATAAAAAATGTATTTAATTATGTGCTAAAGTCCATGCTACATAGGGCATCAGCAGAACAGATGTGCAAAACCTAATTCTTCAGCTCATACACTTTTACTACATTTTCAAGAAGTACATACTGTGTCTTCAGTGGATATTTATTTTGCTTGTAAAGTAGTACAAGCCTCAGCTTAACTAAGTTTTCTGTCCCATGCTATGTTTATGGGATCAATTTAGGACATCCCACTGTCCCTATTTCTCCCATTGAATGCAATAGAAAATGGGATCTTTATACTCACAGATAAATATTTTCATTTAGTCTGTTTGTGGACATACTCCTACACATGGACAATTCCTGTGTCCCCCATGAACTAAGAGAAAAAGATTTCTCTCAAAATATAATTTTTTTCCCACCTGAACTGTATTTCCTTGCCAGACTCTCTTCATATAGAAGTTTGATATGTTTTATTTTGTGCATTATATCTGTTCCCTGTGTATAGTGATCTCTTGAGCTCTGCCTCTAAGTCTTACGTCCTTGCCAGAAACAATAGCCTGTCAGTTGCTTTGCACCAGAGTTGCACTTCTTTCTTTGTGAATACTATCCATAGTGTATTGAGATTTATTTTAATTGTATTACAATCACAGTATAAATATGATAATATCAATATCTTTAATATTATACCCTTCTAGAAAGTGAAAAGGAGTTGCTTACACTCCATAACAAAGACAATTCTGTGAGCGATAAGGTGAAACAGAGGGTGGTTTTCTGTGTTTTGAGGGGGCAGTTTGGCTGCTCTGTCCCCAAGATGTGGTCTGGATGAAGTGTCAAAGAGTGCTAGATGTGGCATTTGTTGCCCACCTGTGATGCAGACTATACATAGGTTTACAAATTATTTCTATTCTCTGTTTAATTCAGTTGTGCTCTTTCTGAAGATATTAAAAAAAAAAAAAAAAAAAATCTTGTGACATCGTTGAGGTTAATTTGCATGTTACCCATGGTTGCTATTGCTATATGGTAGCATTGAACAGAGGCATATCTCCTTACCATTCTCCGTAACCCTTTCAATGCAAACACCTCTGATACTTAAAGAGTTAAATCTATTTTCCAGGCTTTGTTCAAACATTGACTTTGTAGAACCAAAAACTGACTAACTTTCATTTTACTGGACCTTGCACAGTATTGGATAATGCGAACAAAAAAGAGAAAGCAATAATAAAAATGATGGCTGGTGTTCTGTCTTCCACACTTCATATACAGGTGTAAATAATTGTTACTATCAGCAATTAATGTATACACTCATCCAGACAATGGTGGATAGATTTACAGTTCTCCTTGTATTGTGGGTACACTATGGATGGTCCTTCTCATGTGTATAGTATTGGATTCAATATGAAAGCTTGAGTGAAGTATCTTTCTTCCAGTGTAACCAATGGGCATCTAAGAGCGAGTGTAAGCTTGTGATATAAAGTTCCTTGTTGCTCTCTGTACCCAGGGATCACTCAGGTGCAATACATAGAAAAAGAAAAGCAAGCACCCAGGGACATTAAAGTGTAGAAATAATTGAACACTACTTAAAAAAAAGTCACAGTGCCCATATGGTGAACTAGAAATCATGATGAGGTAGAATACATAATAATTGGGAGTAGATTACAGGATGATCCGTAGTGCATAGATCCATTCCATCTCTCACCACTGATCATCTTGTGATCTCCTCCAAATTATTTATTCCTCCTCACTATTTTAGTTTATTCTTCACTTTTTCTCACTATCCCTAGCCACATCACAATTTCTAGCTCACCATATGGGCACTATGTCACTTTTATAGTGTTCCATCTTTTCTACACTTGGATGTTACAGTGAGCTGTCTCTTTTGTTCTTTGTCAAACATGGACTTTGTTGCATCAATGGTATAACAAAAAAAGAATAAGTCATATGTTATAATTGTGTTATATGGGGCAGTTCATGTGGCAACTGCCAGAGTATATGTCTCAGTTCAGCACAACGAGCTGCAAGTTTCCACCAACAGTGCATTAACATAGTTTGTCTTTCAATGGAATCACATAAATGATGCAGGTAGTTGCATTTTCTGTGCAGTGCTGACCCCACTGTTTACATTGCTTCACTTGTTGGCATAAAAACAAAAATGTCATATTTTTATGCGATGTGTACATTGTTTTGATAAGTTTAACCATTCCCAATTTCAAGTCAATTTCTTTGAACTAACCTTTCATGGTCTTTATTAATACAAAATGTGATGTTTTTCCTTTGAAAATTCACAGTTAAATATTTTAACATTAATAATGAAATGTAACTCCACTTTTTCTTTTGAACATAGGGCCCTAAGTGTTTTGAAGTTATGCCTCTTGATTGACCTAAAGGGAGAACACTAGGATCATTATTCTTATTGCCAGCGAGATAGCTCAGCTGGTTAATGCACCAGCTGTAGAATCTATTAAAAACCTCAGGGTCACAGGTCCTAGTCCTGGCAAGTTCAGGTCAACTCAGCCTTCCATCCTTCTGAGACAGATAAAATGTGTACCAAGGACATGCATTGATATTTTCTCTCATTTCCAAGTATCTTCTGGTAAAATATGTTCATTAAAAATATATATATATAGCAAAGAAACGTGTATACAGAACATAGCACCTGACCCTTCTTGACACCAGGAATTTTGATTGAAAAGTCTGTTTTATTCTCCTGCTGGAGCTTGGAAGCTAATTCACACTTGTAACCCTGAGCCTTGTTTATTAAAGCGAACTGGCACAATTCTAGGGCAAACCAGCTTCATCATAGACAACAGATAAATATTCCCATTAATTTAAATGGAGCTTGAATGCTAGAGGGGTCTCCGAGGCATTGCAAAGCAATATGTTTGGGGAACTCTCTAGCATTGAACAGATTTAAAGCCCCATTTAAATCAATGGAAATTTGGGGGAATGTATTTTGGTACCCTGTGGTGCAGTTGGTTTACACCACTTAGCTTTTATACATATAGCCCCCTTTCCTTAATTGTTACAGTAGGACACTTTTTGTGATGTGTAATTGTGGGCTGATGATTTACTTGGCGCCTATGTATAACAACACTTAAACAGATTGCACAAATGTAGTGCAGATATTTTCCCCATAATTACCCAGTCTGGCATGTCTTGCTGAATAAATCTGCACAAAGCATAAACAATCAAGCTGAATCCAAACAAAGAACAACATGCATGCTCTGAGAGGCATGTTTGTATAATTAAGCAGAGGTTAATAATAATAATAACACTGCTTTCTAATCATAAAACTGAACAGATTTGTTACATTGGCAGACTTGGCTTTCTTTTTCTTCTATAATACTTGAAATGCTATGTGGTGTTTTGGAATATTGACATAGATTAGAGGTTTTCTCTCTGAAGAAGGTGCTGGGGGTATTATGTATGAATCTGCCAGCTGAGCTCCTTAGGTGTTGTCCTCTAATACCAACAGTTGAACCAGGGATTAGCGCTAGGGCATATGAGCTCTTTAGTGCATATCTGCTCATACATGACACCCTCCACCATGTCCCCAGTTGTGAAAAGGTCCTAAATATACTTAGACCAGGGGTGTGAGACAGTCATCGTTGACCACCATCCCCAGATGGAGAAGTTTCCCAACACTAACACAGGTTAAAAGGAAAGTATCATTGATGTGCTGATGTAGAACTTTTACATTTCTTGAAGTTGAAGAGTCTCAGAAGAACTGTAGCAATATTAGAGCAAAATTAACATAGGGAATAAAAAAAATTCCCCTAATATCCATTGATTTAAATGGGGTTTTTATCCCTTAAATGCTAGTGAGGTCTCCAAAGCACTGCAAAATATGCTTTAGAGAACTCTAATATTCAATGAGTTATCCTTTTGCATGCAAGAGAGGTATGGAATGGATTGCAGAGCAATTCTCTGTGCACCCCTCTGGTACTTAAATAAAACCTAATTTAAATCTGGTGTGTGGGGGGGTCCTCTGTGTTGCTGGTGGTTTGCTCCAACAGCACCATAGGCTGGAGAGAACCTTATTAAGGTAGTCAGTTGATCAAGTGACATCCGTTTCTCACTTATTAAAGAAAAACAAAACACTCTGGTGATGCTTTATTGCTTTCTACCCCTCTGCCAGTGGCTCTTTAATGGGAATCCAGACATCATAGTATTGAGAATCCAGATGTTGTAGCAAGATAAAGCCTTTATGGGAGAAATAATAATAGAAGAAAATAGCAAGTATTACTGGGGTCAAATAATAATACAGCAGTCCAACTGGTCAAATGTAATAGGGTAGTAATCCTTCTGAGGTCATGTAATATAGTAATTCTGCTGGGTTAGTGCAGTGGGGGTGTAATGCTACTGGGCTCATGCAGTAATGCAGATTGGCTCATGCACTGGTGCAGTAATGCTGCTATTGTCAGGTAATATTGTACTAATGTTGCTGTGGTCAGGTAATGGTACAGTAATAATGTTATGCTTATGCAGTGTGGTAGTAATGCTGCTGGGCTCATGAACTGGTTCTGGGATTGTTTAATAGACCCATGTTGTGATTAGGGTTGCCACCTTTTGTTAAAAAAAAATACTGGCCAAGGCATTCCCTCCATAGATTTAACATTGGAAAGAAGCCAATTTTTTACCAGCCTGATGGTAAAATACCAGCTGGGTGGCAACCCTAGTTGTAATGTACTAATTCTGCTGGACCCATGGTTTGATGTAGTAATGTTGTTTGCATAGTAATGATGTAGGAACATTTGTTGAACATAGTAATCATGTAGTAATACTGCTGGACCCATGTAGTCATACTGAGGTACAGAGCAGTTATGTGGTAATGTTGCTGGGCACAGTAATGATATAGTAATACTGCTAAACAAAGTGGTGATATAATATGCTACTGGACAGAATAATGGTGTAATAGTGCTGCTGGACCTATGTAATGATATAGTAATGTTGCTGGACACTTATGATATAGTAGTTCTTCTGGACCCTTGTTGCAAAGTAGTAATGCTGCTGGACCCATGTGATGTGGTAATTCTGCAGTGGGTTCCTAATGTTGCTGTATTCTGATGGTTTCCTAATGTTGCTTGGCTCTTGTAGTGATTTCCTTATGTTGCTGGGCTCCAATATTGCTGTGTATGTATTAATATTGATAGGAGAAAACATTAAAAGTGAGAGAATGCATGAACAATGGGTCTGATATGCAGGCATATCTTTTAAACTGTAATAGTCACTATGACAAGCTTGTTATCCTCATCAGTCACATAAGTCAAATGATGTTATTGTTTGTGTCACAGGCATAAGCTATTTTCTTCAGCTGAGTCCCAAGAACTAAAGTGTGAAAACCATTTATCTAGGAGAACATGATTTTCTTGTTGAGGATTATGTTCATGCTGAATAAGGCGTATATTACATTGCAGTGTATCTGTGTTATAAACTGGTTTTATCCAGATTCCTATTTAAGCCTACAGTGAATTTTGTAGCTGTGTAAGCGGGGAAGACAGGTTTAAGTTTGAATTGTGTGCCATAACTCAAAAATCAGAATAAATGTGCTGCAGGAATGCCTAGAATTTTCTGTTATTTTTCATGCAGAGGCCTTTGGAGAAGAGATCAGCAATGGCTAAACTGTGATGCTCCAGCTATTGTTTGACTACAATTCTCAATATCATCCTATACCTATGGTCATCTGAGGATGAGGGGGATAGTAGTCCAACAACAAGTTGGATAAGGGCCCTTACGAACAACGGCAACAACTTGTTTTATTATTGGGGTGCTACAGTTTTCTTTCCCGAATTTGATGGTGCAAAATAGTCAAATTGGCGTTTCTGGGCACTTCAATACCCATCTCCCCCAAATTCATGTTTATTTAAATGAGTATTTTAAATTTTTGAATTCTAGCAAAGTCTCCAACGCATCAGTGCTTTGTGGAGCACCCCAGAATTCAGGTAGTTAAAGGTATAAAACAGCAGCTCCCATTAATATTCATAGTATTTGAGTCATGGAGAGTGTCATTTCAGTAGTCAGAGTTGTAGTTCAAGAGTAATTGAATGATACATTTTCCCCCTCAAGCCCCTTTTACCTAGTGTAAGCCGCCTCCCCTCAGATGTGGAATCTGGTCCACAGACCAGACAGCTCACAGCATGGGACAATTTTCTTACTGTGAGAACAATGAAAGCCCTGCCCCCATTGACAGGTTTTTCCCTTATGTTAATTGAAGATTGTCCCTCTCTGCAGTCTACTTGGACACCACTTTTCTGTTCTGTAGTGAGCAGTGTTACATCAGTAAAAGGGGCTGGAGGGGATATTTTATCTTTCAATTACTGTTGAACTACAACTCTGACAGTGTTGAAATAACTCTCTCCATGGCCCAAATAATATGAAGATTAATTGGAGCTGCTTTCATTGTGAAACATTACTATCCCTTTAAAGCTCCATTTACATCAATTGAAAGTTTTATTTGTTCCTCTGGTGCAGCTGATTTGCTCCAGTATTGCTCTAGATCTTTATACATCAGCTTCTCTGTGTGTGTCAGAAGTCTGCATGCACATCCCAGTGGCACTACAAAGGATAACATATATGTGCATAATAATGATTCAGTGAATACATCTAAATTTTAATGAGTAATCCCATTGTCTCTTGAGATACCTCTGTTAGACGGGCTGTCAAAGAGTAGAGTGGGTGGGCTTGTTTATGTATAGAAACCTATTAGTATGACTTGAAATATTACAAATATTTGCATACCAGAATTCTGCTCTTTTGTATTCTGGGATGTTATCAGATTTTCAGTTGAATATAAGGGTTGACATGTTTGCTCATTCAGAGTCCTTATCTTTCATTACCTCAAACATACTACCTTCCATAAATCATTCCACACATAATAAATGTATGTTATTATTATAGCCATTGTAATATTGTATGTCTACTGCCTTGTCAACAGTAACTCTTAAGAAGCTGCTGGCACCCAACACTAGCCTGATACCATGCAGTACCCTGTGTAGCTGAAAGGAGGCACAAATACAGTATCTTAAAGAGATATTAATGCCTCGGCTTTTTAATTTTCAAAAGTTTTATTGAAAGATGTATATCCAAATACAAACACATCAAATCATAGTACATAAAGCGACACGTTAAGTGGTACATGAGGTCCATTACAGGTGTGAGAGCTGAGAATCACTGAATATTGCTCTGATACAGACATTAAAGATGACACTGTGAGCTGCCCGATTAAATACAATACAAAGAATTCAGTGAGGAAGCTTTTAAAATCAGGAAGTAGAAATAGAGAATCAGAATACAAGGCACAAGTCAGAAAATGGAAGTTTAGGCAGAGTTGGTTAAGCTAGCAGGAAAGATAACGATATGAAGAGAAAAGAAGGAAGGGAAGCAAGGGGCAGGAGGGGGGACACATGCCAGTCCAGTTTCAGGGAACTGATACAACGCCGCACTGTGTCTCAGAACCATGCACAAAGCACAAGACAGCTACTGTTAAGAGAGCTATGAAGCATAGCCAGGGGCGTTCCAAGAGGACCAAATCTCCCTGTATAGTTGCAAGTGAGATAGACGCCAGGCATGCAATCTCTCTATGGTGCTGAATCTGTTCACTCTGTCAATCCATGCATCCAGAGGAGGGACACCCTGTAGCTTCCAATGCCAGGAGATAGTCAACCTAGCAGCTGTAAGCATAAAGTGTAGGAGAGGAAATTTCTTGGGAGTGATGCCTCAACTTTTTTTAACCCATTATCCATTGATATACCCCAGGTAGGTAAAGATAAATCCTTTCAGACTCTAAAGGGTAGATCTCAATGGAACAACATCTATGTGCGCTGACTGGTACATATCTGTATTCTGAGCTATACAGTACTGTTTTGAAAGTAGCTACACAACCTCCTGTGGCAAGGAATTCAACATCTAAACTGCCCTAGTGTAAAAAAAAAAAAAAATCCTTGCCTTTAGGTTGAGTCTTGAATGATGTGTCCCCCCACACATACACACACTCTTTGTTTTTGTTTTTTTTTCAGCTTTTTGATTAAAGAGTTCCCCTTGTATTGGCCTTAAATATATTTTAAGTCATATTGTATGCATATGTAGCATGCTTGTTTCTGCAAACCAAATTCATAACCTTATATTAATCTATAATTAAAACTCATATATGCCACTATTCTGCCCTTTTACTCTGTTTATCTAAATCTAAATACAATCCTGCTCTGTTTAGTGTCAGCATTTGTGTCATCATCATACACTGAGAGCCTACTTTCAATATCTACTTCAGAATCCTTAATAAATAAATAAAAAGCATTGGACCAAGGACTGAAACCCTGGGCATTCTGCTTATAACTTTAGATCAGTTTATACTACACAGCAAGTAAAGACAAATCTAAGGTATTATGGTTTCTTTAATCAGGGGCTGTTGGACTTGGTTTCGGTGGTAAGGTGAAGAGAAACCATGAGTACTTCTAGGAGGTGAATATACTATTTTTTTTTTTTTTTTTTTTTTAAATCAAATTTGAGCAGCATGGAACACACTGAATCCTCTCAAGATGCTAGTCTGTTACCGCATGCAACAACTTCCCTGTCTTCACTGAAGGATGCAGGGAAGTTTCAGCAAGCCTGACACTGCATGGTGGCAAATGATTGACAACTGCAATATTTTGAGGTTGTGATGGTTATTTACAACCTCCATTGATTAGCCAATTTACTTCGGTGTCAGCCATTAATATATGAATGATGCTCACTAGAGCCTATCAGCCACACCCTACATTGACAACAGCAACAGGAGAAGTTAAATAATTATACTAGTAGCTTAGAACAGATCTACATTGCTACTCCATTCAAGTTATCTATTGGAATACAGCCTAAAAGTAGCCTTTACAGGGTTGTGTAAACTGGTAAATAAATAATCAAATTATTATATGAACTGGTCTTTACAGCAATAAATAAAATGTTAAGATGGTCAACATAACACCTTGGATTCGAGCAAAGTTTCTGAAGACACCTTAGCAGCCAGTGGGTTAAATTAGGAGCAAGTGTCTCTGGTTCAGATACTGGTATTGTACTGTCTACATCCACAATTTGTGAAGGTTTTCTCAGTTGGTAGTGGTCATGTCCACTGTGTAAATTAGGTACTCAAGATGGCTACGTATTCTGTCTAATGGGAAATCCTGCCCTGATATATATTTACATAAATGACACTTCTTGCTAATTGAAGTGCCTAATAGGTGTTTTTTTGGAAATAAAAAATACATCCATGTGGTATTGTTTGTCTAAAATAATCTAATTTCTTTGATTTGAACAAACTGCTTGGGTCATCCCTCTTTTAGTAAAGCACCAGTCTTGGTGGAGAAAATTGGAAAAGTAAGAAAATAGCTAGCAGATACAACTCAAAGTGCCCATTACATCACATTAGAAAACTCTTGAATAACACTAATAACACAAACTGTAATATGGTGCCATTTACTTCTTCAGTAAACATTGGCCAAAAAAATCCATTGTTATATAAAACTATCATGGTTGCAAGGTTTTGTTCTGTAACCACTCCAGTTCCCACAGCAGGACATCCTAGTCATTCAAAAACTGTGACTGTTAAGGTAAAGTTGGGCTCCCTGAGGCCTTCCAATTGTTGACTACAATTCTCCTCATCTGCTGCCAGTTTTTGATGGAAATTGTAGTGCTCAACATCTTGTGGGCCTCAGGTTGCTCAAGCCTGGCCTAAGGTTCGTGTGAATCCACTTCAACTACAGACACATTACTGCTATTGAAATGGAATCCTCATTACAAGTAGGCAAAGGGATCAAAACATACCCAGGTTTAACACCTTTTATTTTTTTTCCATAGGTTGCAGCATTCTTGCAGTTGAGTTGAGTAGCAGTAACCCATATCCAGTGGTTCAGGAACATCAGAGTAAGTAGTTTTTTGTGAATATTTTCCTTAATGCCTTTATCTCATGTGCTTGTAAGTGACTTTATATGTGTATATCTATCTATCTGTCTGTCTGTCAGAAGGTTTACGGGCACCATATATTATCTCCTTTAAACTATGTGTGTTTTTGCTCTTGGGTGTTGGATCAAATTTCTATTAACTATCCTCTCTGTGGTGTACTGCTTAGTCCTTCTGCTCAAAAGATAAGTGAGAGAATTCTGGGGGCAAACCAGCTTCAATAAAAGAAGACAAATAAAAGCAAATTTAGATAGGTCTCCAACACACTGCTTCAAAGGGGTACTAACTCAGTAGGAATTTTGGGAATTTGTCCTCTATGGTACACTTGGTTTTCCCCAGAATTTCTCCTTTTTTCTCTTAAACAGAATATCCCTTATCTCTTTATGATTCTTTACCTAAAATTGCCAACCAGTATCATCTTAGGTGAGTTCCCAGCAGCTTCCTTCACTCTCTAATTGTTGCCCTGCTTAGCTAATTTGAAGCTTATTTTCTGTCTGCCCAACAGACCAACTTGAGCTTTGTCCATGTACTGCAATAAGTGCATTTGTACAACATAGGTCCTTATAAGGTTTGTATATGTAGGAGTAGGGAAGCACTCCCACTTTCTGGGAAAAATGTTTCCTGGGTGCTGATACGTGGAAAATATATAGCATTAAAAGCATTGATAATCAAGAGGAAGACCAGCCAAGCCTGGCCAAAACGTTGTTCATAATAAATAGTTTATTATCATCTTTTAAAGACCTGTGAGTTATGTTGTCTTTTCCTTATAGATTTTGTGTGTCTGTATTTGTCAGACCTTTCTCACCTTTAACCCCAGTGGTGCTCACAGTAGGAGTTTTTGGATGGGGTATCTGCAGCAACTGAAATGTTTCTGCAGCAGAAGGTGGGCTCAGGGGTGTAGGAGGGGACTTACACATCTACTCTTTAACTACTCTGACCCACTTCTGAGACAGTGAACATTTGGAACAGGTGAAGAGCCACCACACAGTCAAGTAGTTTGGAGGGAAAACTGCTCCCCTTGAGGACCATTTTTCCCCATTCGTCAGGGCTAAACTCCCCTTCGATTGACTCTACGATTTCTCATCTTTCTGATCTTACAGCATTGCCACCTGTGGATTCAGCAGCCTACGGATCAGACTGATAAGCAACATTATTCTCTCTTCAAGGTGAATTTTGCAGCTTTTAGGGGCACTTTATGCTCAAGCTTTGCAACTGCTTGGGTCTCTAGGGCCATTCCGTTTTTTTTTGTTTTTTTTGTGGTGAGGTCAACTCTTGGGAGCAATCAGTGCAGACACTCCTCAAGAGGACATTGTTCTTTCTGGAGGCTGATGCATATATACCGGAAGCTACACTGGATTCTGCCCTTTTCGTTGGGCAGTCCCTATCTCTTTGTTGCAGCACAACATACCCAATGGCTAATATTTGTTCAGCAGGCCAATCCTCTAACAAGCCCTTAGTCTCTCTACCATTTGTGGGCAAACAATTGTTTTGCTAGGAATTGGCAAAGGTTATTAGCTATGCTGCTGGGGATAAGAGTGCCTAATTATCTCTTTCAAATCTGTCATGTAAAATAAAAAAAACTTAAATGATAAAAATGCCTGCAAGATATTCCTGACTTAAACCTATGTGTGCCGGATTGGTACCCCTCCAGCACTAAGGGTTAAATGCAGTCTGGTATATCGGTTATAATAATGTGCTGCCGTTCAGGTTTAAAAAAACAAAACAAAAAGTGTAAGTCATTCCTTTGTTTAATAAAGAAAAAGCCTTCCAATGGTTAAAAATGTCTCTGCTGATGCTGACACCACTGCTAGCAGTGGCAGGAATTCATAGTGCAACAGACACCCCCCCCCCCCCCCCCCATACCTTCCAGGCCGTTGCCTGGGTCCAAATGAGGGAATTTTGAACAGAGGCTGCCTTTTTATATGGCCAGTCTCTGTTAAAAATTGATTCCAATCTGCAAATGGCTGGGATGTGTGCTTATACACCTCCCAGCCAATCAGCTTTTAGGAGGGGGGTATGACGAAACCCGCTAGAAGCTGATTGGCTAGGAGGTGCGCAAGCACACATCCCAGCCAATTGTATGCTGGAATCCATTTTGAACAGAGAATGGCAGTAGCTGATCAGGGTGCTGAAGACTCCATTGACATCAGGATCAATGGTAAGTGTTTCTTGTCAGGGGCTGTTTTTTAAATTAGTCAGATTAACCCTGTGAGTTCCAGTGGGGTAGACATACCACATTGTCCTTCATAGGGTTTATTCTACTAACATTTCACACAGTTTGGGATTGCTTTGGATATGTTGATATTAGGGTTAGGGCTCCATTGCAATACATCCACTGTTGTAAGGTTTTTTTAAAGGGATAGTAATACCTGAAAATAATATTTTATATTGTAGCCCTTAAAAAAACATGAAACATGATATAAGTTTTATCTCCCAAACCTTTGTGGTTTGGGAGATATTCAGAAGTAAAGTTTCCCCTGGAGTGATGTCATTGCTCCACCCTTCAGATTTGGAATCTGGTCGCTTGACCAGCAGTACCTCTCCAGAAATGCTGAGATCATGATCTTTAAAAAGAATTTCTTCATTGGAATGGTCTACAAAGTGTGCTTTCAAGCCAGGCACACTTTGTACACTGTTCCAATGAAGTAGTTCTTTTCAAAGATCGTGATCTCAGCACTGCTAAAGAGCTGCCGGTTGCTATGTGGACCGAATTCCAAATCTGTCCACTAGATGGCAGACTTAACTGAAACAGCAAGGAAAAGTGAACTATACTATATTTTACATATGAATATCTCCCAAACCATAAAGGTTTGGGAGATAAGACTTATATCATCTTTCATGTTTTTTTAAGGGCTACAATATAAAATAAACTTATTTTCAGGTATTACTATCCCTTTAATGCTTTTTTCCAGGTTCAATTCCAGTGTTTGCCCTTTTGAGATGCATTAAGGGACTCTGTGCCCAAAAAAAAATTGGGTGCAGATTTTCACACGTTAAAGTGAGTCCCTTAACGCATCTTGGTACAAAGCATGGAATAGAATGGTCTATTTCTGAGTTTTGTGTCAATGGGTGCAAACTCCCCCAACTTGGCACTCGAGGTGCTTTTTTTATGAAGAAAGGCTAGAAAAGTTAAACTTGTACACACTAGAAAAACGGCGTCTTAGAGGGGATATGAGAACACTATATAAATATGTTCAGGGCCCATACAAATGGCTCTCCAAAGACCTGTTCATTAACAGAACAGTACAAAGGGCAAGTGGCCACCCGCTTAGACTCGAGGAAAGGAGATTTCTTCTACAACAGCAGAAGGGTTTCTTTACAGTAAGGACAATAAAGGTATGGAATTCACTGCCTAAGGAGGTGGTGCTATTGGATACATTAGATGCCTTTAAAAAGGGCCTGGATACTTATTTAAAAGTGCATAACATAGAGGGCTATGTACGTTAGTATTGGGATCAATATTTAGTTAGGGCTTGTTGATCCATGGAGAAATCTGATTGCCATTTGGAATCAAGAAGGAATTCCCCCCCCCCCCCCCCATTCAGGGTAGAATTTGAAATTGCTATATTGAGGGGTTTTTGCCTTCTTTTGGAACAACGATGGTAAACAGGAATAGGAAAAGGGTTGAACTAGATGGACACAAGTCTTTTTTCAACCTAAATTACTAAAAATTACTATGTAAGACATTCATCGTCTGGCTTTGACGGCATGGAAATTGAATCCTCAATTTTGAAGAAGAAATGATTTTCTTCTGCTGTGGTGGCTACTATGCGTAGTGCCCGAAAGCCTGTTTCCTCTTAAGGCCTACCATCGTGTTTGGTCTACCTTTCTATCTTGGTGTGCTGACAAAGACCTGTCTCAGGATTTTGACCTCCCTACAGTTCTTTCCTTCCTCCAGGATGGTGTGAATAAGGGTCTCAGTCTGAGTTCTCTTAAGGTTCAGACTTCTGCTCTCTCTGTCTTCTTTCAGAGGTGTCTTGCTATCATTCCTGATGTCAGGGTTTTCTTCCAGGGTGTGCTCATACCTGTCTGGTCTTCAAGTCCCCTGCTCCTCAGTGGGACCTTAACTTGGTTTTAGGAGTACTTCAGCATCCTCCGTTTGAGTCTTTGGCTACCATTCCTCTATGTATGCTGACGATGGTTTCTGTTCGCCGAGTTGCGGAGCTGCATGCCCTGTCCTGTAGACCACCCTTTTTGGTCTTTCACAAGGACAAGGCGGTGCTTTGCATTTCACAAGAGTTTTTTTTGTCATTCCTGAGGGTCCTAGGGCAGGGAAGCCTGCTTCCACGTTAACCATTGCTTCTTGGATTAAGTCCACTATTCATAAGGCTTACGAACTTCGGAAGAAGCCTGTTCCCATCAGTTCCCTTCAGGGTCATGGCTCATTCTGCGAGGTCTATTGGGGCTTCTTGGGCCTACAATAACCAGGCCCCAACTGTTCAGTTGTGCAAGGCAGCCATTTGGTTGTCTGTGCATACCTTTGCCAAACACTATTGTGTGGATGTGCTGGCATCGGCTGATGCCAGTTTTGGGAGGAAGATCCTGGAGGCAGCCTTGCTGTCTAGGATCTCGTTAGTCTCTCAGTACTCTTTCACTTTTGAGCCCTGTTGGCTCTAGTTCAGTGTGCAGTGTAACCGTTACTGGGTTTTGTTTTACCCCTGTTCGGTGTCCGTTGACGTTTTTCGGTAATTGTTGAGCTGTTCATGATCTGTAGGTTCATTGGCGCTCTGATGACTTTGGAGGGCCTGCGCCTGGTCCTTGCCTTTCTTCCCACTCTGGGGAACTTAATGGTTGTACATCCCAAAGTTACCAGTAACCTGTATTGGACGACAGATAAAATAGGATTTTAGTCTTACCTGTTAAATCCTTTTTCTCTTATCCATACAGGTTACTTGTCTCCCACCCTGTCAAGGGACCATGCTTGGCTCTCCTGTGGCAGAACATGGGGGTCCTTTCAGGTTCATTCTCACAGGAGTCTTCCTTTACCTTCTTACTACCTAGTCAACAATTAGTCTGCAAATCTTACTGGTTGGGGATTGATTAGCTGCAAGCTAAGGAGAGGAGTTAGGCTCCACCCAGCAGCCACTTCTCAGAATTGTTCCTGCCTATTTAAAGGGGCTGATCGCCTACCCCAAAGTTACCAGTAACCTATATGGACTAAGAGAAAAGTATTTAACAGGTAAGACTAAAATCCTATTTTCGGCTCTGCTGAAGAGCCTCATCATGTCGGCCGACACTCTACACTTTACAGCTGACATCAAGAGAAGGGGAAACTTTGATTGCCAATATCTCTCAAACCATAGCGGTTTGAGAGATGAGATTGTGTTTTTTTTTTACCCTCTACAAATCTATAAAAAATGTCATGGGACATTACTAACTCTTTAAAACTGTGTATGTCTGATGGGGGTAAAGTGGAAGATGCCTTCCTCAATGGAGAATACTTTACCCCATAGTTCCTGTATTCCACATGGGCTAAGAGGAAAATTATTTATCCGTAAGTACACAAAAGTCCCCATATATATTTGTGTATGTTTGTTTTGTATGGTTGTGTGTGGGGTGTGAGTGTGTTTTGTTTGTGATCACTTTACCCCATGTATACTCATGAGAAAGTCAGTCTCTTGCATGAAATTTTATACAATACCTTTGAAGAGAGTCTTCTTGTGATAGAGCTACATCTCCACCTGTAGGCCTGGATTCAGAATGAATCTTTGAGAATGCTTTAATCATTCAAATGGACAATTTGTCAAGCATTGCAATTAGAAATTATATAGTCTTGCTCAACATTGTATTGTATATATCCTTAAATGACTCAGACATCCTTAGTATTCACATTACAGTGAGAGCCCTTGCAAATACATTACATGAGAAAATATTTGCTCCTAGGTTTTTAAGAGCTGATGTGATCTACAAAATGAAAATTGGGAAACCTGATTTTTGAATACGAAGGTCTGCTGTGTGTATAGCAAGTGGAACGTAACCTAACAATTTCTGACCTAGGTTTTTTTTAATACTGTTTCAGCATCCAGAAAACCGAGCAGTGCCGTGTTTAAATAAAGTGCTTCTTTGCTTTTTTTCTTTTAATATACATTGTGCTGCTACAACTTAAGAATCAATATTTATTCTTGGGAAAGCTTTAGATCTATTCCTCCAACATTGTTTCTGTCTCAGAATAAGCAAATGTAGTTGGTGAAATCACTGGCCATTTTACTGTCAGGCATGTAGAAAGTCATCTTTTTTGGACCATATATACTTCCTCCTCTACATGCATTCATGTAGTTTCTTCTTCCATCTTAGTCTCTATGTATGTACTTCCCCCACTGTACTTATCTCCCCTCCCCCTGAATTTCTTGTCAGAGTGTCACGCTCCCTGATATCCATGGTCTTCCCCATGCTTATTGGTACTCTATAGCTGTTCATATTTTTTTTGCACCTCTACTGTTAGAAAATCTTACCTTCCTTATACTCATTCCTGCTCAATATTGTACATTTTCCCATGCCTTATTTTGCCAAATAACTCCTTTTCCATTTGCTGCTCTCCCTTGATGCCTCCGTCTTACCCTTGCACCACTCTAGTTGTCTTCTACAGTCCCCGTTGCAATACTCGCTCAACTCCTGTCCGCTGTTCCTATTTTCCCCTTGTGCTGCTCAGTGGCCCTAATTTTTACTCTTGCACCATTCTTTCTCTACTCTTCTCTAACTCTACTACCTGGTGCTTCTACCTTCCTAAGTGCACCAGTCCTGCCATGTATCTCTAGCTTAATTGTTTCTTCACTACTGCATTGACTCTCTGCATCCTGAAAACATTTCAACGTCTTCCCTCTAACATTCCCTTACATTCATGGAGTGTCTGAATGTATATTTTCCTCAGAGTATCATCCTGCTATTTAATGTCTTTTTCTATTCCACTCTTGACTTTAATTCCAAAGGTTCTGATAGCCATCTCAAACCTTACTCCGCACTGCTCCATCCCTTCACTGACCCCTCTTTCTGTTAGCAGTTCTGAATTTTTCTGTTATCCAATGTGGAACACAGGAACCATGGGGTGAAGTGCCATCCAGAGGACAGGGCACTTAAAGTGGAACTTTCAGTATCTTGGAAATCATATAAATAGCGTATTAAAACTACTTAAGTGCAGGCATGATTTGCGATCATAACTCCTTATGGGACTTAAATCAGCAGGACAGATCAGACATCTTGGCGAACTGAGATCTCTGCTCCTGCACTGTCTGTCCCGGTCTGTACAATGCAACTCCCCCATTAGCAAATGCACAGGTGCACAGATCCCACTTCCCACTTCACCAAGATGCCTGCGTTGTCCTGTTGATGCAAGTCCCATACAAAGTTATTATTATACTATATAACTCAATGCGCTACACTATAGTGCCAAAAAAAAAAATCTTACTCCACAATAAAATAAAATGTATAAAATATTATCTTCATACAAAGTTATGACTGCAAATCATGTCGGCACTTAAGAAACTTTAATACGCTATTTCCATGATTACCAAGATACTAACAATTAATTGGGGGTAACTTATATGTACATGGAAATTAGTTTAAATAACGTTACACAGAAATGGGTGTATGGGCACTGTTCTCTTGGTTATTTTTATTTTAATCTGTAGCATATGGGGCTGCATAATCCCCCAATAGGTGAGATTCCATTAACTGTCTTCCTTGTTCATGGATTGACAAGGTCACAGGTTTATTTCAGGACCTTAAACCTGGAGATGGACTTGTTTTTCCTAATTTTTGCCTCACTGGTTGCCTGTAATGCACTCTGTTCTCTGCTTCCATTATACAATGTGCAGTAAGGGCTATGATCCCCTTTTGGTTCTTATGTCTGTTTTTACACTCTTGGGGCATTCCTCCTCTTTATGAAGACCGATGCTTTACTCCCCTGATTGGCTCACTTTTTATTCTTTTTCTGACTTTTTTTCTTTTTCTTTATATTTGAGCAAAAATTGATGCGACCCCTTTAAGACTAGGTGCCCATGCTGAGGGACTTTTATTTCACACACTACTTCCATGGGACATGCCTCTGTTCCCATTCATCTCTCTTGGATCAGAGTGGGCTCCTATTAAACCTGTTCTCTTCATAGCTATCACCTGGTGAACCCTGTCCAGGCCTTGAGAGAGAGCATAATTTTGAGTGACATGTGAGCCACCATTTGCTTTACATGTATTTAAAAAGTACAACCCCAGGATCCCTGTGTCCTGAACCTGGCCTTGTGATTTGCATGCCACTTTCCTGCAATATTAATCTCTTGCAGTCAGATAAGTACTTATATATTTGTGATTAAATTTATTCTTACTTTTCTGCTGTTTGGACTACTTTTGTCCCCTACTAAGGGGGGGGGGCTTCTGGACATTTCAGAATCAAAGGAACACATGGTCATATATAAACGCAAGGATTTTGGTGTCTCCTTAACCCCTTTATCCCATTGCTCCTCATGCCAGACTGGGCTTTCCTAGGGAGTGTTCAAGTACCCCGTGTATCTCTTGTATTTGGACCTTCATGTGCTGAGCTGAGGAACCAGTTTAGGTTCTCTCTTCAGTCTCTTCTATCCCCTCATCTATTCAGGTAGTCCTAAACTCTTGGTCTGGGCACCCTATGCCCCTTGTTAAGAATTTATGTCCTATTTTGGGGGGTCATTCTCAATGTTTGGGGGAATTCCTCTGCGGAGACTGATGTGGACAAATTATATTCCTCCTCGTCATTGGGGGATGTCTACAAGGAGGACATTTACCCTACTGAACCTCTAGATTGGTCCTGGTGACACTTCAGGTCTCAAAGGCCTCTGACTCAAGCTTCTCTTCCACAGTCAAATTCCAGAGTCATAAAAAGGAGGTACCCATTTTCAGTTTTCTGGAAAAGCCTTGACCTTTTCAGTGGCTGTGCATCGTACTCTGTGGCTTAATATGTTGTTGGCTGACCAATCTTCCAAAAAGTCCTTGGTGTCTTTTCATTTTATGGATAAACAATTATTTGGCCCTGACCTAGACAAGGTCATCACTGATGCTGCTGGAGGTAAGAGTACCTTGTTGCCTCAAATTCCTCCAAAGTGTGTCTCTCTCCTCTAAGAAGGCATTTGTTTTTTGTTGCCCTTGCCAGTATGGAGCACCTAGGATTCAATCCCCTCAGTCTTTCCAGTTGCACCTTACGGCTTGGGCAGGCTAGAAAACTGTTCAGAAGCCTACAGCTGACAAGCCCACTTCCACATGATTTGCAAGATCCTAGTTTGTCTCTGCCCATTGGTGGTTGCCTCTGTCTATTACAAGATGCATGGGCAACTTAAGTGAAAGATCTGCGAGTTTTGCTGGTAGTTTCAGAAGGCTACCGTATATACCTCAAATCCCCTACTGATGATTTTTTGACCAAAGTTCCTCAGGATACCGCTTGGGGGCCTCAATTTCTCAATGTAGTATCCTCCCTGTTAGAAAGGCAGATGCTAATCACCGTTCTGTTGCAGGAGTGCTTCACCGGATTCTAGTTGAACTTTTTCCAGAAGATGCCGATTGCTGTCTTGTGTTAGTTCCAATGTTCAAATTGGAGTCTCTGCTTTCTGTCATAGTAGCAATGTATCCAGAGGAGTTCCTTGCCTCCGTAGACCTCCAGGATGCTTATTGCAATTGGACATTCTCAGGAATTGATCCAGACACATATCAACTGTCTCATGTCATGTCTGTCTCCTCGGATGAAGGAAGACCTTCACCACTGACACCAGCCTGTTGGTCTAGGGTGCTACCCTGGGGCCCCCCTCAAGGCCCAGTGCCTCTGGTCCAGAGAGGAGAGTCTTCTAGTAATCAATGTTCTGGATTTGCAGTTTATCTGCCTAGCACTATGCCACGGATCTCATCCCCTGTGAAGGAGGAACAAGAAGCATGTCAGCTTGGACCGCTTTTCAGAAGATAGTAACATAGTAAATTAGGTTGAAAAAATACAAAAGTCCATCAAGTTCAACCTTTGCCTTTCAGTCGGACCAGTCTCATGTTGGCCTTCTTTGCGGTTCACATTTCAGGTATAGAAAATATAGTTAAAATCTTCCTAAGTCTTCAGTATCTAGATCTGGGGAAATTGGGAGCTCAGTCAGGGTGTTTTCAACCTGATTGTCCACAGCTGGTTATTGCCATTGGTAGATCTCATGGCTTCCCACCTGAACTGCAGAGTTCCATTGTTCTACATCAATAAAAGAGATCCTCTAGCTTTTGTGCTGTCCTCTAACATATGCCCCCTGATTCACAGGGTGCTGAGAAAGGTCAGGATGGAGAGGGTTCATGTCCTCCTAATTGCTCGTTGTTCTATCCTGACCCCGTCTGGCCTGATTTTCAGTTCTTCTCAATCTGTCCATAGCATAACCTTTTCACTTCACCTCACCTTGAGATTTACATCAACCAGGAAATTGTTCTTCCTTCCTTTCTGCCCATACCCTTCCAATAGGAGCAGGAACTTTGCTTGAAGTACTACAGTCATCACACATAGTCGTTTCGGAATTCTGACTTCATCTGTGAGGGCGCGTGTGTGGGCCAGGCTGCATCTTAGACCATCTGCCAGGCATGTGTCCTCAGAAAGAAACCTGTTCCCTTTCAAGTCACACCACACTCCGCCAGATCGGTGGGTGCCTCATGGGCTTATAAGAATCAAGCCACTGTTGAGCCAATCTGTGATATGTTTGTCTCAGCACAAATTAACCAGACACTATTGTATAAGTGTCCTGCCCTTGACTGAGGCCAACTTTGTTTGGAAGATCCTACAGCAGGTTGTGGCCTTCATATGGGTCCTTCTAAATTCATTTTTTTTATCCCTCTCTCTCTCTCGTTGATGATCAGAACCCTGTTGGATCACTGTTTGCATATAGTTGTTTGGTGTGTACATTCAATGTCACTGACACCGGAGGTTCATGTTGTACCAGTTTAATCCTGTGGAAACTAGTCTCCAGCGGAGGTTTTTTTTTTTTTTTTTTTCCTCCTCCTATGAATCTTGGTGTACAGCTTTGGTATATTCCCTTTGTTCCTGTGTTCCACATTGAACAACAAAGAAAAGAGTATTTAGTGAACTTACCTTTTAAATCCTTTTTTCTTAATCCATGTAGAACACAGGACTCCCACTCAGAGAAAGAGTGATTGGAGTCCCTGGGCTGAGGGGTCATCTTGGGTTCTCTGTTCAGGGGATTTACTTCTTTCCTCTCACTTCTGTTTTACCTTGGCTTTGCTATGTGTTAAAACTGGAAGTAGGAGGTTGGGGTGAAGTAGAGGGAATATGGCAATCTTTGCCTCGGAGGCAGAAATATAAAATATATAATGATTAATCTATGGATGCTACAGATGGCTGTATAATGCAAAACAATGCCTCTGGTGTATTGTCACTGACTCGTAGAACCCTGAACAGAAGCTATATGGATGAGAGGAGATGCTTGTCCAAGCTGCCCCACTAGCATCCACTCACATCTTCTCGCCTTGCCAGACACTGTCTGGCGAGGTGAGCGGATGCCTTGCCAAGCTGTGCCACCTGCATCCGCTTACCTTGCCAGACAATGATTGGTGAGGTGAGCGGATGTTTGCAGATGCCAGCGAGGCAGCTTGGACAAGCATCTGCTCTCATCTGCCTAGTTTCTGTTTAATAAACATTGGATCCTTGACAACAAGCCTGAGAACTTGTTTTGCATTCTAGAGCTATCTGTATCAACTAAATATTAATCCTAATGTATTAACTTATATTTGGCCAATAATCATGTGATAATGTACACAGGGTTTTAGTGAGTGGAACATATACTTTGACATATGTGATGTCACTAACTGTACAATTGGAATTAAAGGGATAGTAATACTTAAAATGTAAAAAAAAATGTTGTAGGGTTTATCCCCCTGAGTAAAACAAGAGTACTCCCACTGCTGAAAGGTGTTTCATTCAAAAGTTATTAATTTTCAAAGTTGAATTTTTTTAGGTGCAATATCACAGTGGCCTGAAATTGTACAATGGCGCTGTTGCTACACGATCCTATGGACAGCTCTGGTCCCGGGATCATAAATCTCCATAAGATGGTGTATCAACAGCGCCACTGTACAATTTCAGGCCACTGTGATATTGCACCTAAAACATTCAACTTTGAGCTGTAATAACTTTTGAATAAAACACCTTTCAGCAGTGGGAGTACTCTTGTTTTGCTCAGGGGGATAAACCCTACAACATATATGTTTTACATTTTAAGTATTACTATCCCTTTAATCCCTTGCACACCCTTCTGGTCCTCAAAGGGTTAAAGCACAACTCTTATCACAAACGTTCACACACAGCTTTTTTTTCTTTTTTTTTTTTTTTTTAATTATCCCTTCTGTGCTACAGGTGTATGCAGTGCACATCCCTATGGCACTTGATGTGTTAGGGAGCAATGCTATTTGTGGTGAGCGAGTCAGAGTGGACCCTCTCCTCTACCCCTCTGGGAAAGTGAGGGAGCAGAGAGGATGTGCTCAGACTTCAGGGTTGTTGAACTGCGGGCGATGTGTAACAGAGGGCAGCCTTACACATCGTCAACAGTTTGACAACCCTCCGTGCTAATGAGGTGCAATGTTTTGTGGGCCTTGATGGCACCGAAAGGGGTTAATCATCCTATATTTTCTGTCCCGCAGGTGTTGAGCTGTCCTGTATTATTAAAAGCACGAACACAAACGACCCCAGAGTTGAATGGAAGAAGCTCAGGAATGATGATGCTGATTACGTATACTTTGACAATCACATCCAAGGTATATACTTTTATGTATCGGTGTCTAAGAGTCTGGGGGTGGTATTGCTCTGCTATGATTAAGACTCCCTCCTGCCAGCCTGCAGAACATAATTGAAGGGATATCTGACTAGTTTAATCAATGACACATTTTATTTTGCACTACTCAAAGGCTTTTGACATAGCCATCGAGTTAGAAGCAGATTGTTTGTTTTTTTGTCTGGATATAAAATGTACAAGATGAACCGAGCATGACATGTTTTCTTATATCCAGATGCTTTAGTCTTCATGTCTGTAGTGTAATACTGGCATGTATATAGCTGTTCATGGTCTAAAAAGAAGACAGTAGTCTATACATAGAAAGGAGAAAGTGGAGCAGTCCTGTATTAGCAAATTAAAATTCCCGCTCACTTAAATTGGTGCTGATAACCCTTTGTATGCCAAAGAGGTTTCCAACACGTTATTACATAATATTGCACAAAATTACTTAATAATGGTGACAACATAAACATTGTCGGCCTTAATCAAGCTAAAGAGGTGCAATTTTGGAACAAACTAAATTCTGCAATTTCCATTTACTTAAATTGGGCTTTTAACCTCTTTGAATGTTAGGCCTACGGTGTATTGCTTTGCAATGTATTAGAGACCTCTCCTTCATTCAAGGTATTATAAGCCCCATTTAACTCAAAGAGAATCTCTTACATCCTATGGGGGGTGGAGCTGCAACACAGGCTGGGGAAGGTAGTATAATTGAGGAAATGGGATTAGAGATGGGGCATGGGGGTGGAGAGGGGGAATGGGCTAGTTCATCTAATAGGGAGTTGCCATAGTTACAGCCTGATAAAAGACAAATACATTTGACAAAGAACGAAATCTTTAGGAATGGCAAAAAGATAAAATGTATGCATGCAAATGCTCACAGTCTGGCTGGTAAGATGGGGGAACTAGAAATGATTGCAGTACATGAGCAGTATGATCTGATTGGATTGGAGTGTCTGAAATCTGATTAGATGATACGTATGACTTGGCAGTCAATGTAGAGGGTTATTCACTTTTTAGGAGGAACAGGGTTAATAAAAGGGGAAGAGGGGTATGCCTATATGTAAAGCTGGCCTTAAAACCTAGTTTAAGGGAAGATATAAATGAAGGGTCCAATGAAAAGGTAGAGGCATTGTGGGTTGAAATACACACTGGGGGCACACATAATAAAAAGATATTGGTGGGGATTTGCTACAAGCCACCTAATGTTGGGGAGTTGGAGGAAGCCCAACTTTTACTGCAAATGGAAAAGGCTGCTAAGTCAGGAAAGGTAATTATAATGGGAGATTTCAACTATCCTGAAATTGACTGGAGCAATATGACTTCCAGCACAACAAAGGGAAATATTTTTCGAAGTATGATAAATGATAATTTTATGTCCCAACTAGTAGAGGAGCCAACTAGAAAAGAGGCCTTGCTTGATCTAGTGCTCTCAAACGATTCTGACATGATAAACAATGTGCAAGTAAGGGAACATTTGGGCAGCATTGACCACAATATTGTATCCTTTGAAGTTTGTTATGAGAAACCCAATAGCAAGGGTTTAACCAAAACATTCAATTTGAAAAAGGCTAATTTTACAAAGTTAAAAGAAGCGTTAAAGGATATCCAGAGGGATAAAAATGCACAAGAATCATGGAATGTATTTAAAATGCTCTTGGGCAAATATACACGTCAATATAGATCGATGGGGAATAAGCAAAAGAGAAGTAAAGCAAAACCAATGTGGCTTAATAATATGGTTAGCAGGGGAATGAGAAATAAAAAGCAGGCTTTTAAAGTGTTTAAGTCAAACGGGTCAGATGCATCATTTAAAAAATATAAAGAATGTAATAAAATCTGCAAACAAGCAATTAAGCTAGCTAAAATAGAAAATGAGAGAAACATTGCAAATAAGAGCAAGAAAAACCCTAAACAATTCTACAAGTATATTAATAACACAAAAGTTAAGGTTGATATTGGTCCTTTTAGGACTGAGACAGGTGAATTGATTGGTGAGGATAAAGCTATGGCTGACACCCTAAATACATTCTTTGCTTCAGTATATACAAAGGAAGCAGCAATGACAAGCTATGGGCAAACCGACAAAATGACTGAATTTTCTCCAACATCTACATCTTACTGAGGACAAGGTCCAAAAGAGACTGGAAAGGGTTATAGTGAATAAAGCGCCTGGACTGGACGCTATACACCCAAGGGTACTTAAGGAACTTAGTACAGTAATAGCAAAACCATTATACTTAATATTTATTGATTCACTTTCATCAGGCATAGTGCCCTGTGATTGAAGGAAAGCTGATGTAGTTCCATTGTTTAAAAAGGGAGCAAGATCCAAACCAGGAAATTATAGACCTGTGAGCTTGACTTTCCATAGTGGGTAAGATACTAGAAGGGTTATTAACGGACAGTATTCAGAACTATGTGAAGACAAACAATATCATTAGTAGGAATCAGCATGGTTTCATGAAGAACAGATCATGTCAGACTAATTTGCTTGCATTTTATGAAAGAGTGAGTAGTAATTTGGACAGGGAAATTGCTGTTGGTGTACTATACTTGGATTTTGCAAAAGTCATCCATTAAGACTAGATGAAAGGCGCTTTCGACTAAAACAAAGGCAGGGATTATTTATAGTAAGGGCGGTAAGGCTATGGAATTCTTTGTCTCGGGTTGTTGTGCTTGCAGATAATGCAGCTGCATTCAAAAAAACAATGGATGCCTATCTAGCACAGAACAATATTGACAGTTATGACAGATGGCTTGAAAGCAGATAGGATATTGATTCGGGGAACTATTTGACTACCAGTCAGAGTCAGGAAGGAATAATTCCTACACACACACACACACACACACACACACACACACACACACACACACACACACACACACACACACACACACACACACACACGCTGGACTTGATGGACGCATGTCTCTTTTTTCAGTCTTTTCTACTGTTACTATGCAGAACAAATGAACCATGGGGTAAAGTATCCTCCAGCAAGAAGTGCATGACACTTGCGTTACAAGGCTCTTGGAGGCAGAAACTTCTTCCTTATGTCACTTTATCCCCACAAAACACATTCTGTTTTAAAACTAACTTCATGGATTGTGCATGGGCAAACATTCTCTCTGTTGGCCATCTTTTTTTATTTTTTGTCTATAGGATAGACAATCCAGTGTTAGGCAATCTCCTATCTCTGGCCCCCATGGTCTGTTTCAGCCAGAGTGCAGACCTGAATCTGCTAGAGAATGGATTGCAATTTCAGCTGCCAGCTCTCAGATCTACTTAGCTTGTATGAGCAGAACTCTCTGTGGTACATAGAAGCCTGAAGAGGACAAGCTTTGTTGCATTCAGAATACACAGGTCTTGAGTATGTCCATGTCCATTTTTCTGGCATCTGCATTTGCACGATCTGTGGTGATTGTGTTAGACTGGCACTCTGTTAATTTCTATGCCACTATTCCTCTCCTTTCTGGGGGGGGATGACTTTAAGTCCTTTTAATGCATTCTAATTCATTTTAGTTACATTTATTTTACTCCTTTTAATTGAATTTCTTTCATTCCCCTGTCTTTCTCTTGTCACCTGTCTCCAGCCTCTCTTTCTCACATCATCTGGTCTCGTTCATTTCTTTCCCTTGTCATCTGGTCTCGTGCCTCTTTCTCTCGTCATCTGGTCTCGTGCCTCTCTTTCTCTCGTAATCTGGTCTGCTGCCTCTCTTTCTCCCGTCTTTGGGTCTCCTGCCACTCTTTCTCGTGTCAGCCCTCCCCCCCCCCCGTCTCTTTCTCTTCTCACCTGTCTCCTGTCTCTCTCTTTCCTGTTACCGGGTTCCCTCCACCTTTTCTACCTTCAAAACTTGGAGCAAAACTTATTGAGCAAACCAACTGTATCCAAGTGGATACATAAATGGGGCATTTAATCCATTAAATGATTGAGAGGTCTCCAAAATCATTGAGGCAAAATCCATATGCACTTAACATTTATTCCTTAAAACGGTTTCCTCAAATCAGGTGTACATCTTACTTACCTTAATGCAATTACATGTGCAACTATGCCTATGCTTTTATAGAACAGTGGATGTATGCTTGTGATTCATTCAGTTTCCTCCTCCTTTTCCCTTCTCCTGTTCCTAGGTGACCTGAGAGACCGAGCTCGCATCCAGTCTAAAAGCTCCCTGTTTATTCAGAATACCAGCAGAACAGACAATGGGAAGTACCGCTGTGAAGTGGCTGCTCTCGATGACAGCAAGAAGATTGCAGAGATATACGTCTTCTTGACTGTACGAGGTACAGAGCATTAGAAGAGCTATTCTTACATAGCGAATTACTTTCTACTGAATAGAGCATCACCTGCATATGCCTGGGCCCGTTAACATGAAGGAGCAGTGAACTTTTTTGTTTCTGGAACAAAAATGTTAGGGATTTTCCTTCTAATAGTTATTTTAATTAATTATTATTTATTTTCATTAATACTTATTTTCATGAACAATATTCTGTTTCGGCAGCAGGTTGTGCTGTTCCTGTTATTTACTATGGGGAGCTGGAGCACTAGCTCAATGGAACATTATTATTTATATATAAAACCTAACTGTTTTTGGTTCGCTGTCCTCCCGTCCCTAGGGATGAACTTCACCCGCACAGCATCATATCACTGCAGGAGTGGTGATTTTTGCTCCCTAGTCATTCCTGTGAAAATCACTGCATTGAGTTTCCACAGGGCAGCAATTTGACAGGCGTGGCCATGGGTAAGAAGCTCACATGGCCTCTCCTACCAAAATCCCCACATCGCCTTCCAGTGCCCCTCTTAATGTGAAGGAGAGGGGCCACACTGTCCCATTTTCTACATCAACTCTGCCACCACATTCCAGTGCCCCTCTTAATGCTTAGAAATGTGACAAAGGGGAGGGGCCACCCTGTCCGATTTTACTTCATTGCCTCTGCCACCCTCTCCCATTTGCCGTAATGCAGCCATGCAGTGGAAGGGAATTCCACTGGCAACATCGTGCAACATCGTTAGTGTATATGTGTGTGTGTGTGTGTGTGTGTGTGTGTGTGTGTGTGTGTGTGTGTGTGTGTATGTCAACCAGTGTCCAAGAGGCAACTATAGAAAAATAAAACACTGGAAAAGGTATATAGTATCATTATTTACTTGTTGATAAAATCCATTAATATACAAAATAAAGACTGGCCAGTCTCATAAAAACAGTACAATGCATAAATCACACATAATCCTGTTGCAGAATGGCACTACTTATCTACAGCTACAAATTTGTAGTATTTATTTCATTGGAATCACATTGAAATCACACTGTGCAGTTAGTTCTGTTTTCCGATCATTTTATTACTTACTAGTTGAACAGCCCATTACACGGGCCACAGTGCCACTGCCACCCGGTCACGGGGCAGTCATGCGCAGTAGAGACTGCCCGCGCCGCGGCTGACACAGAGCTGGGAGCTCCGAAGGAGTGTCTACTGCGCATGTCACGGCGTTACACACAATTTAGCAATTATTATATAGGATGCTTCTATCGAGTGAATATGATTCTGGGAAAACCTTGCTACACTGCAGCAATTGGGCATCTTTCAGTGATCATGCACTGGATTTATCACCCTTGTTGAAAGGTAACATTGTAGATAATGTGCCTTTGACATGGGAGACTCTATCTCCCTGTTTGATTGCATCAAAATCTAGCATGCTGAACTTTACTGTGTTTCCATATTGTCCATTGCCTTGTTTGTGCATAACCTAAAATCAGTCACTAATACTTTAACCCTTTGAGTGCCAGAGGGGTACGGAATGCATTGCAAAGCAATGCATTCTGTACCCCTCTGGCACTCAAAGGGTTAATACTCTTCTCTGTCGTCCAATAAAGGTTACTGGTAACTTTGGGTAGGCGATCCGCCCCTTTTATTAGGCAGGAACAATTCTATAAGTGAATGCTGGGTGGAGCCTACCTCCTCTCGTTAGCTGCAGCTTGCCAGTGCCCTCCAGTAAGATTTGTTCATTGGTGACGATACAGGCAAGAGAACAGCTCTGCTATAGTTTAGCTATTTTTTTGTTTTCTGTTAGATATGGAATACCACCATTAGGCGGATTACCATTACTGACAATTCCCTAGTGGATAGCTCAGTTTCCAAGTGCTTTGGTGGACCTTTAGTACTGCGGGGAAAATCTTGGATTACAAGTTCTTTCCTCAGGAGTTGCCCACTGAGGCTTCTTCTTGATAATCTGAAGACAGAAGACCTGCTGAAAAGGTGAGCAACCCTTTGAGTGCTGAGGTCCACATGTCCCACGCTTCCTTTCCGCACAGGGGTCTCCTTTTGGAGTTTCTAACACATACTCCTGAACTCACTTGGTTTACCTGTACGTCTGTTGGGTGTTATGGAGCAACTTTCTGTGGTAACTTAACTCTTTGGTTGCTAGTTAGCATTTTTTGGGGGTTTGTTGGCACTTTTCCCTTCTGGGTTCAGTATTTATTGGGTCTGGTGATAAGTACTAGTGTTCTTATGATGTATTTTACTTCATGATAAAACTCTGCAAATTTTGATTTCAGGCGCGCTTTACCACATAGATGCCATTCTCCATTCACCTCTGTGGGACTTTACAGTTTGGGACATATCTCTGCAACCATCTCTACTATCCTGTCAACGTTTCGTGTGTGTTGGGGGTCTCAGGGGGCTTCGGGCACTGTTGGGGTACATTTACAGGGAAAACTACATTTCCCATGAACGCTTGCTTCACGCGCTTGTTTCTGATTGGCTCCTGTCGCGGCAGGCATTTTGTGCTTTCTCTTCATGAGTATCCTATGCAGGGCTTGGACTCTCCTCAGCAGATTAACCCTTCGCCTGTCAGATAAGTGCTTTTTAGCGGTTTCTGGGTGATTCCTTATACTTTAAATGTCTACTCCGTTGGAGCTTGGGGCTAAACCTAAGACTAAGGATACTGGGGTATCTGTATTCCCCATTGCGTACTGCTCCTCATGGCAATCAGGGTTGCCTAGAGAATACTCAGGTCATTTATGCCCAGCATGCGCTGTTGCCCTTGCATCTCCCCCAGGGACCTCCAGCCATGCACTAGAGCCAATATTGATGCAAGAGTTTAAGGCTACTACCACAGACCGTAGGTCTACCTTACAACTCTTCCCATCCCAATTACAGGGGGTCCTCCAGTCTTGGCAGCCCCCTACTCCTATCAGATCTTCCCTGCCAAAACCTCAGGGAGTACCTGACTTATCAGATTCCTCTGAGGAGGAACTGTTGGTGGATTCTGATGAAGGGGAATGTTCCACTGTGGTTTCCTCACAATTTTTGTGGGAACCCCCTTTGAGGCTGATCCGGATCCCTCAGCTGAGTGCCTGATCAGTGCTGTGTTGAATACCCTTAACATCCCCTTAATGCAAGAGGTTCCTTCAGACCCCTCTGATGTGTTTCAGGAGCCTACGAGGCCGTACATTTGTTTTCCACCCAACCCCACTCTTGACCATCTAGTGTCTGATGAGTGGAAGTGTTCAGACAAAAAGCCTTCTGTCTCCAGGAAGTTTGCTAAGCTATATCCCTTCTCTGAAGCAGCGTCCGCTCAGTGGGTTCATCCACCTAAGGTGGACGCCTTTGTCTCTAGACTCTCTAAGTCCACTGCTTTGCCTGTCAATGACACTTCTGCCCTTAAAGATTGGACTGACAAGAAGCTTGAGACTTCTGTCAAGACCATCTTTGCTACTGCTGGTACCTCCCTACACCCTGCGTTTGCTGCTGGGGTGTCCAGGGCCATTGCGGTCTGGACTGAACAGCTCACTGTGGCTGTCTGTCAGGGAGCTCCTACTGCTGAGATGTTAAGGCTCATTGCTAACATCTGAGTCTCAGCACTATGTTTCTGTTGCCATGTTTGATACCATCCGTTTGGTGGATAGAGTCTCCACTATGTCCGTGGTTGCTAGACGGGCTCTTTGGCTTAAGATCTGGTCTGCAGACACTGCTTCTAAGAGAGCCTTGCTCTCATTGCCTTTTCAAGGCACATCTCTTTTTGGGTCAGACCTTAAGGACCTCATTAGTGAGGCCACTGGGGGCAAGAGTACTCTTCTGCCCATGGTCCCTAGGAAAAAGACCCCCTACTAAGCTTAATAGTTTTTTTTTCGTCCCTTCTAGGCTGAGATGCACCCGGCAAACCAGGCAGTTCCCCAGGCTCCGCGTCCCTCCTCCAAACCCAAACGGCAATGGAGGCCAAAGTCGTCCACTAAGCCCAAGGCTTCCAAGCCTCCTTTGGCATGACTCGCTGAACCCCGGTCCCCACACTCCAGTGAGTGGTCGTTTGAGCCACTTCCTCAGTGTCTGGACAGACACCGTGGTGGATCCGTGGGTTTTGCAGGTGGTGTCAGAGGGGTACAGGATCCCTTTCACCTCTCTTCCTCCTTTCAGGTTCTTTCCTTCTCAAACTCCTCAGGGTGTAGAAAAACACAGTCTGTTCAACAGCGCCATACAGACCCTTTTGGCCATGGATGTTCTGGAACCAGTCCCGATACATGACATGAGTTTGGGATTTTACTCAAACCTATTTGTGGTTTCCAAGAAGGACGGCAGCTGTCATCCAATTTTGGACCTAAAGGATCTCAGTTCCTTTGTGGTCAAGACTCACTATCACCCGGAGTCTCTACGGTCGGTGATCGCGGCCATGTCTCCTGGGGAATTCCTCGCTTCTCTGGATCTTCAGGACACATACCTGCATATCGCCATTCATCCAGACAGCCGGCAATACCTCAGGTTTGCCTGCGACCAAGGGCATTTTCAGTTCTCTGCCTTACCTTTGGACTGACTACAGCTCCCCAAGGTTTCAATAGAGCCCTGGGGGCTCTAGTGTCTGTCCTCCATCAGGACGGCATGAGAGTCACTCCGTGTATGGATGACTTGCTTCTGAAGGTGCCCTCTCAGGACCTTCTTCATCAGCAGGTCAAGGACTGCATTCACGCACTCTCACCCATCATGGGTGGATCCTCAACATAGACAAGTCAGATCTTGTACCATCTCAGAGGGTGGTATTCCTGGGCCTTCTCTTCGACACCCAGCAGAGCATGATGTTTCTCACGGACGAAGTAGCTCACCAGATCGCCTACAAGGTGTCTGCTGTTCTGGTTCACGATCTAGTTCTGAACAAGAAGTTAACCTCTCTGGTGGGGAAGTTCATCTCCACCATAGAAGCGGTCCTGTTTGCCATGGCTTACACCAGGGAACTCCAGAGGTTTGTCATCCAGGTGTGCTGAGGACACCCAAACCTCCTAAAGATGTTGGTGTCTCTCCCTCTTCATGTGGAATTGAGTATGTTATGGTGGCTCAACCTCTCCAATCTGCTGAAAGACAAGCCCTTCTTGGTGTCCTTCTGGACGACCGTGATGACGGATGCCAGCCTGTCCAGCTGGGGAGCGGTTCTGGACCCCATGAATGCTTAGAGATGGTGGTCTCCGGAGGAATCTCTTTCCCATCAATGTGTTGGAGCTTCGGGTGATATTTCATGCCCTTCACCACTGGACGCGCCATCTGTTGGGTTGCCCGGTCAGAGTCCAGTCTGACAACGCCAAGGCAGTGGCTTACATCAACAAGCAAGGCAGAACAAGAAGTCTCGCAGCTTGATTATAGGTACAGAGGTGGGGACTCCGGTACATGGACCTGATGGCAACACTACACAACCGGAAGGTCCCAATGTTCTGCTCTCGTGGGAGGGATCCTCTAGCCCTAGCAGTGGGTGCCATGTCAGTACCTTGGCACTTTCCTCTGGCGTACATTTTTCATCCCATTCCCATGTTAGACAGGGTGCTGCAGAAACTGCGACTAGAGCGCTGTCCATTCATCCTGATTGCTCCATAATAGCTTAGGCAGGCTTGGTTTCTGGAGCTTCTGGATCTCTCTGTGGTGGAGCCCTTTCTGCTTCCCCACTGTCCAGATCATCTTCTACAGGGACACCTGTGGAAGGAGTATGTCCATCGTGTTGCTTTGACGGCATGGAAATTGAATCCTCAATACTGAAGAAGAAAGGTTTCTCTTCTGGTGTGGTGGCTACTATGCTTAATGCTAGCAAGCCTGTTTCCTCTAAGGCCTACCATCGAGTCTGGTCTGCTTTTCTCTCTTGGTGTGCTGATAAGGACCTTTCTCAGGAAATTGATCTCCCAACGGTCCTGTTCTTTCTGCAGGATGGAGTGGATAAGGGCCTCTGTTTGAGTTCCCTTAAGGTTCAGACTTCTGCTCTGTCTGTCTTCTTTCAGAGACGCCTCGCTATTCTTCCTGATGTTAAGGTTTTCTTCCAGGGCGTTGCTCATACTCGTCCTGTGTTTAAGAATCCTGCTCTTCAGTGGGATCTTAACTTTGAGTCCTTGGCTACTATTCCTCTACGCCTGTTGACTTGGAAAATGGCATTTCTTTTGGCGATTGTGTCTGTTCGCCGTGTCTCAGAGTTACATGCTGTATCTTGTAAACCACAATTTTTGGTGTTTCACAAAGACAAGGCAGTGCTTCGCATGTTGAGGGAGTTTCTGCTGAAGGTGGTCTATGAATTCCACATTAATCAGGAGATTGTGGTACCTTCTTTCTTTCCTGATCCTACATTTGACAAGGAAGATCTTCACTTGTTAGATGTTGTGCGCAGCCTTAAGTTCTATGTGCACCGCACTGAGTCTGTTCGCCGGTCTGATGCCTTGTTCATCATTCCTGAGGGTCCCAGGGTGGAGAGACCAGCATCCAAGGTGACCATTGCGTCTTGGATTAAGTCTAACATCTCTAGAGCTTACAAACGGAGGAAGAAGCCTGTTCACTTTCGGGTCACATCTCATTCCACAAGATCCATTGGGGCACCTTGGGCTTAAAAGAATCAGGCCTCAGCTGATCAGTTGTGCAAGGCGGCGACTTGGTCATCTGTGTACACCTTCTCTAAACACTACCGTGTTGATGTGCTGGCATCGGCTAATGCTAGCTTTGGGAGGAAGATCTTGGAGGCAGCTTTGCCTGTCTAGGATCTCCTTAATCACTTCGGTACTCCTTAACTTATGAGCCCAGTTGGCTCTAGTTTGTGTGCTGTAAATCAGTTCCTAGGTTGTTTTCCCCAGTTTTGCGTCTATGATCTGATGGTTCATATATGCTCTGGTCCTTGCCTTACTTCCCACCTCTGGGCAACTCAATGGTTGGACATGCCAAAGTTACCAGTAACCTATATTGGACGACAGAGAAAAGAGGATTTTAGTCTTACCTGTTACATCCTTTTCTCTTAGTCCATATAGTTTACTGGTCTACCACCCTGTTAATGGATCATGCTTGCCTTTCCTGTGGCAGGACTTGGGAGTCCTTTCGGGTTCATGCTCACAGGAGTCTTCTTTCCCTTCTTACGTCACTAGTTAGTGTCTCAAATCTTACTGGAGGGGATTGGTTAGCTGCAGCTAAGGAGATGAGATAGGCTCCACCCAGCATTCACTTCTAGAATTGTTCCTGCCTAATTAAAGGGGCGGATCGCCTACCCAAAGTTACCAGTAGCCTATATGGACTAAGAGAAAAGGATTTAACAGGTAAGACTAAAATCCTCTTTTCTCTGTCTTCCAATACAGGTTACTGGTAACTTTGGGTAGGCGATCAGCCCCTTTAAGTAGGCAGGAACAATTCTGAGAAGTGACTGCTGGGTAGAGCCTACCTCCTCTCTTTAGCTTGCAGCTAGCCAATCCCCTTCCAGTAAGATTTGTTCCTTGGTCAAGACACAAGGCAAGAGAACAGTTCTGCTATAGTTTTAGCTTTTATATTTTTCTGTTAGATATGGAATACCACCATTAGGCGGATTACCATCACTGACAATTCCCATCACCCAAATGTGGATAGCTCAGTTTACCAGGTGCTTTTGTGGACCTAAGCCCTGGGTGGAAAATCTTGGCTGCACGTTCTTTCCCCAGGAGTTGCCCACTGAGGCTTCTTGGTATATGGTAATCTGAAAACAGAAGACCAGCTGAAAAGGTGAGAAACCCTTTGAGCGCTGTGGTCCGCATGTTCCATGCTTCCCCTCCGCACAGGGGCCTCCTTGGAGTTCCTATTACATACTCATGCACCCATTGGGTTTATCTGTATGTCTGTTGGGTGTCTGCAGCAAATTTCTGTGGTAACTTAACCCTCTAGCTGCTGGTTGGCATACTTTGCAGGGTTGTGAGCACTTTCACTACTGGGTTCAGTGTTTAGTCCGTCTCATGACTAGTTCTAGTGGGTTTTTGAGCATGTTTTACATTTTGTAATCACGTTGCTAAATTTATGTTGCGCGCGTTTACCGCATAGACGCCATTGCTCCATTCACCCCTATGGGACTTTACAGTTTGGGACGTATCTCTGCAACCGCTCCATCTAACGACGTCAGAGATGACTCATGTTGTTGGTCTGCCCTTGCTCTGTCTTCCGGTCAACGTTCTGGGCATGTTGGGGGCTCAGGGGGCTTCGGGCACTGTTGGGGTACTTTTTTTTGAGAAACTACAATTCCCATGAGTGCTTGCTTTGCGAGCTTGTTTCTTATTGGCTCCCGCCACGGCAGCCATTTTGTGGCTTCTCTGAATGCGTATCCTAACGCAGGGCTTGGACTGTCCTTCTCTCCTCAGCAATTTAACCCCCTAGCCTGTCAGATAAGTATAACAACAAAGTGTCAACGGACACAGAACAGGGGATCAGCCGATGCCAGCACATCTACACGATAGTGTTTGGAAAAGGTATGTACAGATGACCAAGTGGCTGCCTTGCACAACTGATCAGCAGAGGCCTGATTTTTGTAGGCCCAAGATGCCCCAATATACCTCGTAGAATGAGCCATGACCAGAAAGGGAACAGGCTTCTTCCTAAGTTTGTAAGCCTTATGAATAGTGAATTTGATCCAATAATTACCTTGGAAGCAGGCCTCCCTGCCCTGGGGTGAATAATTTATCATATACACTGTTATTTTTGGTGTTTCTGATACTTTGACCATTTGACTCTGTGAGCATGTCTATTCCATTAGACCTTGGGGCTAAACCAAAGACTAAGGACACTGGGGCGTCTGTGTACCCTATAGCTCATTGTTCCTCATGTCACTCAGGGTTACCTAGAGAATACTCAGGAGCAGCAGTGAATGCTGGGCAACCATGACCTGAGTCCCCTGCAGGGACCTCCAGCCATGCACTAGAGCCAGTTTTAGATGCAAGAGTTTAAGGCTGTTACCAGGGACCTCCGTTCTACCTTACAACTCCTTCCATCCACTTTGCAGGGGGTCTTTCCACTCATGGCAGGCCCCCTCACCCCTGTCAGGTCTTCCTTGCCTAAACCGCCGGGTGTACCTGATGTGTCTGATTCCTCTGAGGAGGAATTATTGGTGGATTCTGCTGTTCCTTCCTCTGTTTTTTTAGTACAGGAGGTTTCCTCTGATCCCTCTGATGTGTTTCAGGAGCCTGTTTGACCCCATTCTTGTTTTCCACCTAACCCCACTCTTGACCGCTTGGTGTCTGAGGAGTGGAAGTTTCCAGACAGGAAACAGTTTGTCTCCAGGAAACTTGCTAAGCTTTATCCATTCTTTGAAGCGGCCCTAGCTCAGTGGGTTCATCCTCCTAAGGTGGACACCCCTGTTTCCAGGCTTTCTAAGTCCACTGTCTTGCCTGTGGCTGATGCATCTGCTCTGAAAGACTGGACTGACAAAAAGCTTGAGACCTCTCTCAAGGCCATTTTTGTGACGGCTGGTTCTGCCCTGCGCCCCGCATTTGCTGCGGCATGGGTGAATAGGGCTGTGGCTGTTTGGACTGAACAGCTCCCCTTAGCTGTCCGTCAGGGAGCTCCTACTGCTGACATGTTGCGGCTTCTCTTCAACATCTCTGAGGTCCAGCATTATGTTTCTGCTGCCCTGTTTGACACCATTCGTAGGGTGGCCAGGGCATCCACCATGTCTGTGGTAGCCAGACGTGCTCTTTGGCTCAAGATCTGGCCTGCTGACACTGCTTCCAAGAGGGCTCTCCTGTCTTTGCCCTTTCAGGGCACCTCACTGTTTGGGCCTGATCTCAAGGATCTGATCAGTGAAGCCACTGGGAGGGAAGAGCACTCACCTGCCAGTGGTTCCTAGGAAGAAGGTGCCTGTTAAACGGAATCGTTTTTTCGGCCCTTCAAGGGTGAATCGTGTCTGGCGACCCAGGCAGTGCCTCAGGTTCCGCGCACCTCATCCAAGCCTCTTAAGCAGCAATGGAGGCCCAAGTCCTCCACTAAGCCCAAGGCTTCCAAACCTTCTTCTGCATTACTCGCCGAATCCGGGTCCCCACCCGCAGGTGGGTGGCCACTCGCGCCACTACCGTTCGTCTTGGGAAGCCTCTGTGGCGGGCCCGTGGGTTTTGCAGGTGGTGGCTGTGAGGTACAGGATTCCCTTCACCTCCCTCCTTCCCTCCCAGACCTGCTCTTCTCGGTCTCCTCTGGGCACAGAAAAGCGCTCCCTTTTTGAGGGAGCCATTCAGGCCCTTCTGGACAAGGCAATCTTAGAACCGGTTCCTCCACTGGAAAGGGGGTTTGGATTCTACTCCAACCTCTTTGTGGTTTCTAAGAAGGATGGCGGCTGTCGTCCCATTTTGGATTTCAAAGACCTCAACTCCTTTGTGGTCTGGTCCCAGTATTGCCAGGAGTCACTGTGCACAGTGATCGCTGCCATGTCCCCTGGGGAATTTCTGGCTTCTCTGGATTTTCAGGGTGCATACTTGCACATTACCATTCATCCAGAGAGCTGGCAATATCTCTGCTTTGCCTGCGACCGAGGGCATTTCCAGTTCTCTGCCTTTCCCTTTGGTCTGACCACAGCTCCTCAAGTCTTCAACAGAGTCCTGGGAGTCTTGATTTCTGTCCTCCATTGGGATGGCATCAGAATTACCCCGTACATGGACGATCTCCTTCTGAAGGCATCTTCTCCAGAACTCCTTCATCAGCAGGTGCAGGACTCTGTCCTGTCATGGGTGGATCATCAGTCTGGACAAGTCTGACCTTGTCCCTTCCCAGAGGATGGTTTTTCTGGGCATCCTCTTCGACACTCAGAGAGGGATGGGTTTTCTCACGGATGAAGTGGCTCATCAGATAGCACCGACTGTCCAGGCTGTCCTGAATCAGGATCCAGTTCTGGCCAAGAAGTTGTCATCCCTGGTGGGGAAGTTC
Organism: Rhinophrynus dorsalis; assembly: GCA_037306005.1. Taxonomy (NCBI): domain Eukaryota; kingdom Metazoa; phylum Chordata; class Amphibia; order Anura; family Rhinophrynidae; genus Rhinophrynus; species Rhinophrynus dorsalis. The sequence goes on from CM074724.1 coordinate 156,916,702, forward strand.
ATTTCCACCATAGAAGCGTTTCCGTTTGCCATAGCTCATACCAGGGAACTCCAGAGGTTTCTAATCCTGGCTTGCAGGGGTCGACTGGATCTCCTGGAGAGGTACCTATCTCTCCCTCTTCATGTGGAGCAGAGCCTCTCGTGGTGGCTCAACCTGGACAATCTGCTGAAAGGCTGGCCCTTCATGGTGCCATTCTGGACAACAGTGACGACGGATGCCAGCCTCTCTGGCTGGGAAGCAGTCCTGGGGCACTTGAATGCTCAAGGCCGGTGGTCCCAGGAAGAATCTCTCCTTCCCATCAATGTCTTGGAGCTTTGGGCGATATTTCATGCCCTGTGCCACTGGATGCGCCAACTGGAGGGTTGCCCAGTCAGGGTCCAGGCGGACAATGCCACAGCGGTAGCCTACATCAACAAACAAGGCGGCACAAGAAGTCTCGCAGCTTGTTTACAGGTCAAGGCTATTTTGTCCTGGGCAGAGGAGCGTGTCCCTGCCATTTCTGCAGTTCATATTCCTGGTGTAGACAACGTTCTGGCAGACTTCCTCAGTGGACACACAGTGGACAGAGGAGAGTGGGAACTGCATCAAGAGGTGTTCGACCTCATTGTCCAGCGGTGGGGTCTTCCGTGCGTTGACTTGATGGTGACAAGACACAACTGGAAGGTCCCGACGTTCTGCTCTCACTGGGCGGACCCCCTGGCTCTAGCAGTGGATGCCCTGTCGATCCCGTGGATTTTTCCTCTGGCATACCTTTTTCCTCCCATTCCTCTGTTGCACAGGGTGATAAGAAACTGAGATTGGAGTGCTGCTCGGTCATTCTGATTGCTCTGTACTGGCCTCGACAGGCTTGGTTTCTGGAGCTTCTGGATCTCTGTGGTGGAACCTCTTCGGCTCCCCTCCTGTCAGGATCTTCTGCAGGGTTACCTGTGGAAGGAGGATGTTCATCATCTGGCTTTGACAGCATGGAGGTTGAATCCTCAATTTTGAAGAAGGGTTTTTCTTCTGGTGTGGTGGCTATTATGCTTGGTGCACGTAAGCCTGTTTCCTCTAAGGCCTACCATCTGGTTTGGTCTACCTTTCTCTTGGTGTGCTGATAGGGACCTGTCTCAGGATTTTGATCTTCCTACGGTCCTTTCTTTCCTCCAGGATGGTGTGGATAAGGGTCTCAGTTTGAGTTCTCTTAAAGTGCAGACTTTTGCTCTCTCTGTTGTCTTTCAGAAGCGCCTTGTTATTCTTCCTGATGTCAAGGTTTTCTTCCAAGGTGTTGCTTATACCCATCCTGTGATTAAGACTCCTACTCCTCAGTGGGACCTTAACTTGTTTATAGGCGCCATCCCTTTGAGTCCTTGGCCACTATTCCTCTACGTATGCTGATGTGGAAGATGATCTTTCTCCTGGTGATCGTGTCTAATCGCTGTGTTGCGGAGCTGCATGCCCTGTCTTGTAGGCCACCCTTTTTGGTGTTTCACAAGGACAAGGCGGTGCTTCCCACTTTGCAAGAGTTTCTCCCGAAGGTGGTGTCGGAGTTCCACATTAATCAGGAGATTGTGGTTCCTTCCTTCTGCACTAACCCTACTACTGAGAAGGATCTTCACCTGTTGGATGTTGTGCATTGTCTCAAGTTCTATGTGCATCGCACTGAGCCGTTGCGGCAGTCTGACACTCTTTTGTCATTCCTGAGGGTCCCAGGGCAGGGATGCCTGCTTCCAAGGTAACTATTGCTTCTTGGATCAAATTCACTATTCATAAGGCTTACAAACTTAGGAAGAAGCCTGTTCCCTTTCTGGTCTCAGCTCATTCTACAAGGTATATTGGGGCATCTTGGGCCTACAAAAATCAGGCCTCTGCTGATCAGTTGTGCAAGGCAGCCACTTTGTCATCTGTACATACCTTTTTCAAACACTATCGTGTAGATGCGCTGGCATCGGCTGATATCAGTTTTGGGAGGAAGATTGCCTTCCTGCACACCAAGGGGATTCAGGTGACTCCGTACATGGATGACCTTCAGGGATCTTCTAGATCATCGGGTCCAAGACTACACTCAAATCCTCCTTCAACACTGTTGGATCCTGAATATGGACAAGTCTACTCCTGTTACTTCTCAGGACCTGGTTTTCCTGTGTCTCAAGTTCGACACTCGGCAGGGCATGGTCTATCTGGCAGAGAACTCTGTTCAGCGGATCACATCCAAGGTGTTGTGTCCTCTGGAGTGGACTTCAGCTCTGCTGCGAAAGTTCTCTTCTCTGATGTGCAAGATGATCTCTACCATGGAGGTGGTGCCATACTCCATGGCTCACACCAGAGAACTTCAGAGGTTCACAATCCAGGTTTGCAGGGGGGAATCCAGACCTTCTGGATCGTCCTGTCTCTCAACCCCCCCCCCCCCCCCCCCCCCGAAGTGAGACTAGACCTCCACTGGTGGTTGGACAGCTCCAACCTGGGGAAGGAAAATAGGATTTTAGTCTTACCTGTTAAATCCTTTTCACTTAGTCCATACAGGTCACTGGTACTCTGGGAGGCGTAAGTCCCCTTTAATAGGCAGGAACAACTATGCAAATAATTTGCAAGGGGCGGAGCCTCCCCTCTTACTTAAGCCACCTTCTGGTCAGAGCCACTTTAGATTGATTTGAGACCCTAAAACTGACCTCAGGTAAGCAAAAAGAAAGACTCCTGTGAGCATGCCCGAACAGTCTCCCACTGAATGCCACAGGAGAGCCAAGACTGGTCCCTTGACAGGGTGGGAGACCAGTGACCTGTATGGACTAAGTGAAAAGGATTTAACAGGTAAGACTAAAATCCTATTTTCACTGTCGTCCAATACAGGTCACTGGTACTCTGGGATGTACAAACATTGAGCTGATCCAGAGGCGGGAAGTAAGGCAAGGACCAGGCGCAAGGCCCAAGTCACTAGAACTGCTATGACCAGTTGATAACATAGCCCAAACTGTAAGTGTCAACGGACACCAACCAAGGGAACAATCCCTGAACTAACACAGCACACGGAACTAGAGCCAACCGGGCTCAACAGTAAAGAAGCACTAAGGATCACAGAGCGGAAGACCTACACAGGCAAGACTGCCTCCAGGACCTTCCTTCCAAAACTGGCATCAGCCGACGCCAGTACATCAACTCGGTAGTGCTTTGAAAAAGTGTGCACAGAGGACCAAGTGGCCGCTCTGCACAGTTGATCAGCAGAAGCTTGATTCTTGTAGGCCCAAGAGGCCCCAATAGATCTGGTGGAATGGGCAGTCACCCGGAAGGGAACATGCTTATTCCTCAACTTATAGGCTTCACGGATGGTAGCCTTAATCCAAGAGGCAATGGTAACTTTGGAAGCCGGTCCCCCTGCCCTAGGCCCCTCAGGAATGACGACTAGAGCGTCAGACTTCCTGATAGACTCGGTGCGATGGACATAAAACTTGAGGCAACGCACCACATCCAACAAATGGAGATCTCTTTCCTTGTCAGATGAAGGATTAGGGCAGAAAGAGGGAACCACAATCTCCTGATTGATGTGAAACTCGGACACAACCTTGGGTAAGAATTCCTTGGTAGTGCGAAGCACAGCCTTATCCTTGTGGAACACCAGGTAAGGAGGTTTACAAGACAATGCCTGTAACTCAGCTACCCGGCGCACTGACACAACAGCCAAGAGGAAGGCCATCTTCCAAGTCACAAGACGTAATGGAATGGAAGCCAAGGATTCAAACGGTGGTCGCTGTAGAACTCCCAGCACCAAATTGAGATCCCACTGGGGAGCAGGACTCTTAAAGGCAGGTCGAACATGAGTCACACCTTGGAAGAAGACTTTCACATCAGGAAGGACAGCAATCCGTTCCTGGAAAAACACAGACAAGGCAGAAGTCTGAACTTTGAGGGAACTCAGACTGAGCCCCTTATCCACACCGTCCTGCAAGAAGGCCAGGACAGTGGGAAGATGGAAGTCAAGTGACAACTTCTTGTCAGAACACCATGTCACGAAAGTTGACCATATGCGATGATAGATCTTGGAAGACACAGGCTTACGAGCACTGAGCATCGTCGATACCACAGAAGGAGAAAAGCCTTTCTTTGCTAGAATCGAGGATTCAACCGCCATGCCATCAAATGGAGAGAGTGAACATCCTCTTTCCACAGATACCCCTGAAGAAGCAGGTCCGGACGGGCTGGAAGTGGGATCGGATCCTTCACTGACATGGCCATCAACTCCGGATACCAGGACTGGCGAGGCCAGTTTGGAGCAATCAGTATGACAGGACAACGTTCCCTCTTCAACTTCTGGATAACTCTGACCAATAGAGGAAGAGGAGGGAAGATGTAAGCCAGGGGGAAGTCCCAAGGAATCGACAGGGCATCCACTGCTAGAGCAAGGGAATCCCTCAACCGGGAGCAAAACACAGGAACCTTCCTGTTGTGTCTGGTAGCCATCAGATCCACCACAGGCATCCCCCACCGTTGAGTGAGCATGTGAAACACCTCTGGGTGAAGAGCCCATTCTCCGCTGTCGACGGTGTGACGACTGAGGAAGTCTGCCATGACGTTGTCCACGCCTGGAATATGAACTGCAGAGATGACAGGCACGTGATCTTCTGCCCAAGACAAAATATCCTTGACCCCCCACCAGGCGGAACCGCTTCTTGTGCCGCCTTGCCTGTTGATGTAAGCCACCGCCGTGGCGTTGTCGGACTCCACTCTGATTGGAAGACCGGTCAATTGAGACTCCCAGTGCCTCCGGGCCAGCCGGACAGCTCGAAGTTCCAGAACATTGATGGAGAGCATGGATTCCTCCAGACCCCATTTCCCCTGAGCACTGAAGCGACCCCAGACTGCACCCCAGCCCCGAAGGCTGGCATCCGTAGTGACTGTGGTCCAAGGAGGAACTAGAAAGGATTTCCCTTTCAGGAGATGAGAGAGATCTAACCACCAGTGCAGACTCAACTCGACATGAGGAGGAAGAGAAACAGACAGATGTTGATGATCTGGATGATTCTTGCACGTCTGGATCACAAATCTCTGAAGATCCCTGGAGTGGGCCGTGGCAAATGGAACTGCTTCGATTGTGGAAATGAACTTCCCCACTAAGGACGACAACTTCGGTACTGGAATCACGTCCATGTCCAGAATTCCAGCCACTCTGACAGCTATCTGGTGAGCCACGTCCTCTGGAAGAAACACCATGCATTGGCGAGTGTCGAACAGGAGACCCAGGAACAGAAGCCTCTGAGATGGAATCAAGTCCGACTTGTCCAGATTCAGGATCCAGCCATGACGGTTCAGGGTGTGCATGCACATCTGTAATTGCTGAAGGAGAAGCTCCGCTGAGGAGGCCTTCAGTAGGAGATCGTCCATGTAGGGGGTCACTCTGATCCCATCCTGATGGAGCACCGCTATCAAGGAGCCCAACACCCTCTGGAAGACCTGAGGGGCTGAAGTCAGCCCAAAGGGGAGCGCTGCAAACTGAAAGTGTCCCCTGTGGCAGGCAATCCTGAGATACCGCCTGCTCTCTGGATGAATAGGGATGTGAAGATAAGCATCCTGAAGGTCCAGGGAGGCAAGAAACTCCCCTGGAGACATTGCTGCAATCACAGAGCGCAGGGACTCCTGGCGGAAGTGGGAAGTCACCACATAGGCATTGAAATCTTTGAGATCCAAAATGGGACGGGCTCCTCCGTCCTTTTTGGCTACCACAAACAGGTTGGAATAAAATCCTGAACCTGTGTCCCCTTGAGGAACCGCCTCCAGGACCTCTTTGTCCAAGAGATCCTGAATAGCGTCGTCGAACAGACGCCTTTTTGTGGGTTCCTGAGAAGGACGAGTAAAATGGAACCGAAAAGGAGGAAGGGAAGAGAAAGGGATCCTGTATCCCTCTGACACCACCTGAAGAACCCATGGGTCCGCCACTGACTCCTCCCAAGTCCGGCGAAAGATGCGGAGACGACCGCCTACAGCCGGATGCGGACCCGGGTTCGGCGAGTCATGCCGAAGCAGTCTTGGAGGTCTTGGCCTTGGAGGCAACTTTGGGCTTCCAGGACTGTTTGGGCTTGGAGGAGGAGCGCGTAGTGGGAGGTCCCGTTTGGGCCGAGGAGCGTGTCTCAGTCTGAAAGGAACGAAAGGACCGATTGCGTTTGGCTGGAAACTTTTTCTTAAAGACTGAGGGTAGAAGAGTACTTTTACCGCCCGTAGCCTCACTGATCATTTCTTTGAGTTCAGACCCAAAAAGCAAATACCCTTGAAAGGGCAAGGAAAGCAAGGCTTTCTTAGAGGCTGTATCAGCAGACCAAATTTTCAGCCAAAGAGCGCGTCTAGCCACCACAGAAGAAGTGGAGGCCCTCGCCATCATGCGCACAGCATCAAAAGCAGCGTCAGCAACATAGTTCTGAGCTTCAGTGATATTAGCAAGAAGCTGCAACTGTTCAGATACCGGCGCATCCTGGCGAACCGCTTCAGTCAGTCGTTCAGTCCAGGCCGCAATAGCTCTATTAACCCATGCCACAGCAAAAGTGGGGCGCATGGCTGTGCCAATGGAGGCAAAAATAGACTTAAGAGAGAGCTCTAGTTTCTTATCCGTCCAGTCCTGCAAGGCAGAGGCATCTGAGACAGCCAAGGCAGTAGATTTGGATAGTCTAGACACAGGAGCATCCACTTTGGGAGGATGAACCCATTTTGCCAGCTCCGCCTCAGGAAAAGGGTAAAGTTTAGCAAACTTTTTGGAGACAGAGGAAGATCTATCAGGATTCTTCCATGCCTCAGAGACCAGACGGGCAAGAGTAGGGTTAGTTGGAAAACAAACAACTGGTTTAGATGGCTTTTTCTGAAAAACATCAGTAGGATCATAAGTGGATTCCTGAGTCAGAGGAAGGTTGAGCGTATTCAGAACCGCTCTGATCAGACCCTCAGCCGAAACTTCAGGGTCACACTCATAGGGGTCCCCAATGGACCTGTTAGATTCAATAACAGTACGTTCCTCAGCATCAGAATCCTGTAAAAGTTCTTCTTCAGAAGAATCAGTGATATCAGGAGCTCCCTGTGGCTTAGGCAGGGAGGTCCTGATAGTAGAGGGGGTCTGCCAGACCTGGAGAGCCCCCTGTATCTGAGAGGGAAAGAGTTGAAGCGTGGATCTGAGATCCCTAGTGGCAGCTTTAAACTCCCTCACCCAAGATGGCTCAATAGCGTGGCTGGGAAGCCCAGGGTTGCTATCTTGACCAGTACAATTAGGGCATAGATCCCCCACATTATCGCCATCCCAATGTGGCAAGAGGAGCAAAACGCCATGGGGGTAGCAGACCCCCCATCCTCCTTAGACTTGGGTCTAGCCCCTAGCTCCAGTGAAGCAGACATGCTCACAGCGTCAATATACCCCACTAATAACACTATCACCCAGAAAAAGTGTTAAAGATTAAAGTTTCACCCCAGAAATGTTCTAAAAACGGACTTATCTGGCCAGCGAAGGGTTAATCTGTTGAGGAGAGAGAAGGCTCGGTCCCTGCGTAGTGTACTCGCCTAGGAAAAGTACCACAAAATGGCGGCCGTCATGACAGCCAATCAGAAACGAGCGCGAACCAAGCGCTCATGGGAAATGTAGTTTTCCTGTCCAAGTACCCCAAACATTGCCCGAAGCCCCCCTGAACACCCCACATGAATAAAACACATTCCGGATGATAGATCAGGAGCCTAGAATTAAAATGAGCCCTCTCTGAAGTTGCTGTGACAAGCGGTTCCAGAGATATGTCCCATACTGTGAATTCCCATAGAGAGTAAAGGAGCCCTTGCGTCTGAGCGGGAAAAAGCCGCGCTTAAAGGCGCGGAACACCATTTTTAATAAAGTTTAGTAAAACATTAAAAAGTGCCCAAACAAGCATGAAACACATGAGAAACATAAATAAATGAATACCCAATGCTCCAAAACTCAGAGAATAACACAGAAATTGCATAAACAGTAATAATGCAATAAAAACACCCTATGAGTGCTGGAGTGTATTAAAACTCCCAAATACAAGCCCATCAAAGGGACACTGTGGGGACAAGTGGACCTTCAGCACTCAATGGGTGACTCACCTTCCTTGCTGGACTTCTGTCTTCAGGTGACCATGATAAGGAGGGAAAGAACCAGAGGTAAATTCCCCAATAGGGGAGCTGCTTAACACAAGCTGTCCCCTCTTCAGGGCATAGGTCCACAGAAAATCCCTGGAAGCTGCACCAGCCACTTTAAAGAGGGCAATTCACAGCCATGGTCACCCTCCTAATGGTGGTATTCCATATTTGAATAAAAAATAATAAAACACTAAGATGCATAGATGTTCTCTACCTGGTGTGCAAGCACACCAGGAACAAATCAATCTAAAGTGGCTCTGGCCAGAAGGTGGCTTAAGTAAGAGGGGAGGCTCCGCCCCTTGCAAATTATTTGCATAGTTGTTCCTGCCTATTAAAGGGGACTTACGCCTCCCAGAGTACCAGTGACCTGTATTGGACGACAGTGAAAAACAGTTTGTGATTCTGTACTGTACTATAGTAATGATGGATGCCAGCCTGTTAGGCTGGGGAGCCCTCCTGGGTCACTTGAGTGTTCTGGGTCATTGGTCGACAGAGGAAACACACCTTCCTATCAACATCTTGGAGCTCAGGGCAATTCTCCCTGTTCTAGGAAACTGGTCCTTCCATCAGAGGGGATGCCCAGTCCGCGTCCAGTCAGACAAAATGACTGTCGCCTACATCAACAAGCAAGGAGGCACCAGAAGCGCAGCTGCTTGGTTGGAGGTAAAGGCTATTTTAGCCTGGGCAGAGGTGCTGTCTAGGGGTCATACGTTATTCTAAATTAACTTTATCCCCCCATTCCCATGTCCTATGTTCCTAAAAAATATTGTCAAAATACGTCCTTTCCTCTGCATGTCAACTACAAAAACTCAGGCACTCATTCTACCCAGACTTGACTACTGTAACTTTCTACTCTCTGGTCTTCCTTCTTCTCATCTTTCTCCACTTCTGTTATCAGTTCAGCCGCAAGAATCACCACCTTTGCTCCCAGATACCTTGCCGCTCATCTCCTGCTGAAATTCCTCAACTGGCAACCTATAAAGTATTGTATTTCTTACAAGATTCTCCTCCCCTGTAAGCCTGTGTTCTTCAGCACCCTCTTACATTTCTGCTCTTGTCTCCCGGTACACCCCTTCCCATCCCCTACGGTCTTCCCAAGGTTTTTTTTCTTTTTTGGCAAGCCGGATTGTGCCCCGGTGTTAGATTAGCACTTTTTATGTTTACATAGCCTGATGTGTTCTAGATATGCTGTGCTATGGTGCTTTGCACATTTATAGCTGAACTAGGCTTTCCACCTACAATGGTCCTTCTTAGGGCTGGTAATTAGGTAGGGTTGGAACAGTTGTTTTTTGTCATGCTCTGTTAACTATCTACTGAGCATTCTATTTCCACTCCCTTAGTCTTTTGGGACTGGTTATCAGAAGATTTTTTTGGTGGCTTATTAGTACACAGCATTTAACCCAGGAAGTTAATTAGGTGTATTTCTCTTATACTAGTTGATAGTGATTTACATTCTAAATTCAACATACTTAATGGTGGTGAAATCGTTTTCTTTTTTGCCTCTGAAGTGCTTTCTACAAGTTACATTTGACTCTTAGGAGTCATTTGTGTTATTTAGCCATATCTCTTTAAGAATATTGTCCCAGTACTATGATTCTGCCTCTTTTTTGTTTTTAATTACATGTTCAATAAAAGTTAAGTCTTATCCATTACCACTCATAGTTCTACCAGTATCATAGCTATCATATCTTTGAGTGCTATTTAGGCAGGTTGTCTGTGTGTTTTATTGCTTTCTGATCATTTCCTGCAGCACCAGATATTTCTATTACTGACTTATAAGAACATATTATGAGCCATCAGATGTAGAGATTGAGTGCACTGGTTCATATTTTTTCCCAGGGTTTCTGCCTGTCCTCTCCCTACACAACCCGAGCCATCTCTCGGCTACAAGCTTTTTCAATGGCTACCCCTCGACTTTGGAATACCCTTCCTATCACCATTCGCCAATCATCCACAATCATCACTTTCAAGCATCTCCTCAAAACCCACCTGCTCAAGGAGGCATCTCAATTGCAATATCCTCCTCCTTGCACAAGGATGGTGACATCAGAATCCATCTGCACTTCCTTCACCACACCTTGTACTTGCACTTATAATAATCCTCCTACTGTCTCTGTATGTCATCATGAGCTCTAATTAGATTGTAAGCTCCTTGGGGCAGGGTCCCTTTCCCAGTGTATGATTCCCTTGCTGCACTTTCCCCCCCAAAATAATGCAATGATTGCACTTTAGATTAATGCTCTTAACACTGTTCTGTATTTTTGTATTTTATTATTTCAACTTCTGTTAAGCACTATGTATATGTATGGCGCTATATAAATATACATACATACATGTGCATGTTCCTGCCATCTCCGCCGTGCACATTCCAGGTGTATAAAACGTCTTGGCAGATTTTCTTAGTCGCCAAACAGTGGAACCCGGGGAGTGGGAACTCCATCCGGAGGTCTTCGAACTGTTGATGCAAAAGTGGGGTCTCCCTTGGATAGACCTGATGGCCTCCAGGGACATCTGAAAGGTTCCGATCTTTTGCTCTTGCTGGAGGACTCCTCTGGCATTCACAGTGGACGCTCTGTCCATTCCATGGCGATTTCATCTGGCCCACATTTTTCCTCCACTTCCTCTCCTTCCCAGGGTGCTGAAGAAAATTTGGATGGATGGTGCCTCGGTCATTCTGATCGCACCTTATTGGATCTAACAGCCTTGGTTCCCAGAACTGCTGGAGTGGGCTGCTAAGGATCAGTTTCCTGTGCCACACAGACCGAGAGGATATGGACAGCTTGGCTTTGAGGCATGGCTGTTGAAACCTCCATCTTGAGGAGGAAGGGCTTTTCTCCTGAGGTGGTCTCCACCATGATCAAAGCCAGGAAACCTGTGTTCTCAGGCCTTGGTCTACTTTTCATTCTTGGTGTGTGGACACTCCTCTTAGGAGTTTGACTTCCTGTTCATCTTATCCTTTTTGCAGGATGGTGTGAACAAGGGCTTTAGCCTTAGTTCCTTGAAGGTCCAGACCTCAGCTCTCTCAACCTTTTACCAGAGATGCATTGCCATGTTGCCGGATGTCAAGGTCTTCTTTCAGGGTGTTGCTCATGCTTTCCCTACTTACAAGGCTCCCGCTCCTCAGAGTCTTGCAGTAGCCTTCCTTTGAGTCCTTGGCTACCATACCTTTTTGTCTTCTGACGTGGAAGATGGCTTTTCTTTTGGCTGTGGTCTCTGTCCGCAGAGTTGCAAGCCTGGTGTTCTACAGAGATAAGGCTGTTCTCTTACCTCCCAATAATTTCTTCCTAAGGTGGTCTCTGAGTTTCACATCAATCCGGAGATTGTTGTGCCTTCCTTTTGCCCTGACCCTAAATCTGATAAGGAGAGGAATCTCCACTTGTTGGATGTGGTGCGCTGCCTTACGTTTTATGTGCACCATACCGAATCCATCTGCAAGACGGATGTTTTGTTTGTCATCCCTGAGGGCCACAGGGCTGGTTTAGTTGCTTCCAAGGTTACTACTGCATCTTGGATTAAGTCTACTATTCGTAAGGCTTATGAGCTCAGAGGGAAGCCTGTTCCCTTCTGCATTACAGCACAACCCACCAGGTCTGTTGGAGCCTCCTCGGCCTACAAGAATCAGGCCTCTGCTGAACAGCTGTGCAGGGTGGCCACTTTGTGTCTGTACACACATTTGCCAAACACTGCTGTGTTGATGTTCTGGCTTTGGCTGAAGCCAGCTTTGGCAGGAAAGTCCTGGAGGCAGCTTTGCCTGTCTAGGATTTTATTTTCCTCTGCCTTATAGCTCTTTAACTGTTCGAGCTCTGTTGGCTCTTGTTCTTGTGTGCTGTGTTATCTGTTATTCAGTGTCCGTTGACCCTTAGTTTGGGCCATTCCATGTCCTGGATAGTCATGGGAACTCTGGTATCATGGCAGACCAGTGCTTGGTCCTTTCCCTCTCTTCCCACCCATGGGAGCTCAATGTTGCTACATTCCCATGGTACCTGTAAGGTATATTGGACGATAGAAAAAAGAGAACTTTAGTCTTATCTGTTAAATCCATTTCTCTTAGTCCATATAGCTTACTGGTCTCCCACCCAGTGAAAGGGACCATGTTAGGTCTCCTGTGGCTGGACATGGGAGACCGAATGGTTCCTTTCTCACAGGCGTTTTCCTCTCCTTCTCCTTATCTAGCTCAGTAGGCTTTTTGTCTCAAATCTATCTGGAGAGGGGAGTAGCTAGCTAGACTGTTATGGGGGGTGGGGGTGCTCCACCCTGCACTTCTTGAAGAATTGTTCCAGCCTACTGGGAGGAGCTATCTCCTCCCCACAGTACCTGTATGTTATATGGACTAAGAGAAAATGATTTAACAAGTAAGACATGACATATATATATATATATATATATATATATATATATATATATATATATATATATATATATATTAGTCTAATTTTTTTTTTAAACGTGTTCTACATTTGATCCACATACAGGTTATATCATTAGAGAAATAAAATTATTACTACTTTTAGAAAATCTAGAGCAGTATCAAGCTGTTCGAAGTTTTACACACTACTGTTATCACCATTTAAAGGGATATTAATACTTCGTTTTATCTTTATTTTATTTTGTAGGCATTAAAAAAACATGAAGAACGATACAAGTCTTATCTCTCAAACCTTTATGGTTTAAGAGATATTCACAAGCAAAGTTTCCCCCTCCCGCCCCTTTTTCCTAGTGTAAGCCATCTCTTCTCAGATGTGAATCTGGTTGTAAGACGAGACAGATAACAGCAGGGGACAATCTTCTTTGTATGAAAACAATGAAAGCCCCCCCCCCCCCCCCCTTTGACAAGTTTTTCAGCTTTTTCCCTTAGCTTAATTGAAGATTGTTCCTCTCTGCAGTCTGCCTGGGCACCTCCCTTATGGGGGGGGGGGAATACTTTGCTTGTGAATATCTCTTAAACCATAAAGGTTTGAGAGATAAAACTTATATCGGTCTTTGTGTTTTTTTTTAATGCCTACAAAATAAAGATAAAACTAAGTATTACTATCCCTTTAATAAAAGAAGCAACTTGTCGCTATAACAGCCATTCATTAAGCCTCTGATGCGCAAGCAGGGATTTCCTCAACTGCTAGTGATTATTGCAGTTGTGAACCATTGATGTGTAGCAGAGTTTTTCAGCTCCTGTTATCATGCAATCCATTTTACACAGCAGGTTTAAGAACATTGTTATCCTATCACACATTTTTTTTCTTCCCTACCTCATACAGTTCTTAAACCAAGTACTCTATGGGGTAATGTACAAATCTGCCAGTACAGCTCATTTTCTGCACCTGTGCATTGGCTTAACCCTTTGAGTGCCAGAGGGGTACGCAACGCATTGCTTTGCAATGCGTTGCGTACCCCTCTGGCACTCAAAGTGTTAAGAATCCTTCTCCAGAGTATGTATGATTTCTGTAGTGCTACTAGTGTGCTTATTTCATGCTCAAGCTCTGCATGTATAGGAAAAGTAAGAATGTATGCTGATTTTCCTCTAGGCCTTGTAAGAACATGATGAGAAACATAGCGCAGAGGAATAATATGCCTAGAAATGCGTGTACAGTCCCCCACTGCCCTACTCTTGACACAAGTGGTGTAAAGAGATCATTTTTGTTAATGGTTTACTAAATAGATATGCAAATATCAGTTGCTATGCTTATTTTAACATGGAATCCTAATCTTACATCATTCCTCTTATATTTTTCATTTCTCAATTTCCAGTGAAACCAGTCACCCCTCAATGTAGAGTGCCTAAAGCAGTCCCAGTAGGAAAAACTGCTGTCCTTCACTGTCAAGAGAATGAGGGATACCCAAGTTCTGTGTATCGCTGGTACCGTAACAGTGAAGCTCTACCTAACGATTCAAAGAGCAACTCAAAATTTGTGAATTCATCATTCATACTAGATCCTGTGACTGGTACATTGGTGAGTAAATGTATTTCTCTTCATGTAAACATTCAGTATATAATATACATACACAAATTTGTCTGCACAATTCATTTATATATTTATTTTTTGCACAGACATTTTCTGCAGTGAGCAAAGGTGACATGGGAAGATATTACTGCATTGCAAGTAATGATGCCGGGTCTGCCAAATGTGATGAACAGGAGCTGGAAGTCTGTAAGTTATAGCTCCAATCTACTAGCTGGCTGAGATATAGAGGCTGATTTAATAGTAACTGGGGCAATTATGGAACAAGACCGCTTTGCCAGCACAAATAAAAACTCCCAAATATTTTAAATCAACTAGATAGTTGATATCACAGCCCAGTAATCTGTACCTGAGTACTGTGGACTTAGAGTTGTGCTGTTTAATGAAGTATAGGTTTAGAAGCTCTCTTAAACCTGTGACAGCTTTTCAATTGCAGAGATAAATAAGGTCATGTCACTTTGATAAAAATTTTTTCTTCAGTTCAGTTTGCAGGTGAAAAGGCAAATCCATGACAGCTGCCCCTTTCCAGTGGGATTGCCTGATAACTTAAACACTTATGGTTTTTCAGGAGTCTATAGCTATTAAAGTTGCATGGGAGGTATCCTCTCTTGGAACCAAATTTAGAAACTGTAGGAATTGTGACTCTTTTAACAATCTCTTTGTCATATTGGAGGGTGTTGGTAACAAGGTGAGTAATTTAGCTCTACCAGCCCAACCCTTGTCCTATGGTGTGAAAAGCCCTGTCCATCCCTTTTGACATTTAAAGGATTAACCAAATAAAAGTAGAAAATAAAGTGAACCAGTAAATAAAAACAAAAATATAATAATTTCTCATTCTGACTACCCTCGATAACCAATTAAAGGGACATCTAAAAATTCATTATCTGCTGGTTACTATTTAATAAACCAGTCTTTTGTTATTATTAGAAGTCTCCTTAAAAGGTGAAAAGAAGACAAGAGAATTGTTGATAGCCATGGGAATTCAGGAGATACTAGTATATCTTTTATTAATGGCTTTATTATCATTTGAAATCTAACTATCACCTCCTATGGGAGCAGTCAGGAAAAAAAATCCCAGTGCTGCGCTGAGCATCCCAAACATGTCCTCTGTCACTTGTATGGGAACTGGGGGGAAGAAAACTATTCCCCCTCAGCTGGCAGTAGGTGTTAACTAAACAAGGAAGCACCAGAATGTCAGGCTTTGTTTGTTGGTGGTTCTATTCCTATAGACAGCCAGTGTCTGGTTTGAAAACCGTTCACAAACACTCTATGGGGAGCTGTGTGCATCACCATGAGATTAAAGGGTCAGTAATGCCCGTTTATAACTTTATTTAATATTGAAAAGGTTACAAAACTAAAGTATTTGGAGAAAATGCCATCTCTCAAACCCTTACAGTTTGAGAGATATTCACCTCTAAAGTTTCAATTTTCCTGCTGTCAGCTGTTTTGTTCCTTGTCCCAGGGCCCTCTAACACTCTCAGTGGATGCGATAGGCATTCTTTAGTAGTTCCCTCGATACATGTGTTTCCTCCTTTTCCACTGATTCCCAGTGTGTTAAGGAAGGTCTTTGTAGAGTGAATGCATGTACATCTGATTGCTCTTTACTAGCCATGCCGGGCATGGTTCTTGGATCTTCTCAATCTGTTTCTTGCCAATTTGCTTTGTCTTCCACTCCTTCAAGGCTTTTTGACTCTGGGACTTCTGTGTCATGGAGATGGAGAAGTTAGCTTTGGTGGCTTGGCTCGAGAAGGGTTTTCTGACCCTGTCGCTGCCATTGTCGTTATGACGAAGGTCTGAAAAACCGTTTTATCTAAAACATGTCATAGGGTCTAATCCTTGTATTACAAGTGATGTGATGACAAGGGATTGTGGCCATGTCCATTCATCTTCCAGGTATATTGGCCTTTCTTCAGGATGGGCTTCAGAAACACTTAGTTCAATCAAGGTCCAGACTCCAGCTTTATATGTTCTTTTTTCAGTGACATATTGCCTTTTTGAAGGATGTGCAAACTTATGTGCAGGGGGTGGATCATTCCTACCCCCTGGAGTGCTTCAGAAGGCTTCCTTTTGAACCTCTGTCTTCAGTGTCCCTTTGTTCCTTTACTCTTAAAGTGGAACTTTCACCCCCAAGACACTCCATCTTATTTTATTAGTGTACCTCAATGATGTATGTATTGGCTTTTTTTTTCTTTCTTTTTGTAAAAAAAAAAAAAAAAAAAAAAAAATTATACCTTAAACAATATTACATGTTAAAGTTCGAGGTAGCAAGCATTTCTGCCTTCTGTTGCAGAAGGCTCCTTCGGCACAGCTCTGCTGGATGTCCCCACGTCCCAAATTCTCTTCCCATCTCCCTCCCAGCTCTCCCTTTGAGTGCATTTACGCTCCTTTTCGTAGCATATTGGAACCAGCAAACTGAGCCAAAGGAACCTTGAGCCTCAGAAGGCGGAAGTGCTTACAACAACTCAAAATGTAATATCTCTTAAGGTATAATTTTTATTTTTATTTTTTTTTTATTTATTTTTTTTTTTACAAAAAAAGCCAATCCATACATCATTGGAGTACACTAATAAACTAAGATAGTGTCTTGGGATGAAAGTTCCCCTTTCAGATGGCTTTCCTGCTTACGTTCAGTGCGTGGCTGAGTACAGCCTTTGTCTTGTAAATACCCCGCTTTTTGATCTTTCATTCTGGGTGACTTTCCAAGGTAGTTTCTGAATTTTACATTAACCAGGATATTGGTCTTACTTCTCATTGTCCAGTTCCATCTAATGGAGTGGAGCAGGTCTTCACTGTTTGGCTTTGGTTAGGTGTCTGAAGTACTACGTTCATTGCACTGAACATTCCTGTAAATTGGACTAACTCCTGAAGTCCATTGTGTGGGCCAAGCTGCGTCTAAGGTGACCGTGCCTTCCTGGATTATGGTGACCATCACCATGCCTATGTTCTTAGGGGGAAAAAAACACCTATTAGAATGAATGCTCATTCCACCAGAGAGGTGGGTGCTTCCTACAAGAACCAGGTATCTGTAGAGCAGTTGTGCAATGTGTTGACTTGGTCATCTCTTCTATACAATCTGCAGTTCCTTCTTCTTTTTACTTCTAGTAACCAGTTTGCTGTTGCTTGGTTTGGTGTGTCAGTGTCTGACACATGAGATTCATAATTGTTTCTGGTTTGTCTCTTTTAAAACTAGTTTGGTTTTTGGGTGGTTTCTCTCTCCCTCCCTGGAATCTTGGTTCAGTGGATGAAAGAGAAAAGGGGATTTTTGTGTACTTACAAATAAATGCTTTTCTCTTAGTCCATGTAGAACACAGGGTATCCCACCCAGAGAAAAAAGTAGTAGTTTGAGTTCTGGGCAGGGGGGTCCTGTGAGTTTTCTGGTATAGGTGACCACTTTCCTGCCTTACTTCTGTCTTTGATATTCATTAAAACTGGTGGGGTAAAGTAGAGTAGGGAAGGAGTCTCCTCCTCCAGAAAGCTATTTCATAAAAGTGCCTTGCCTCCATTGGGGATATACTTTAAACGATGATTCCCGTGAGAAAAGGATTTATCAGTGTAACCAAAAATCCTCTTTTAGAAATTGCAAGCTAAGTGCTGGGAGCCAGAATTTAAAGATCGTTTTTTGTCTTACAAAAGGCTGATACATTGTAGCTGGTGAATACATTGTTCACCTCCAGATTTCTCCAAGTCTTCATCAGACATTTTTAGATCAAGTCTAGTGATTGAGCTGAACTGAATAGTAGGTGATACAGCAAAGTCCATGAAGTTCACATTAAGGTGATTTTGATAATTTCTTCAGTCAACTGTTTGTTTATGACCTATTTAGCTTTATTTATTTATTTGTCCATTTATGCAGCTGAGCTAGTATTGGCCCATGAGGGCATAGTTTGTGGACGTGGTCAGCCTGTCCATTTGGGATGTGATTCATCTGCTGCCCAGACCGGATCTGTTGTTCCAAGGTCCCTAGTGATGTGGGGAGGTATGGCTATTGATGCCACCATTCTGAATCTGAAGGGATTCTCTGCTGATGTTATCTTCACCATGACACAGGCTCTTTTTAAGGCATACCATAGGGTCTGGTCCATTTTCCACCAGTGGTGTTCAGACAAAAACATGTCCCCACAGGTCTTTGACCTTCCTGTGGTGCTGTCCTTCCTTCAAGATGGAGTCAACGAGGGTTCCCTGAAGGTCCAGATCTCCTCCCTCTCTGTTCTTTTTCAGAGAATAATTACTATCATCCCAGACGTTAAGATTTTGCTTCAGGGGTGGCTCACTCCTTTTTCCTCTTTTCAGTATACCACGTCTCCATGGGATCTCAATGTAGTCTTGGGTGTTCTTCAGATGCCCACCTGTCTTCCATCTCTTTGTGTCAGCTGACACTGAAAAATGGATTTTCTCTTGGTGACTGTGTTTTAGGAGGGTGGCTGAATTGCAAGCTCTGTCTTGCAAACATCCATTCCGTTTTTTTTCACCAGGATAAGGCGGTACTTTGTACTCCTCACGAGATTCTTCCTAAGGTCATTTCAGAGTTCCACATCAATCAGATGATTGTCGTGCCTTATTGTTCTCCTGACTCTGTGTCTGCTCAGGAGAGAGAGATGCATTTGTTGGATGTGGTTCACTGCTTTAAGTTTTATGTGCACAGGCATTAGATCAGTAACTGCGTAAGTGCCTACCTTCTTGTGGAGACAAGTTTACCCACAGTCCCTGTGTCCGCCAGTGGACCAAGAGAAAATGTATTTTATATTATTTATAGGAACAAAGTATTTTACCAGGAAGGATATATTGACATTGTTTCTCATTTCCAAGTATTTCCTGGGGTTTGGATATTATCCAATTTAATGGTACTCATTTTATCTACCTCGGAATGATGAAAGGCTGAGTTGACCTTGCTGGGACTAGAACATGCAACCCTTAGGTTTGAACAGATTCTACAGTTGGTGCATTAACCAACTGAGCCATCTCACCAGCACTTAAAAATTCCTTTAAATTTGCTGCAGAACAAAATTATATGAAGGTGTGCTTTTCTTTGTTTTCTGTTTTTACAGAAAAATGGTAATTTCTCCATAAATAACAATCATGCTTTGATAGTGAAATGGTTAATATCTGTTAAAAGATTTGGGTTATCAATATGTTCTGATTTTTCTTTGCGTCTTATAAATAGATCAAATAATTAAGCTTCTATTAATTTTGTTGCAGATGATATCAACATTGGAGGTATTGTAGGAGGAATTTTAGTTGTCCTTATAGTGCTGGCCCTGATTACAGCAGGTATTTGCTGTGCTTATCGTAAGGGTTACTTCGCAAGCAGCAACAGACCAAGTGGACAGAGGTGAGTGAGAGCAGTTGATCTAAAACTAATATTATGTACATTTTGAAATACATTTTGGTTTAATGGGTTATTAGTTGGAGAACCTGTAACTAGAAATGCCACTATTGAGTCCAGAAAAAGTCTTCACCTAAATCATCTGTGGCTCGATTTAAAGGCAGCCGTTAGCCAAAAAAAAGACTAACGGGTGTCTTACCATGCAGTAGGCCATTCAAAGGGCCATGTAATGAACTGCTAATGGCAGTTCATCCAGTGTGCCGGACGCTACACTAACGTGTGTTTTGGCACACAGAAAAAAAAACGCTCTGCTTTGCCATTCAATAGACTGCGTTAGCTGAAAAAGATCTGATGAGGGACTCATTACCGCCTAAAATTTAAGACCCAGTTTGTTTGGCCGTAGAGTCCTGGCAAAGTCCTGGTAAAGTCCTCAATGGATGTATTGATATCGGGCCCCAAGCCCCACATCAATACATCCAAAGTGCCTAAATTGTGTCAAAAGTTAGTAGAATTAACCCTGTGAGTGCCAGCAGGGTATAATTACCCTGCCGGCATTCATAGGGTTAATCCGACTAAGTGAAAAACAACATCACATTACAAGTTACACTTACCATTAATCCTGATGTCCAGCGGAGTCCTCAGCTTGCTGGTCCTTCTCTTCTGTCTTCTCATCCTTCTGTCTTCTTTCTTCAGTCTTCCGCCTTCTCCTTGTGAAATAAAAGAAATATATTAACATTAAGCATGAACAAATACATTCCAGAAACCTCTGAGTGGCAGAGGGGTACGCAACGCATTGCAAAGCAATGCGTTACGTACCTCACTGTCACTCAAAGGGTGTAATTTTAGTGTTGCATAGATATAGCCACATATGCCTCCATGTAATTCCCCTAAAAATACATGCCCATGAATAAAAAGGTCCATATATACATCAATCAATGTCATTCATACATGCCCAATATGTCACTTAGCTTTTATTTGGTGTCTCCGCCGCTTGGAGCGGCTGCAGGAGCGGCGGCGGCAGAGACACAAATGTCCCACGACACTCCTCATCAGCTATGTACGGGCCGATGCCCATAACACACTGAGGGCATTTGAAGTGAGCCTGCCTTTATATATGGGCAGGCTCACTTCTGTTGCCCTCACTGCCATTGGCTGGGATGTTCTCCACATCCCAGCCAACCAACCAGATCCAAGAACAGCTGCTCGAATCTGGTTGGCTGGGATGTGAAGAACATCCCAGCCAATGGCAGTGAGGTCAACAGAAGTGAGCCTGCCCATATATAAAGGCAGGCTCACTTCAAATGCCCTCAGTGTGTTACTGCATCGGCCCATACACAGCTGATGAGGAGCGTTGTGGGACATTTGTGTCTCCGATGCCGCTGCTCCAAGCGGCAGAGACACCAAATAAAAGCTAAGTGACATATTGGGCATATATGAATGACATTGATTGATGTATATATGGACCTTTTTATTCATGGGCATGTATTTTTAGGGGCATTACGTGGAGGCATATGTGGCTATATCTATGGAACACTAAAATTACACCCTTTGAGTGACAGTGAGGTACGCAACGCATTGTTTAGCGATGCGTTGCGTACCCCATGCCACTCAAAGGTTTCTGGAATGTATTAGTTCATGCTTAATGTTAATATATTTCTTTTATTTCACAGGGAGAAGGCGGAAGACTGAAGAAAGAAGACAGAAGGATGAGAAGAAAGAAGAGAAGACAGAAGGACAGTGGATGACAGGTAAGTGTAACATGGATCGGTTAACGATCAGTGCTTAGCAGTATGTCAAGCACCGATAGTTAATTGTTTTTCACTGTTCAGTTCCCAATATCGCTGCTTTTAGCGTCGTTTTGGGAGCTAAACGCACCAAACGGACGTTCAGCCACAAGACTGTTTTTGTGGCTTAACGTCCTTTGGAGTTCTAGCTGGTAGGGCCTTTAAATACCGCGTTAAACATGTTGGTTTAACAGCCGGTATTCACTTTGGCTCTACCAGCTATGTTAACGGCTGGCTTTAAATCTAGCCCCTGGTCTGACGTCTTTTGTCTTGGGCTCCCAGAAATGCTATTTCAAATACATTGTTTAACAGCCAACCATCTTATTCTTTAAGGATTAATAAAAACCAGCACTGGGGAACTTGTGCATGTTTAGTAATCCTGTAAACTTTAAAATATAGTTAGATATTGATATGTTCACTCTTTGAATATCTCTGGGTCCAGCAAATCCAGAGAGTCATCACCTTCTGTCCTTTTTGCTTTAAACTTCCAACCAAAGAAAGACCACTGACAAAATTTGAAGTAGCAGCATGAGCTGGGTAAGGCAAGGCTGGGCATGATTTCAGCAGCTGACATCACTATCTAAAAAAAAAAAAAAGGATATGTTTAAAGGGGTTGTAATGTTGTAAAAAACTAGATCGCCAAGTCTTCTTTATAATATAAGAAACACATTGTGCTGTTGCAGACCACTTACATTTCTATAGTTCATAACTGTAGAAGGATCCCCTGCCCGCCCTTTTTGGCCACGTTACTGCTGCAGCTCATACAGGTCTGGACGGATGTGGTGAGGGACAAACTTCAGTATGCAATGAAAACTCCTGCCTTCCTTTGTCAAGGGGGGGGCAAGGCTTTCCTTATACTTACTGAAGTTTGTCACTTGCTGCATCTGTCAGGTCGCACAACACATTTAGATAGATTCAGTGGAAGGCAGCCAGAAGGGGCGGGCAGGGGGATCCTTCTACAGTTAATATGCTATGAACTACAGAAATGTAAGTGGTTTGAAATAGCAAAATGTGTTACTTATATTATAAAGAAGAATCGGCAATCTAGTTTTTTTTACATTATAATCCCTATAATATATAGTGTCAAATCTATAGTTCATGTTTTTTTTTTGCAGCAGACTTCGAAGCAGGTATTTTCCTTTGCACTTCTCGCTTTCTCATGAGCTTTACACAACAGCATACGTCCTCCTGGTTAGGATGTGCCTGAAAAGGATAGAACTGCAGATTCCTTTAGTATCTTAACCCCTTTAAAGGTAATATATCAAACTGCATGGAGCTTGCATTAATTTTCATAGTTTTTGTCCATGTAGTGCGGTATTTCAATACCATACGAGTTGTAATTTATGAGTAATTGAATTATAAAGTTTCCCCTTCTGCCCTTTCTACCCATTCTAAGCTGCCTCACCTCAATTGTGGGATCTGGTAATCAGACCGGACAGCTCACAGCGAGGGAAAATCTTCATGTTGTGAGCATAAGGATAACCCTGCCCCCTTGACGAAGAAGGGTAGGTTTTTTCCTTATGCTTACTGAATATTGCCCCTCCCTGAGCTCCATCCGGAGCGGCTTGGAGAGGCAGAGTTAAATAAGTAAAAGCGATGGGAGGGGGTACTTAATAATTCTATTACTCCTGAACTACAACTCCGATAATATTGAAATACTGCTCTACATGGACAAAAAACTTTGAAGATTAACTGGAGCTCCATTTATTTTGATATATTAGTATTACTTTAAGGACCATTAGAATCACATTGTGTTGCACACCCCTCTTGTTCTAACAGGCTTAACCCCAGAAGGGTATGCAATGCATTGCTATTTCATTCAAGAGTATTTATAGCAATAGTGGTACTTTAACCTAAAACTTCAACTATTTCATTTTTTGTATGTCCTTTACATCTGTGATTTCAGTAATATGAAGATTCCCTTATTTTTCTAGCAAACGCTATGGTTCATTGAAATATGATACAGTTCTTAATTTATTGTCATCTATAACATACCTATTTCTTTCCTTAAAGCTACAAGAACCCAGCAAAACCAGAAGGTGTCAACTACATGCGGACAAGTGATGAGGTGAGGAGATCATTGTGAACCACATCTGTCAATTAATATACATGTGCAGGCATGGAGGTACAATCGACAGGCTACTGCAGGGCTAGCCAACTTTTTTCTCTCCCACAGTTGGGAACTACAGTTTCTATCATCCCCAAGAAGCTTTTAGTTGGTTGAGGATGATGGGAGTTCTGATCTTCAACAGTGGGAGAGCCCAATGTTGCCTGCCCCCTGGCTAAATGTTAATTTTATGAGGAAGCATACATAAAGTTAGTAAACACTTGCAAGGATCTAATATAATTCTTAATATTTAACTCCTTAAAGACTGGCCACTCGATCTCACAGACGGCACTTAAGGACTATGGGGCATTTTTTTTTACCTTTCCAAATCAGGGCTTCCCCGCACAGGGAGCCCTGAAATCCAAGACAGTCTTGGCACGTCATGGGCCCTTATCGCACGTCCAACCCATGATGTGCCAGGACCGTCATGGGCCCTTAAGGGGGTTAAAGACACCACAAAAAAACAATCCAAGTAGAAACCAAAAGATAAAGAACAGTTCTGGATTTAGAAGACAGTAGTTGCATAAAATCATTGTGAAAAGCATAAAGGTTTGTAACCAAGGTGGATTTGATTTAAATCGCTAGTCAGGCAGACTTTATTTAATCATAGTTTTCTGCAAAATGGTTTATTCCTATCGGTTGTTAAAACCTTAAAATAGGATTTGTTCCTTTGTAGAAAGTGGCCTTAATTGATTTTACAGAAGGACTTTGCTAGTTAAGTGTATTTTACACTACATTCAGCTTTTTCTTTCTTTGAGTCATAGATATACCATATTGCTGTATGACGAATTATCTAGGCAAGTTACTCTGCTGCACACAGTATATTGAAATGCCTGTATCCTGTATAAATGAGCCATACCTATGTCAGGCCTTCTGTTATACACAGTAATTCTATAAATATATCTCACTACTGTAGGTAGTGCCTAACTAAGTCTATTATACAATTTTATATACTTATTCTTTAGGCATAGTTCTCCCCTTATACATATTCTTCACAATGTAGGTTTCATTTGTAAAAGTACAGTAAAGAATGTGACGAGCACTCTTTGAGAATAAACAAGATAGTGTCTTGTTCTAAGGCATGGTGGCCTCTCAGTGGTGCTACAAGTCACATTTTTCACTCCCATGTGCCATTGCAGAGTGCAAATTTCAATATCTGTACAGACTGGTCATGCCCACAGATAGTTCAGCTCCCAAATGTCAGGCAAATCTTCTCTACATGACAGAGGCAGCAAAACCAGAGACAAGGCAGTCCTGGAGCCTGTTCCCCCTCAGGAGAGGGGCTTGGGATTCTACTCAAACCTCTTTGTGGTTTCCAAGAAGGATGGGGGCTGTCTTTTCATTTTGGATCTGAAGGATCTCAACTTCTTTATGGTCAGGTCCCAGTACTGCCAGGAGTCTCTATGCACAGTGATAGCGGCCATGTTGCCTGGGGAATTTCTGGCTTCTCTGGATCTTCTAGATGCTATCTGCACATCACCATTCACCCAGAGAGTTGGCAGTATCTCTGCTTTGCCTGAGAATGAGGGCACTTCCAGTTCTCTGCCCTCCCCTTTGGCCTGACCACGGCTCCTCAAGTCTTCAACAGAGTCCTAGGAGCTTTGATATCCGTCCTACATCAGAACGGCATCAGGTTGACTCCATACGTGGACGACCTCCTTCTGAAGGCCTTGTCTCCAGAACTCCTTCACCAGCAGGTGTGGGACTGCATTCATGCTCTCTCCCATCACGGGTGGATCATCAACTTGGGCAAGTCAGACCTTGTTCCTTCCCAGAAGATAGTCTTTCTGGGCCTCCTCTTCGACACTCAGAGGGGGATGATGGTGTTTCTGACAGACGAAGTGGCTCATAAGATAGCACTGAAGGTTCAAGCTGTCCTGTCTCAGGATCCGGTTCCAGCCAAGATGTTGCCATCCTTGGTGGGGAAGTTCATTTCCACCATAGAAGCAGTCCTGTTTACCATGGCTTACACCAGGGAACTTCAGAGGTTTCTGATCCTGACCTGCAGGGGCTGTCCATATCTCCTGGAGAGATCCCGGTCTCTCCCTCTTCAAGCGGAGCAGAGAGTCTCTCGTGGTGGCTTAACCTGAACAATCTCCTGAATGGCAGACCCTTCCTGGTGCCCTTCTGGACCACAGTGATGATGGATGCCAGCCTCTCCTGATTGGGAGGGGTGCTGGGGCACTTGAGAGTTCAGGGCCGGTGGTCTCAGGAGGAATCTCTCCTTCCCATCAACGTCTTGGAGATTCTGGCGATATTTCATGCCCTACATCACTGGACACGGCAACTGGAGGATTTCCCGGTCAGGGAAGAGTCAGACACTGCCACAGCGGTAGGTTACATCAACAAGCAAGGCGGCACAAGAAGTCTTGGAGCTTGACTAGAGGTCAAGGCTATTTTATCTTGGGCAGAGGAGCATGTCCCTGGCAATTTCCGCAGTTCATATTCCTGGCGTAGACAACATTCTGGCAGACTTCCTCAGTCATCACACAGTGGACAGCAGAGAGTTGGAGATGCATCCAGAGGTGTTCACCCTCATCATCCAGCAGTGGGATCTTCCATGCATCGACCTGATGGCAACCAGGCACAACAGGAAGGTTCCTACGTTCTGCTCCCCCTGGGTGGATCCCATGGCTCTGGCAGTGGATGCCTTGTTGATCCCGTGGACGTTTCCTCTGGCTTACATCTTTCCTCCTGTTCCCCTGTTGAACAGAGTTCTTCGGAAGCTGAGACTGGAACGCTGCCTAGTCATTCTGATTGCTCTGTACTGGCCCCGACAGGCTTGGTTTCCCGAGCTTCTGGACCTCTCAGTGGAGGAACCTCTTCGACTCACCCACCCCCGTTCAGACCACCTTCTACAGGATTACTTCTGGAAGGAAGATGTTCATCGTCTGGCTTTGATGGCATGGAGATTGAATCCTCAATTTTGAAGAAAGTATTTTCTTGTGGAGTGGTGGCTACTATGCTTAGTGCCCGTAAGCATGTTTCCTCTAAGGCCTACCATCAAGTTTGGTCTAAATTTCTGGCTTGGGGTGCTGACAAAGACCTGTCTCAGGATTTTGACCTTCCTACAGTTTTTTCCAGGATGATGTGGATAAGGGTCTCAGTCTGAGTTCTCTTAAGGTTCAGACTTCTGCGCTCTCTATTTTCTTTCAGAGGTGTCTTTCTAACATTCCTGATGTCAAGGTTTTCTTCCGGGGTGTTGCTCATACCCGTCCGGTGTTTAAGTCCTCTTCTTCTCAGTGGGATCTTAACCTGGTTCTGGGAGTACCCCAGCGTCCTCCCTTTGAATCCTTGGCTACCATTCCTCTACATATGCTGACGTGGAAGATGGCTTTTCTCCTTGCGATTGTTTCTGTTCGCAGAGTTGCGGAACTGCATGACCTGTCTTGTAGACCACCCTTTTTGGTCTTTCGCACTTCACAAGAGTTTCTCCCGAAGGTGATGTCTGAGTTCCACATTAATCAGGAGATTGTGGTCCCTTCCTTCTGTGCTAACCCTACTTCTGACAAAGAGAGGGATCTTCATCTGTTGGATGTTGTGCATTGTCTCAAGATCTATGTGCATCGCACTGAGTCCTTGAGGCAGTCAAACACTCTTTTTGTCATTCCTGAGGGTCCTAGTGCAGGGAAGCCTGCTTCCAAGGTTACCATCGCTTCTTGGATCAAGTTTACGATTCGCAAAGCTTACGAACTTTGGAAGAAGCCTGTTCCCTTCAGGATCACGGCTCCTTCATCGAGGTCAATTGAGGCTTCTTGGGCCTACAAGCACCAGGCCTCAGCTGATCAATTGTGCAAGGTGGCCACTTGGTCATCTGTGCACACTTTCTCTAAACACTATCGTGTGGATGTGCTGGCATTGGCTGATGCCAGTTTTGGGAGGAAGTTCCTGGATGCAGCCTTGCTTGTCTATGATCTTAGTCTCTGTACTCTTTCACTTTTGTGCCCTGTTGGCTCTAGTTCAGCGTGCTGTGCAACAGTTCATGGGGTTTGTTTTACCCCTGTTCAGTGTCCGTTGACACTTTACGGTTAGTGTTGAGCTATTCATGATCTGTAGGTTCATTGGTGCTCTGGTGACTTTGGGGGCCTGTGCCTGGTCCTTGCCTTTCTTGCCGCCCTGGGGATTTTAATGGTTGGACATCCCAAAGTTGCCAGTAACCTGTATTGCACAACAGAGAAAAGAGGACTTTAGTCTTACCTGTTAAATCCTTTTCTCTTAGTTCACACAGGTTTCTGGTCTGGTCTCCCACCCTGTCAAGGGACCATGCTTGGCTCTCCTGTGGCAGAACGTGGGGGTCCTTTCGGGTTCATGCTCACAGAAGTCTTCCTTTACCTTCTTACTACCTAGTCGATAGTTTTCAAATCTTACTGGATGGGGATTGGCTAGCTGCAAGCTAAGGAGAGTAGGTAGGCTCCACCCAGCAGTCACTTCTCAGAATTGTTCCTGCCTATTAAAGGGGCTGATTGCCTACCCAAAGTTACCAGTAACCTGTATGGACAAAGAGAAAAGGATTTAACAGGTAAGACTATAATCCTATTATATGTGGTAATTGAAAGAATATATACACAGAGCATTATGTATATTTGGGTAAAGTGGGTGATTGGGCAGAAAAATGGCAAATACAGTTTATCACAGCTAAATGTAAGGTTATGCATTTGGGTTGCAGAAATAAGCATGCTACTTATACACTAAATGGTGTGCTGCTAGGAAGTCTTTGTTAGAGAAAGTGTTAATACCATTTTTAGAGAAAATTCTTCACAACAATGTCAGTGGCAAGCACCAGTGTTTAAAAGGGGCATACATAAATGGAGAGAGAGAATAATTTCTACCTCTGTGTATAACAAGTAAGATGTTGTTTAGAACATAGAGTATAGTCTAAAGCAACATTATTTAATTGGACAGAGTACAAAGAGGGGCAACAAAATTGTTAAAGGTAATCAAAGAACCTGGTTATTAAGACTGACTAGCCACATTTGATTTGTTTACACTAGAAAAGAGCCACCTGAAGTGTGATGTGTTAACTGTATACAATGATATTCAATAAGAACCTTTTGGTATACTCTTTATTAAAGGTGCTGTGTTAAAAAAACTATAAGATTCCTTTTTTAGCTAAGCGCAATGTAGAGCATTATAATTCATTTCAGTGCATGCCCCATTGTGGTGCTGTTACTTGGTCAGTGCTTGAGCATTACAACTGGTGTAAATAGCACAGATTAGGAAACCTTGAACAGGTTTTGTACTTGATACTTTTGTTCTGGTAATAGATGACACCAACAAACATACTATGGACCTTGTTCATTAATGTAAATAGGAAAAATTGTGTAGTAAACCTACTTCATCATAGGGTTAAAATTAACATTTCCATTGGTTTAAACTGGGCTTTTAACCCTTTGAATAGTAAAGAGAGGTCATTGTTTCACATTTCAACCCTGTGATGCTGTTGGTTTGCTTCAGAATTCCACATTTTCAACTTGATAGACTGAGCGATCTATGATTTTCCTTACCTTACTCTTGGATTCTGCTCTCTTCCAGGGTGATTTTAGGCACAAATCCTCTTTTGTCATCTGAGACATGGCAAGATGAGCAAGGAACTCGGCGCAATAGCCCACAAAAATTGCACTCCAAAGGATGAAGGACAATGCATCAAAATGAACTCAAGATTTTGCCAAAGTATAAAACCAGTTCATCCTCAGTTGGAACACAGCTTTCCCTTTTTTGGTGTACAAACTTTTGGCTCTTCAAGGGTTTACGATGAGTGATTATGATATTCAAGCCTGCAAGATGATATACAGGCTTATTCCAATCTCCATTTACAGTGTTAGTAAGATCACTGCCAAAATCGGAATGCTGTTCAGCCTTCAGAAAGCATCACTACTGCAAGACACAAATGACTTGTGGTTAAGCCTCATATGATATGATAGCTAAAGGAACTGGCATTTCTTCAAGCATTCATTCCTCAACCCAAATGCCAAAGCACATGGTTTTTCAAAGCTCTGCCACTACACACACTTCTTTTTAATCATTAACCCCTTCAGTGCTGAGCATTGACACTGAAGGATTTAAAGGTGTGGTTTTGAAAACTTTTCAAAGAATTGTTTATATCTAAATGACATTTGTTTAGAGTACTTTTTTGTGGCTACAGCCCACAGTCTTATTGAATATGGTTATTTCAATGTTGCTGCAGAGTTGATAGAGCCAGGTAACAGAAATTGCTCTTTTTCCAGGCTGGTGCTCCAGAGCTTGCTTGGAGAAGCCATATGTGTGCTGCAGTGCATTATGGGGTCATACTGTAATGAGAGGTTGTTATTTTTAATGTCCTGAAGTGAATTCTGTGTATCTACCCTGCCAGGGCATACAGAAGTATAATGACTGTTACATGAGCAGTGAATTCTGGGCCTCATTCAGGAAGAGTTACAGTTCTGGAGCAAAGCAAATGCACCATAGGGAACAAATAAAAATGTTCATTTAAATTGGATGCTTAACCCCTTGAATGCTAGAGATGTTTCAACTCATTGTGAAGCAATGCATTGGAAACCTCCCTAGCGACCAAGGAGATAAAAGCCTCAGTTAAATCACTGGAGATTTTGTATTTATTTTTTGTCCCCTGCTGTTCAGTTGGTTTGCTCCAGAACTGCACCTTTTTAGCTTCCCAAAAGGCTCTTTATTCCAGGTGTGTGTGCGTGCGTGTATGCGGAAGCTGGCGCCATATTTCCAACAGTACTTGGTTTGAGGTGCATATTGTTGGTGCAGAAAAGTGATTGTTAAAATTGTTTTATTTTTGTCTTTATTTGATACATGGAATTTTTGTCACAAAAGGTAGTTTTGTCTGTGTTCATTTAATAAGAGGGAAACTGAGAATGTATGACAATAGGAAGTCATAAATAACAGCTACTCTTGCAGGTGCACGCAGCCTTTGTCCCTGAAGCTGTTGTTTGACTGCACTTCCTATCCGCTCAAATAAACGGCACCAGCCCTCTACTCCGTTATTCACTGTGGGTACTGTGACAATGTATATACTTCCCAAAAATTTCCAGGGTCACTTTTTTCCTAGGAAGTCACATGACACAGCTTCTCACTAGTGGGCCATAGTGTACAAAACCAACAAAAGAAATGTTCAGTGGTTCACAAAGAAGAAGGTGGTCACTAATAAACCTCCCTTTAAAGTGAATATAGTATCTTGTGAGTAGACCACAGATGTGCAAGCCTCCCCCACAGCCCAAATCACATGTAATGGAAAGAGCAGATAAGTTGCACCATCGCTCAGAAATTTCACAAGCAGCAGAAAGTAAAAAACCTCAAAATGTATTCTTCATATAGACAAAAACATGAAGCACATTCAAGGCATGTAAAAACAAGACTCATGACCTCCAGATCTACCAGTCGATTACTTGTCCTCTCCTCATCTGAGCATTTTATATCTCTAATGCTTAATCATGATGACAAACAGTCTATCGAAAGGAAAAATGAGCAAAGCATTGCATAAAATGTAAAAAGTAGTAAAATATTTAAACATTTTGAGAGTTCTATGTTTAAATATACTTTTTTTTTCCCCATGTTGTCTTGGTTTGCTCATTTTTCCTTTGGGATAGACAGAGTGGTCGATTTATATTATCCATAAGTTTTCTCTTTCTTGCATGTTACTGTGTTGATTGTTGGAGGATGGTGTTTATGCAATATTTTATCACTTTATCATTCTTACATTGATGCATTGAACATGGTGACCACACTTAGGTCTGGACCTGAGATATTTGGGTTTGGGCATTTAAATGATTAAGATATTACTTTCGGACTGAAATGGTGGGATTGGATGTGATGTTTCCGGTCTGTCTTTATTATGTAAATTATTACATTTGTTTTTTTGATTGTCTCTTGTGTTTTTAAATCTGGGAGAATTAGTGGGATTGCTTTTGCCATCCTGATTAAGCGTTAGAGATGCTAAATACTTAGATGAGGAGAGGAGTAGAAGACCAGTGGATCTGGAGATCGTGACTTACTTTTACAAGCCTCGAATTTGCTTCATGTTTTTATGTATACAATGAATACATTTTGATATGTTTTTACTTTTTTGCTCCTTGTGTAATTTCCAAGAGATGGTGCAGCTTATATGTTTTTTCCATAGTACAGAGTAGCCAGACATAAGCAGAAAAAGTTGTACAACATATTTAAACCTGCACTTCTACAGCAGAATAGACATGACCCACACTTACATGTTACATTAATGATATAAATAAGCAATATTAACACATGGCGAGGCTTAGAACCTATTAAACTTTTAATGGAAAGGGCATAAAATATGGGGCTCAGATTCTATTTTAAAATCAGGGACAGTTGTCAGGTATGCAGTGTTTACGGGTATTCACTGATGGAGTGAGCTATTCAAGGGACTTCTAAAGCAATATGAAAAAGAAGCTGAAGAAGCAGTTTTGGGACAAGCCAACTGCCTGTAGGGGATAAATACAAATTTTGGAATACTAAAGCTCAAACTTCTGCCACAGTATGGAAATAGATTGTTATATTAAAGTGTTCGTAATGTCTAAAAAAAAGTTTTTTGCATTTAGAAGAGCTTAAAAAGCTGAGCTAAAGTTTGATTTCTCCTACTGACAGCTGTAAAGCTGTCAGCAGGAGTTCCGTGCCGGTCGACACGGAGGCGCTTGACAAGTGCCGAGATCTCGTTACATACACGGAATCCCTTCATTGGAATGGTCTAAAACGTGTGCCTAGTGTTCAGGTACACGTTTTAGACCATTCCAATGAAGGGATTCCATGTAAGTAACGAGATCTCGGCACTTCTCAAGCGCCTCCGTGTCGACCGACACGGAACTCCTGCTGACAGCTTTACAGCTGTCAGTAGGAGAAATCAAACTTTAAACGCCTGTATCTCTTAAACCATAGCGTTTTGAGAGATAAGTTTTTTTGCATTTAGCTCAGCTTTTTAAGCTCTTCTAAATGCAAAAAAAACTTTTTTTTTTTTTTTTAGACATTACTAACACTTTAAGTACCTTCCACATAAAGGAAAGCCAAGGGAGGAAGCATCCAAAGCCTATTCCCATTGTCTCAACAATAAAAACAATACATAAATTCACATCTTTAAGATTTAAAGGGTTAGTAATGTTTCATAAAAACTGAAGCTACAAACTGAAGTACTATCGCTACAAGGGCCAATCTTGTATCTGTATAAGCATAAACATGCCCTGCCTTGTCAAGGAGAACAGGGGTTTTCCTTTTACTGATGGAGGGAACATTGTCCCTCATTGTGGTCTGTCTGGTCCGATGACCGGATTTCAGATCTGAGGGGAGGCGGCTCGTTATGTAAAAGGGGCAGGAGGGTAAAATTTATAATATAATTACATTGCAACTAGAGAAATATGAACCATGCCATCACTGAACAGCATTACTATATAATCTATAATGGTGTACAAACATATAATAAACATTACAATACATGGTTCACAACGAATTGCTATGGCTAGAAGGGAAAACACCCAAGAGACCCCATCAATGCGCTTGCATATCTGAGAAGGCACTCATCACATTGAATTGATTATATACAACCGGGGCTCTGGTGGATCAGGCACCTCATGACCAAGGGCCATTTAGCCTAAAATGTTGGGGGCCTCGCCTCGATTATTTGTCCTTAATAATTCATTGCAGGTTTACTTTATTGTAACTTTAGTGAAGCATTTGAAGACATTGGCATAAATTAGGCGTACTCCAAGTTTGGGTGCATCAGAGAGTTATCCACCCTTATGTACAACTGAGTGCATACAAGGGGAGCTTATGCTATTGCATAACACACATAACATGCTGTGCCCACCTTTCCTACAGCCACCTGAGTGTTTGATTTTTATTTCTGCAGACATGTACAGTAATACAGAAGCTTTTTGTTTACTCTAATCAGAATCCCAGTGGGAAAAATAAATGTTACTGCTGTATTGCTGTCCATAGATGGTGTAAGAATCTTAAATTTCCTCTTATTATCTTTTTATGGGACTATGGTCAGTTTCTTCAAATAACAGCGCTCATCTTCTTGCTGAAGGTGGTAGGAGGTGTAATGTAACAGCATCTGGAGGGCTGCCCATCTATGACCAACAGTCTTGTGAAGAGCTTGAGGTGCATTAAAGGGGAACAATACCCTAGGAATAAGTGGTCCTTAATTTTACGTGGATAAAATTATGTTACTGATTAGCTGTCCCAGGGGACAGAGTTCGGTGGCAGGCAGGGAATCAGGGGTGGCAATTTCCATTGATGCCCAAAGTGCACAGCATGCCCAATCGTACGGGCAACACTTTGCACCATTTGCATGTGTGTATACATATTAAAAAGTAATAAAATAAAAAAAAAAAAAAAAATATACTCACACACACGTTTTAAAACAATACATGTTTTGTAAATGTATCAAGAGTATAATTTTTTTTTCTGAAACCCCTGTCTTTAATATGGAGATCACGCTCTCCACACCCTTCCCAAGTCACTTAGTAGCTAGTCTCCACTTAACTTATAGGGAGGTTGTGGGTCTGTCAAGCCTGCTCCCTCCCTGTTCATTAAAGCAGTTAAAGGGATAGTAATACTTAAAATTCAAAAAATATATATATTGTAGGGTTTATCCCTTGAGTAAAACAAGGGTACTCCCACTGCTGAAAGATATTTTATTAAAAAATTATAACAGCTCAAACTTGAATTTTTTAGGTCCAATATGACAGTGGCTGGAGGAGGAAATAGGTACATAGTAGTGTTGGTTGAAAAAAAGACTTGTGTCCATCAGGTTCAACCCTTTTTCTGTACTTGTTTACTGCTTATTTCAGCAATTTCAAATTCTGCTTTGAATGGCGAAAACATTTCCTTATTGACTCCAAATTGCGATTAGATTTCTCCTTGGATCTCTCACTTATTTGCAGAGCCAGAAGACTGGGAAGTGAAAGCAGATAAAAGATGCTTATTGTACCTCTTCCCCTGGCTTTACAGTCCTCTGCAGGGTGTAACTTATGAGGTAGACCCTGTGACATCACTACAGGAGGAAAGTATATTAAACATAGCTTGAAGGGATTTTATTTGTCAGGGCACAATTATACTAACAATACATATTTTGCACTTGCAGAAAATATATGGTTAAAAAAAAAAAAAAAATTAAGACCGTAGGAGTCGATCTTCTGAACTCCAACATCAGACTACAGCTTCCATCATCCCTAACCAATGGTCTTGGGTTTGGTGTGGCTTCTAGACTTTAATATCTTGCATTACACTGATTAACTACTCCTGCTTTAAGATTATCTGTGATGGTTTCAGCACCCTGGGAGGAGAAATTGTACCTTTAGTTCTCACTTCTTGCATGGTCAGTGACACAGCAGGGTTCCCCAACATGTTTAAAAATTGTTAAATACAACTTACCCACCCGTTTTGAACACAGTCCTTTCCACAACTTAAGGTCAAACCAAACTGCACAATAGGAAACAAACATTTCAATTGATTTAAATGAAGCCTTTAACCCTCAAATTTCAGAGAGGTCACCAACACACTAATGCGCCATGTGTTCAGATCTCACATTCAAAGGTTAAAAAAAAAAAAAAAAAGTTATTTTTTTTTTTTATTACGGCACTTTGGGGAATTGTTACGTGTCCCCTGTGGTGCAGATGGCTTTCCCCAGAACTGCTTTATTTCTTCTTAGCAGAGTACAGACTATAAGGCTTGAAGCACTGTGTCCCTGACCAAACAAAAATTAAATTGTGAGTTCAGGTAAAATGGCTTCCAAAATACAGATGAGAAACCAGACAGTTTAATATATTACATCTATCAGCTTGCACATACTCATAGCTGTGAATGAGAATACATGTTATTTTTATGTGTAACTGCTTCTTAACACTTTAATGACTAGAGGAACATGCAGTCCACTGTAATGCGTTCCATACCCTTCTGGTCATTTAAAGGGTTAAAAAAAGGGGACTATACTGCAATTTTTCTACCCTGTTTTTATGTAAGCACAGCCTTTAAGGGTATTGTAATTTTCACAATAAAAAACAGGTTGCCATTTTTGGGAAAAAGTGTAACGTTATTACATTTAGCATTCAACACTCTGACTAATTGGGGATAATGGAGTTGTAGTGACAAAAAGCTGAGGGGCCAAGTTGCCTACCCATGGGTTTAAAATAATGCATTATTTTACCTGCAATAGAATAGACAAAAAAATCTAGTAGTGTGCTACAAGTAGTGGCAGTTTTGGGGAAGGCATGTGAATTCAGCTAATAGTCCTCTTTTGTTTAAAAAAAAAAAAAAAAACATGAAAGTGTCACAATAACCAGCATTATCTTCACTCTAAACTAAGGTGATCATTTGTCCTTGACTACCCAGTAGTTTAATTATATGACCCGCATCCCAGTGACCCCATTTCCATCTTAATACACTCCCAAAATGGAGATACTGGGGCAGGGTTCTAAGCACTAGAGTGAGAACTGCCCATTTACTTCTGTGCTAGGATGCAAGAAAATTGCCTCTGCAGTTTTAAATACTAGTGTAAAAACTGAGCCTTTCCAGACAAGAATGGCTTTTCATTTGCTTGCACAGTGTGAGGCTAAGCTAGGGCTCAGTGGCCATCTTCTTGTAGCCAAGCACAGGCATCACTTTCTGTCAAGACAATTCTACTAGTGTTTTAGAACCATGCTGAAAGTTGCCGGTTATTAATTGGCCTTCCAGTGCAGCTGCATGAGAGCTGACAGATACTGTGCTGCTTTCATTTAGATTTTTTTTATCCTTAATGGCAGGAAAGGTGATCACCCCACTCAGAACTTACTCCCATTATTCTTATTTTCATTAATTTTGTTCTCTGGAAGGTGGTTCTCCAACCTTAATCACAGTTTTATCTTTAATTTATTTTGTAGGCATTAAAAAAACATGAAGAACGATGTAAGTAAGAACTCAAGTTTAACCTTTTACCAACAGATCTGTTCAGTTAACTGGTGACTAAATATCCCAAATGTTTAAAGTTTTGTAGTATTGCAAAATGTTTTTGAATGACAGGAATCCTTTCAAATATAACTGGTAAAGATGGCGAGTAAGTGCATATCTTTCTAAAATAAAATATATACTACTCAACTTTAGAATGAAAGGCAACCCATTCACCGGTGTAGCTAGACCATCAGAGTTTGTTCAAGTTAATTTCTCTTGTGTCTATTGATGGATTCAAAGACCAAGGGGTATAGTGTACTCCCTGAGGAGGAAGTGCACTCAGAAGTGAAAAAATCCTCCCACTTCCTTCCCTATATACTCCTCCACAGAGCAGAGCTAACATAGTTTTTGAGTGACCTTAGAACTAACAAATTAAATTAGGTTGAAAAGACACAAGTCCATCAAGTTCAACCTTTGCCACAAAACCCAGAGACATGAGGATTATATAGCGTTGCCAAATAAGTTAGTCTTTATTAATCTTCCTATTTTGCCTACTCATACACAGTATAACCCTGTATGTTCTCTTTTGAAAGAAATGTATCTAACCTTCTCTTAAAAGTATCCATTATATCTGCCATAACAACATCCTTGGGCAAGGATACTTTAGCATAATTTAATAGACCTTACTGTGAAGAAAAACCCTTTCTTCTGTGTACTCCCCGTCACTAGACACTATGGGGAGTTATCTCCTTCCTCCAGCCGGTAGGACCACCCAAAAAATGTAAATACTGTACACCCCCAACTTCCGCCAGTTTTTTTTTTTGGTCCTAGCCGGCTGGAGGACTCAGGAGCTGCAGTGCAGTAAGCCTACCTCAGAACAAGGTCAGGACGGAGTGCGGTCGGTTGCGATGGGCAGTAAGACGGTTCCAAGGCATCGGCTGTATGGCGGCATCGCGGGAGGCTCCAAAGATCAAGAGGCTGGTTTGCCACGCTTCATCACCGCGCCAAGGAAAGCAGGAAACCTTTGGTGAGTTCCACCTATGGAACGCAATGCAGCCACGGCCTTTCTTCCTGCTGCCTGAGGCCTAGGAAGTGGTGGGCGATTTTACCCCTATGGCAACGAGCAGATTCTGAGGTGAACAGAGGAGACAGCATCGGAGACGCAAGCCCTCTTTATCAGCTTGGTGCAAGATGGAGGAAGCAATCAATGCAGGTCACAGATGAGACGCACGCCAGATAAGTTTTAATTAATTCAAAGATTTGTCAGGAATGTTTAAAGAAGGCAGCCATACAGGAAATGCCTAGCCAGTTCCAGGATTTTATTTCCTGGATTAAGGCCTCTATGCAGGAGACTTTTTCAGCCATGCAGGAGGCAGTGGTTCCAAGGAAGAGGCAAAGGATAGAGGATCCTGGGGAAGATACATCTTCACCTAAGCAAGGTGATAGTGAAGACAGAAATAGCCAGGGTCCATCAGATTACTCCTCAGAAGAAGAGGAAGGAGAGAAAGTTGAGGTATCTGGGGCTTTTTCTTTAGAAAATGTAGACAGTTTTGTATCTTCAGTAAGAAAGTCCCTGGGATTGGTTGATGAACAAAAAGATTTTGGTATCGTGGATACAGCCTTTATTGGTCATAAAAAGAAGGTCCCTACCTTCCCGGTTCATCAGACCATCTCAGAGACTATAACAACTGAATGGAATAGAACGGATAAGAGATCTTCTGTTTGTAAAAGGTTCAATAGGATGTACCCGTTTGAGGATGAGTTCATTCAAAATTGGGTTACGCCTCCCAAGGTGGATGCGGCCGTCTCCAGGTTAGCAAAAGCTACTACAATCCCTTTAGAAGATGGATCTTCTTTGAAAGATCCAATGGAAAGAAAACTAGAATCTGCCCTTAAGAGACAGTTCTCTATCATAGGTAGTAACATTCAAATAGCTACAGCTCTAGCCTGTGTTTCTAGATCCATACGTATCTGGCTATCCAGCCTGGAAGAAAGTATTGAGGCCGGTACATCTAGGTCAAAATTAGTTAGGGAAGTAGCAGCCATTAAAGAAGCTAACAACTTTATATGTGACGCTTCATTGGATGCTGTAAAACTAGGAGCTAAGTCCTCAGCACTATCAGTTGCTTCAAGGAGGGCCCTTTGGTTGAGAGCATGGGGAGCAGATAGCTCATCAAAGAACAAACTAGTTAATCTTCCCGTCAAAGGACAGATGTTATTTGGAGAACAACTAGAAGACTTGATTAAAAAATTATCAGGTGGAAAAAGTGCATTCCTGCCTCAAGAAAAAAGAAGATCACCGCCTAGGAGCTCAGCATACAGGAACAGAAGTTATTCCTTTCGTGACTCAAGACGTTACCAATCTAAGGTCTTTGAACAGAAAAGACTAACATCAGGTCAGACTACTAGAGGAGCATACAGAAAAGATTTCTCTAGAAAGCAACAGTTCAAGAAAGAGTTCTGAGAGTCAGCGGGTCCCCTTTTCAGAAAAGGTAGGAGGAAGGTTAACCTTTTTTCGGCAACATTGGACGTCCTCGGACGTCTGGGTTCGGAAAATTCTGGAAAGGGGATATCCGCTGCCCTTCATACAGACCCCAAGAGACCATGTCTTCAAGATGTCTAAAATACCCAGGAATGTCAAGAAACAGAATATGAACAGACAAGAAATAGAGGCACTATTACACAAGAAAGTGATACAGCAGGTGCCAGAGAATCAGAGATTGGAAGGAATCTATTCAATCTTATTTACGGTTCCCAAACCATCAGGTAGTTGCAGGACCATCTTAGACCTAAAGAAGCTGAACTCTTGTCTAATAAAGAAGTTGTTCAAGATGGAATCAGTAAATTCGGTAATAAGATCAGTCCTTCCAGGAAGTTTTCTCACAAAGATAGACCTACAAGACGCCTATCATCACATCCTGATAAGAAAAGAGGATCAAAAGTTTCTCAGATTCGTCATAGGAGAGGATCATTTCCAGTTCAGAGCTCTTCCTTTTGGCCTGTCCACAGCTCCAAGGGTATTCACCAAGATATGATGATTGTGGCTCAGAACAGGAAACGGTCAACATACAGCACTCAAACTGTGATCAGTCATCTCAAGAGACTAGGATGGTTGATAAATCTAGAAAAAAGTAATCTAGATCCCACACAGTGTCTGATTTTCCTGGGGATGAAATTCGACACATGCAAATCACTCATCACATTGTCGGAAGAAAGGATAAACAAAATAAGAACAGAGGTCATAAAGTTCAAAAGGAAAAAGAGTCACATCGCACATCGGTTCATGCAGTGTCTGGGGACAATGATATCAGCCATACAAGTGGTCCCTTGAGCAAGGTTCCATTCATCTGCAGTCATTTTTTCTGAGGTCCTGGGACAGACATCAGCAGAACCCTCTTCAGAGAATCCACCTGACAAAGGGTATCAAGAGAGAACTGAATTGGTGGACAAAGAAAACGAATCTTCAAAAAGGAACATCACTAAAAGACCTGGATTGGGAGTTCATTACAACAGATGCGAGTCCCCAAGGATGGGGGGCAGTGTGGAGATCCAGGACAATTCAGGGAAAATGGTCTGCTGCAGAAAGAAAACTTCACATAAACATATTAGAGTTAAGAGCAGTAAGATATGCGCTAATCACCTTTCAGGAAGATTTAAGGAACCAGGCGGTTCATGTAAACTTGGACAATATCTCCACAGTAATGTACGTAAAAAATCAGGGAGGCACAAGAAGTGTGTTGCTGAACAAAGAAATGGCAAAAATCTTCTGTTGGGCAGAGAAAAATCTGTTAGCCATATCCGCCTCTCACATTGCCGGAAAACAGAACTTGCTAGCAGATTACCTAAGCAGGAACAAAATCCATCCAGGAGAGTGGTCACTCAACCAGGTGTTCCAGCAGATAACCCAGAGGTGGGGAATTCCGGAAGTGGATCTAATGGCCAGCCCAGAAAACAGCAAGTGCAGGAGGTTCTTTTCCAGGTGGAAAACAAGCCAAGCATTGGGACAGGATGCCTTCAGTCATTCATGGAATTTCTCTCTGGTATACAACTTCCCTCCTATTCCTCTGATAAGGGAAATGTTGAGAAAAATCAGGAAGGAGAAAGTGGAGGTGATAATAGTAGCACCCAGATGGCCGAGACGCGTCTGGTTTTCAGAATTAATGAGAATGTCCACACAGGAACCTTGGAGTCTTCCGGACAGAGAGGATCTGTTGAATCAGGGACCGATATTCCATCCTCATCCAAGTTTTTTCCATTTGACAGCATGGAGACTGAGCGGCAGAATTTAAAATATCAAGGGGTCTCTAATAAAGTAACAGATACCATTATGGCAGGCAGAAAAAGTCAACACTCAAAATTTATGACAAAATTTGGAAGGTGTTCAGATCCTAGTGTATTAAGAAAAATATAAAAAATGATCAGATGTCTGCCCCAGTCATTTTGGATTTTCTGCAAAGTGGTTTTGATATGGGACTTAGCCCAGCATCCCTTAGAGTCCAGATCTCAGCTCTTTTGGCAGTATTAGTTAAGCACTGGGCAGAGGAAGATTTAATCAAAAGATTCATAAAATCTGTTGACAAATTGCGACCCAGAATCAGGGAAACAATCCCTGCTTGGGATTTGAACACGGTTTTAAATCAACTAATTGATTCTTCCCTGTTTGAACCATTAGAGAAGGTATCCGTAAAATTCCTATAGTTGAAAACTGTCTTCTTAACGGCAATAACTTCAGCTAAGAGAGTCAGCGAGCTGCAGTCCTTATCATGTGAAGCCCCTTCTCTATCTTTTCATCAGGATAAGATAGTACTCAGGTTTAAACCTTCCTTTAGAGGAAAGGTTATTTCAGATTTCCATTTGAACCAAGATATTGTTTTGCCATCCTTCTGCGCAAACCCTAGTAATGACGAAGAGAAAAGATTGCATGCCCTAGATCTATTTAGGTGTATTTCAATATACTTGCAGAGGACTAAGGAATTTAGGAAATCTGATAATCTGTTCATTCAGTTTGCGGGGAAAAGAAAGGGCTTAGCTGTTTCTAAACAATCTATAGCCAGATGGATTAGGCAATGTATTTTTATATCATACAAAGAAGCCAATTTGATTCCCCCTATTAAGATTAAAGCACATTCAACGAGAGCTATGCCCACATCCTGGGCCTCTAAGGCTAATGCATCCTCAGAAGAGATATGCAAGGCAGCCACATTGACATCTATATCCACCTTCATAAAACATAAACTGGTTATTAATTCTTCAGCAGACGCAAAGTTTGGAAGAGGAGTACTGCAAGCGGTTGTTCTGTAATAAGGTAAGACAGAATGGGGTCACAATATCTATGCAGTTCCGTATAAATAGATAGCTATTATTATAATAGTCAGATAAGATTGTTCTAATTTTTCCCCCTAAGATTTGGGCTTGGGAAGTTCCCCATAGTGTCTAGTGACGGGGAGTACACAGAAGAAATGAAGAAATTTACTTACCGATATTTCCTTTTCTTCTGTGTATCTCCACGTCACACCCACCCTTGACTTTAACATTGTTTATTTTGTTGTCTTACATCTTGGACAAAAGTATAACTGGCGGAAGTTGGGGGTGTACAGTATTTACATTTTTTAGGTGGTCCTACTGGCTGGAGGAAGGAGATAACTCCCCATAATGTCTAGTGACGTGGAGATACACAGAAGAAAAGGAAATATCGGTAAGTAAATTTCTTCATTTCTTTGTCATCCAATATAACTCACAAGTACCAAGGCGAGGTGACAGCTCCTACCAGTGGGCTGGAACAATTCTATAGACGTGCAGGGGTGGAGCCTTCCCGTCCTCCATATCAGACAACCTAGGAAGCCCCAGCCCAGATAGACTTGTTCCATTGTCCTGGTAAGATGGCTGGGAACAGTTCTGCTTACTTTTAGTATTTTTATAATTTTATTGTTGGATATGGGATGTCCAAATTCCCCCATAAGGTGGATTACCATTAATGGCTTCCCCTGGAGGATTGCTTTTAAGAGAGCACTTTAATGCACTTGCTCCATTGACTTCTATTGGACAGTCTGATTTGGGACATATCTCTGCAACCGTTTCACTTACAGAGTTGAGATAGGGCTCATTCTTCTTATCTCCACTTACCCTACATTCCGATTCACATCCTCAGTGTCTTGGGGGTCCCTGGGGGTTCGAGTGCTGCTGGGGAACTACAAAGAGAAACTACAATACCCAGAATGCCAGTTTTATGGTCTTTTCAATGATCGGGTGTGTGTTCAATCACCATTTTCTCTCTCTTTGGATGAGTTTCCTGTGCAGAGGGCTGGATTCCACAGGTTAACCAGTCACCTGCTAGATAAGTACTCTTTTGGGTTTTCTTACTTGAGTTTATTGATCTGGGTGACAGTATTGTACTGTTAAACACTTCTCCTGTTAGGATATCGGATCCAAAGGGACATCGGGCTAAACCTAAGGCTAAGGACTCAGGGGTGTCTTTGACCCCCCCCCCCCCAACTTGCTTACTGTTCCTCATGCTAAACTGGACTTCCTAGAGCGTACTCAGAACTCTTTTATGCCCCTCATGCACTTTGGCCCCTACCACTCCTCCCGGGCCCTCCAGCCTTGAAGAAGAGCCACTTTGCGTCAAGGACTTAAAGTCCTCTATGACAGTTCCCTCTTTCCCTCCAGGGGGTTCTCCAGTCCTGGAAAACCCCACCTCATTCAGTTTTGTGACCCCTAAAGCCCCTGGCAGTCCTGATCTTTCAAATTCCTCTAAGGAGAAGTCTTTCGAGGCTGATTCAGAGGAAGGGGAGTGTGAAGAAGGGACTTCTTCCCATATATATGGTGACCCCTTTGAGGCTGACCCTGAGCCCTCTGCCCAGGGTCTTATTAAAGTGGATGTTTAGGCTACATAGCGAATACTACTAAAATGTTATTTGTTTTTCACTGTCGTCCAATACAGGTTACTGGTACACTGGGAGGCGTCAGTCCCCTTTAAGTAGGCAGGAACATTCTCTAAATGTATGCAGGGGGGTGGAGCCTCCTTTCCCTCTCAGGCTGACTCATCCAGTCTGCCCCTCAGAATTGTTTGTTCCTGTGTAAGACACACAGGTGGAGAACATCTCTCAATCAAGTTTAGTTTCTTTATTTTCTGTCAAATATGGAATACCACCATTAGGCAGGTTACCAGGACTGACAATGCCCTCTCCAAAGTGGCTAGTTTCAGTGGCCAGAGCACTTTGGTGGAGCTTAAGCTCTGAAGAGGGAATAATCTTCATTTCAAGTATTTCCCTGGGGATTCCTC
This sequence comes from Rhinophrynus dorsalis, assembly GCA_037306005.1. Classification (NCBI taxonomy): domain Eukaryota; kingdom Metazoa; phylum Chordata; class Amphibia; order Anura; family Rhinophrynidae; genus Rhinophrynus; species Rhinophrynus dorsalis. The sequence continues at coordinate 156,960,119 of CM074724.1, forward strand.
TCTGAGGTACTCCTCTTTCCCTGGTGGCCTGAAGACAGAAGAACTGCAGAAAGGTGAGCCACACTTTGAGTGCTGAAGGTCCACTTGTCCCACAGTGTCCCTTAACTGGGCTTGTATTTGGGAGTTCTCATTGCGCACTCCAGCACTCATTGGGTGTTTATGTATATATATATATATATATATGTATATATATATATATATATATATATATATATATATATATATATGTATATAGTATATATAAGTGTATGTAGTTTTGGAGCAGTTTATATGACATATTAACCCTTTCTCTGCTGGTTTGACTAGTTTTATGGGGTTTTGGGACACTTCCTTTATAGGGTAGTGTTTTATTATGATGTACATGTGTTTACTGTGTATTTTAACCTTTTTCCCTTTGGGGGTTACTTTTATTAAAAATTATGTCCTACGCCTTTATGGTGCGCTTTACTGCACAGACGCCATTGCTCCTTTACTTTCAATGGGCTTACACTGCTTGGGACGTATCTCTGGAACCGCTTCACACAGCAACTTCAGAGTGGGCTCATTTTTCTTGTCTACCCTTGCTCTATCATCCGGTTTATAGTTCATGTGTTGGGGGGCTTGGGAGGCTTCGGGCACTGTTTTGGGGTACTTTTTGAGAAAACTACATTTCCCATGAGCGCTTGATTCGCGCCTAATTTCTGATTGGCTGCCGTCGCGGCAGCCATTTTGGGCACTTTTCTCAATGAGTATCCTACACATGGCTTGGACAATCCTTTTCTCCTCTGCAGATTGACCCTTCGCCTGCCAGAACAGTCTATATTTGGTGTTTCTGGGGTGAAATATCAATCTTACACACTACAATTGGGTGATTCATTGTACAGTTGGTTATTTTGACAATGTATGAATGTCTATACCGCTGGAGCTAGGGACTAGACCTAAGACTAAGGAAGCTGGGGTTCAGTATCTCTCATTGCACACTGCTGTTCCTGTCACTCAGGGCTACCTAGAGTGTTCTCTGGTCATTTCTGCCCAACAGGTTCTGGAGATCCTGGCAGCAACCCAGGGCCTTCCAGCCATGCTATTGAGCCAGCTTGGGTGCAAGAGTTTAAGGCTGCAACTGGGTCCTCTTTACAGCTCTTTGCATCCCAGATACAGGGGGCATTTCAGTTGCGGCAGACCCCCTTCTATTATCAGATCCTCCCTGCCTCAACCTCAGGGAGTACCTGGTGTGTTAGATTCTTCTGAGGAAGAATTGTTGCTAGTTTGGAATGTTGAGGTTGGTGCTCTTTTGGATTCTTCCAGGTCTCTTAAGGGACCCATTTGTAGCTGATCCTGAAACCTCTACTGAGGGCCTGATCAGGGCTGTATTGCCCACTCTCAACATTCCATCGGTTCAGGAGGTTCACTCTGTTCCCTCTGATGTGTTTCAGGTACCTGTAAAGCCCCTTACTCATTTTCCTCCTAATCCAACTATTGAACATGGACCAGACAAGTCCTCTTCAGTGTCTAGAATATTTGCTAAACCTTTTCCCTTTCTCAAACAGAAATGGCTACATGGGTTCATTCCCTGAACGTGGACGCACCCATATCTAGACTGTCTCAACTTACTGTCTACATGTTTCTGACGCTGCAAGATTGGACTGACAAGTAACTGAGGTTCCCCTCAAGCTCGTTTTCGCTTCCTTTGGTTCTGATATGCTTCCAGCCTTTGCTGTTGCATGGGTTGACCAGGATGTTGCAGTCTGGACTGTGCAACCCACTGGAGGTCTGTCAGAATGCGCTTACTTCGGAGTCATTGTGTCTCCTTGCTATTGTCTCTTTAGATCAACGCTATTTTTCTGCTGCTGCCCTTGATGCCAGGCAAGGGCCTCCACTACTTCTGTGGCGGCTTGGCGTGCACTTTGACTTAAGATTGGTCTGCTTTCATTGCTTCCAGGAAAGTTTTCCTTTCTTTGCCTTTTGAGGGTACTTCCTTGTTTGGATCCAAACTTAAGGAACTGATTAGAGGGCCTTAGGGGTTAGAGTCTCTTCTACCCTTGGTTTCAAGACAAATAAATAAATATAAGGGTTGCTGTTTACATGCAACCGGTCTTTTTGTTACTTTTCTCTGTCACGTTCAATGAACCAGGTGGTTCCATCTGTTCTGTATTCCTCCCAGACCATGCGACAATTGCAGCCCTAGGCTGTTTACAAGCCCAGGATTTCGAGACTGCTTCAGTATGTCTCTCGACACCGTGGAATGATTCAGTGTCGGACTTGTGTGCTTTTCTGGTGGTGTCTGAGGGATACTAGATCCCTTTTCCCTCCCACCTTTTAGCCTTTATCTTCTCGTTCTCCTCAGGAAATCGAGAGAAGCCGTCTATCTGAAGACGCTATTCCGGTTCTCCGGCCAAGGATGTCCTGGAATAGGTCCCCCCTGCGGTCAGGGGTTCAGGATTCTATTCTAGCCTCTTTGTGGTGACCAACAAAAATTAATAAAAAAATAGGATTGTCAGATGATGCCTTATTTTGGATCTGAACGATCTTAATTCCTTTGTAGTGCAGTCTCCTTATCGTCAGGAGTATCTGCTCACAGTTTTCACTGCGGGGGAGTTTTTTAGCTCCTCTGGATTTTAGGATGCGTTTTACTCTTCCCAGTCCTTCTAGAGAGCAGGCAGTATTTGGGTTTGCCTGCGCCAGAGGTCATTTTCAGTTTTGGCCTTCCTTTGGTCTGTCAACAGCCCCAGGTTTTCCACGGGGCTGGGGGTCTTGATATCCCTCCTCCTTCAGGATGGCATCACACTTCTTCATCACGGACCACTTGCCTTACGCAAGTATCAGCTGCGGACCTTCTTCTTCAGCAGGTCCAGGCCTGTATTCTGTTACTTCTCTTCATGGTTGGAACGTGAAATAAGGCCAGTCAGACCCTGTTCTGTTTCAGCTCCTGGGTCTTCTGTTCGATCTTAGAGGTCCATGGTTTTTCTACCGGACTAGGTAACCATCAACTTACTCGAAGGACCCCTATGATCCTATCCCGCGATCGGATACTGGCTTTGAGGTTATTTCTCTGGTGGGGTGGTTCATCTCCACGATTGAGGCGGTTCCATTTGCCATGGTACATGCCAGGGAACTTCAAGGTTTGTGATAGGGAGGACCGACCAGATCTTCTGAAGCTACCGCTCTCTCTCCCTCCTTACGTCGAGTTGAGCTTGGAGTGGTGGTTGGGCCTTTTCCATCTCCTACTGGGCAGATCCTTCCTGCTTCCCTCTGGACCGAGGTCTCATTGGATGCCAGCCTCCTGGGCTGGGGAACTGTTTCTGGGTCGCTTTAGCGCCCAGGGGAAGTGGTTCATGGAGGAGTCCCTTCTTCCCATCCTCGTGTGCCTCACCTGGTGGACGAGTCCGACAATGCCACGGCAGTGGCTTACTTCATCAGTCAGGGAGGGACACGAAGTCTCGCCACTTGGTTAGAGGTATAGGCCATTCTGTCATGTGTAGAGGTTCCTGTTCCTGTCATTTCCGCAGTGCTCATTCCAGGAGTGGACACCATCTTGGCAGACTTCCTCAGTCGTCACGTAGTCGACATTGGAACGTGGACCTGCATCAGGAGGTGTTTCGTCTCCTGGTTTGAGATGGGGAATTCCCCAGTGGATCTGCTGGCAATGGGATGCAACAGGAAGGTTACGCCGTTTTGCTCTCTGTTTAGAGACTCCTTAATTCTGATGCTGATGCACTGTCCATCCTTGGACGTCCTCTCTGGCCATTTTTCTTTCTCTCCCTATGTTAACATGGGCGTTACTGACATTGTAATTGGTATGTTGTCAGGTGATTTCGATTGTTCTGGATTGACATCGTCAACCATGGTATCTGGGGGTTTGACCCTATGTGTGGTGGAGTCATTTTGTCTCTCCTCTCGTCCAGCTCTTCTTCTACAGGGTTTTCTGTGGAAGACTATGTTTTTCGGCTCAAATTGTTGGCCTATATGTTGAATCCTCGATTTTGGGATGAAAGGGGTTTTCTCCTGCTGTGGTGGCTACTATGCTAAGCGCTTGTAAGCCTGTTTCTTCTAAGATCTATCACTGAGTCTGGTCGACCTTGTGTTCTGATGTGCTGACAGGGATCTGTCTCATGCTTTTCCTTTTCATACTGTCCTGGCCTTTTTGCAGGACGGTGTCGATAAGGGGCTCCGTCTGAGTTCTGTGTAAGTCCAGACTTCGGTGCTCTTTGTTTTTGTTTTTTTCAGGAGCGTTTGCTGTCTTTCCTGATGTCAGGATTCTCTTCCACGATGTGGCTCATGTTCGTCCTGCCTTTAGGAGTCCAGCTCCTCCGTGGGACCTTATTTGCTTTGGGGGTTCTTTAGCGCCCCCCTTCGAGTCTTTGGCTACTATTCCTTTACACCTTTGTCTTGGAAGATGGTCTTCCTTTTGGCTATTGTTTCAGTTCGCCGGGTGGCGGACTTCCAAGCTCTGTCTTGTGAACCACCTTATCTAGTGTTCCACAACGATTAGGCTGTGCTTCGTATTTATACGGAGTTCTTGCCTAAGGTGGTCTCTGAGTTTCACATCAATCAGGAGCTTGTGGTGCCCTCTTTCTGCCCTAATCCTTCCTTTGACACGGAGTGGAATCTCCACTTGTTGAATGTTGTGCGTTCTCTTATGTTTTATGTTCATCGCACTGGGTCCATTAGGAAGTCTGACGCTCTGTTCGTCATTCCCGAGGGTCCTAGGGCAGGGGGACGGGCATCCAGAGTAATCCTTGCATCGTAGGGTTTACGTATTGTGGTATAAGCGTGTTCCCTTTTGGGTTACTGCTCATTCTACTGGGTCATTTGGGGCCTCTTGGGCCTACAAGAATCCAGCACGTGCTGAACAGCTGTGCCGGGTGGCCACTTGGTTTTCTGTGCACACCTTTACGAAGCACTACCGTGTGGATGTGCTGGCCTCGGCTGATGCCAGCTTTGGGAGGTAGGTCCTGGAGGCAGTTTCGCCTGTCTAGGGTCTACTTCTTCTGTAGTTCTCAGAGCTTCCTTACTGTTGAGCTCTCTGGGCTCTAGTTCAGTGCGCTGTGTCACAGTTTCTGGGGTCTGTTTTACCCTTAGTTGGTGTCCGTTGACACTTCCGTGTTGTTGGGATCGCTGACTGTTTGGTTCATAGTGGTCCTGGTGACTCTGGGGGCCTTGCGCCTGGTCCTTGCCTTCTTACCACCTCTGGGAAGCTTAATGTTTGGACATCCCAGCGTACCAGTAACCTGTATTGGACGACAGTGAAAATAGGATTTTAGTCTTACCTGTTAAATCCTTTTAACTTAGTCCATACAGGTTACTGGTCTCCCACCCTGTCAAGAGACCATGCTCGGCTCTCCTGTGGCATTCTGTGGGAGTCCTTTGGGGCATGCTCACAGGAGTCTTCTTTCCTTCTTCTACCTAGTCTACTTCGTTCTCAAACAATTCTGAGGGGCAGACTGGATGAGTCAGCCTGAGAGGGAAGGGAGGCTCCACCCCCCTGCATACATTTAGAGAATGTTCCTGCCTACTTAAAGGGGACTGACGCCTCCCAGAGTACCAGTAACCTGTATGGACTAAGTGAAAAGGATTTAACAGGTAAGACTAAAATCCTATATTTTTTTTTTTTTTTTTTACTTTTATTTTGTGTAAATTTAACTTACAAAGTCTGGGCTACAGCTAGTTCCTGCTCTGTAACCGCAGTCTGTCTCTCTGCCTCTGCTCTCCTCCGATGACGGAGGCTTCTGTCTGTAAGCTGGAGCTGTCTCATTGGCAGAGATCGATATCTAGCCAATGAGACCGCTCCAGCTTACAGACAGAAGCCTCCGTCATCGGAGTCGGGAGGAGAGTTTTTGTAGTATTCGCTATGTAACCTAAATATTGATGCTATGTTATACATATGTGATACATCCACTTTAAGGCATTTCTGACTACCCTACAGATTCCTGCTAATCCTGCAGAGAGCCAATCTTCTGACGTCTTTCAATGGCGCAAGAAATCCCTCACTATGTTTTCGCATAATCCCAATCTGGACCAGGTTATTCTGGATGAGTGGAAGACTCCAGACAAGCATCTTTCTCTGTCCAAAAGGTTTTCTAAGCTGTATCCCTTCTCTGATGCAGCCTTGGCTCAGTGGGCTACACCTCCTCAGGCTGATCCCGTCATCTCTAGACTTAACTAAGTCTACTGCTTTACCTCTGGTTGACGCCACAATACTTTTGATAGCTCGGAAGCTTGAAGCTATTCTGAAGTCTGTCTTTGCTGCCATACTTGCTGCCTTGGCTTCTGTCTGGGTTAATAAAGCCATTGCTGTTTGGACTGGACAGCTTACTGAATCTGTCCGCAAAGGTGCCCCTAAGGAGGACCTTTTGGCCCTTTTTAGCTAACCTGTCTGAGACTCAGCAATATGTTACTGACACTCGTTTGATGCGGTCAGGCTTGGGGCTAAGGCTTCTGCCTTTTCTGTTGCTGCTAGATGCAATTTGTGGCTTAAGATTTGGTATGCTGACCTTTCAACCAAGAATTCACTGATTTGTCTTCCCTTTCAGTGTGCATCCATTTTTGGGCCTGAACTGAAGCATATCATCAGTGAGGCTACTTTGTTGCCTCAGGTCCACAAGCGCCCTAATCTGGTGAGGAAGAAGCTTCTTTTTCACCCCCCCCCCCCCAAGTGAAGTGCAGTGTCTGAGTGGGTCTCAGGCCAGCACCCCATGTTCCACCCCCAAGCCCAGGCAGCAGTGGAGGACAAAACACTCCTCCATCAAATCCAAGTCCTCCAAACCTCCTCCGGCATGACTCGTCGAGCCTTGGTCCACACTTACCTGTGGGTGGTTGCCTGCAGCATTTTTTAAGCATTTGGGCAGGCTCTGTTGCAGATCAGTGGGTATTAAAAGTGGTTTCAGGAGGCTACAGGATTCCCTTTGTATCCCTGCCTCCCTTCAGATTCTTCTTTTCAAGGGCCCCTCTAGGCCAAGAAAAGCTGCGTCTTTTCAACGGAGAGTTGCAGACTCTCTTGGACAAGGGAGTTCTAGCTCAGGTTCTACCTTGAGAGGTTTAGGTTTTTATTCAAACCCTTTTGTAGTTCCTAAGAAGGAGGTCAGCTGTTGCCCTATCTTGGATCTCAACTTATCTGTGGTCCATACTCACTACAAGATGGTGGCTTTGTGCTCTGTCATTGCAGCAATCTGTCCGGGGGTATTTCCGGCCTCTCTGGATCTGCAGGATGCTTACCTGCATGTTCCAGTTCATCTGGACAGTCAGAATACCTCAGGTTTGCTTGCACCTTGGGGCACTTCCAGTTCACCGCTGTGCCTTTTGGGCTTACCACCGCTCCTCAGGTGTTCGCGCGGGTCTTATAAGCATCGATTGCCTATTTGCATACCAGGGGCATTCAGGTGACTTCTTACATGGACAACTTTCTGCTGAAAGCTCCTTCCAGGGGCCCTCTGGACAGTGAGGTCCAGGATATGCTCAGATCCTCCTAAGTCACGGATCCTGAATATGGACAAATCTGCCCCATTTCTTTCTCAGGACCTGGTTTTCGTCAGACTCCGGCTTGATACTTGCCAGGATATTGTCTTCCTGACAGGATTCTGTTTAGCAGATCATGCTCAAGGTGTCCCGGGCCCTGGGGTGGACCGCAGCTTCAATATGCAAGCTCTCGTCTCTGGCGGGTTGCTTGATATCCACCATGGAGGCTGGTCCATACTCCATGGCTCACACCAGGGGGCTTCAGAGGTTCACCATCTGGGATTGCCGGGGGAATCTGGATCTATTGGATCCTCTGGTCTCTCTCTTCCACAGGAAGTGAGGCAGGAGCTCCTTTGATGGTTGGACAGATCCAACCTGGAGAAGGGGAAGCCTTTTGTTGTCCAGTATTGGACTCTGGTGATAACAGACGCCATCCTTTATGGCTGGGGCGCCATCTTGGGTCATCTAGGGGTATGGGGCTGATGGTCTGCGGAGCGGATCCTCCTGCCCATCAACATCCTGGAGCTCAGAGTGATTCTTCATGCTCTGGTGCCTTGGTCCTCTCCAAGGAGGGGATGTCCAGTCCAAGTCCAAGTGTATATCAACAAGCAAGGAGGCACAAGAAGAACACATTTCTGCCATCTCCACTGTGCTTATCCCAGGCATAGAAAACGTCCTGGTGGACTATCTCAGTCTCTAGACTGTGGACCCCAGGCAGTGGGAGCTCCATCCGGAAGTCTTCGACCTTTTGGTGTAGAAGGGTGTCTCACCTGGATAGACCTGATGGCCACCAGGGACAACAGGAAGGTTCAGTTCTTTTGCTCTTGCTGGAGGGATCCTCTGGTGTTCTCAGTGGATGCTCTGTCAATTCCATGGCGTGTTTTCATCTGGCCTAGATTCTTCCGCCATTCTCTCTCATCCCCAGGATGCTGAGGAAGAGTGGGATGGACGGTATGGCTGTCGTCTCTGTTCTCTGAATTGCAGGGCTTGTCCTGCAAACTGCCTTTCATGGTCTTTCACAAGTATAAGGCTGCACTCCATACCTCTCAGGAATTTCTTCCAAAAGGTGGTCTCTGAGTTCCACATCAATCAGGAAATTGTTGTGCCTTCCTTTTGTCCTGACCCTAAATCTGACAAGTAGAGGGATCTCCACTTGTTGGATGTGATACTTTGCCTTAAATTCTATGTGCAGTGTACTGAGTCTGTTTGTAAGACTGCTCTATTTGTCATCACTGAGGATCCCACGGCTGGTTTGGCTGTGTCCAAGGTGACTATCGCATCCTGTATTAAGTCTACCATCCGCAAGGCTTGTGAGCTCAGAGGGAACCCTGTTCCATTCCACATTACAGCGCACTCCACCAGGTCTGTTGGGGCCTCCGGGCCCTACAAGAATCAGGCCTCTGATGAACAGCTGTACAAGGTGGTTGTAACGGATCCCCACCGTTACTAAAGCAGGGGTGACTGGTAGACTGGGACCCTGTCAGGACTTAGGGTTAACAAGCGGCTTCCCTGACCTCAAATGACTTAGACAAATAGTACAATTGAAAAACAGTGGCACCGCTAGATAGGAACATCCAAGATAATGTCCAGTAATATTGCAAGCAACAATGTTACACTCACCTCCAAAGAAGCTAATCCTCGGTGCCGATTCTCAAGATTCCAACCTCAATGAATGATTCAAAATATAAAGAAGAAATCGCACTTAACGTGGATTAGCAAAGTAAAAAAACCACTTTATTCTTAGAGAAACACTGTGACACCTCATCCATTCATAGTCTAACGCATTTCACACAAATTGTTCTTACTCATAGACATAAATGACTAACAAACAAGAGAGTATATATGGAAAACTAAGTCTAGTTTCCTGCACTCAATTAACCAACCAATCAATCTATCCAAAAATTCAAATTTTAAGCCCAAAGCCTCAAGGGAAAGGCTATTAAAGGCAAGTTTGGATATTGAAGAAAAAAGGTAACTCTATCCTTGCCATATACCACAAGGATATATATAAATGATGGAAATTAAACACAAAGAAAAAAGACTAATATCTAAATGTAATTGGGATACACAAACCTCAAAAACACATAAAATACAGTCATATTTCATTACACCTTAAAAGAAAAAGAATCATAACCTGAATAGCCCTCTATGCTTAAAGGGATAACAACAGCATTTGATAACAATATGCTTAAAGAAGAAAGCACTAGATCGAACTGCAATAATCACTATCCAGTCATAGTATCCACTAATCACTATCAATGAAAGTGATCCAAGATCTAAAATTATGTCAAAGTTTTCATCAAACAAAACATTCAATAAGAGATTAAACAAAATGAGTCACATCATACTCATAATTCAATCCTAGTGGCTTTCGAGTGGATAGGGTGAAAATCCAGAATACTTCCCTTTGGGAAAGCAGTCTGGACAAATCACCTCCCCTGACTGGGAGGACCACCCTCTCCACTCCAACAACCTGCAATGTACTCAATGAGGATGCATGGATATTGATAAAATGATGTGACACTCCTGTTCTTAGATCACCACAATTTATATTGCTGATGTGTTCTCTAACACGTTCTCTCAAACTGCGACTGGTTTTGCCAACATATTGTATCTGACACTCCGTACAAGTAATGGCATAAACAACAGATCTCGTAGCACAATTAATATATTGTATATATTATATATATATTTGTTTAGTTGAATATACCCATTGGCAGAAGTTACAACGTTTGTTGCCACATTGATACATTCCTACGACATTAAGCCAAGTTCTACTACCAATTGATCTATCACCTACATATAGGCTAGGGGAAAGTTGTTTTGCCAAAGTTGGTGCCTTTTTTGATAAAAATCTACATCCCTTAGTTAACGTACCATGTAATGCTTTATCTGCCATTAAAATTGGAAGATGTCGACATAAAATGCCCTTAATCTGATTAAACTCAGCACTGTATGGTGTACTGAACGTTACTTGCTTATTAACGTCTGATAATGATGATCCTATACTTTGTTTATTAAGAAGATCTGATCTAGACTTTGACCTAGCTCTTAATTCTGCTCTTTTAATCATCCAATCTGGATATCCTCTCTCTTTAAATTTATTTCGTAGGTCTAAACAGGCTTTATCAAATGCTGCATCAGAAGAGCAATTCCGTCGAGCCCGCACAAACTGCCCGACCGGAATGCCTTTTATAGTATGTTGTGGATGGCAACTATCTGCCCTCAATAATGTGTTGGCCGCCACAGCCTTCTTATGAATGCTCGTGGCTATCAATCCAGAAAATACCGAGGCAGAAATCTCCAAATCCAAAACTACTATATCTCTAAAGTGATGTTCCATTGTAAAGACCAAATTATAGTCATTATCATTAAGATAGTCCAGAAATCTCGATACACAATCCAATTGACCACACCAAATGATAAGTATATCATCGATATATCTTTTAAAATAATAGATGTTGTCTTTAAATGGATTTCTATCTCCAAAGACGTGGACCTCCTCCCACCATCCCATATATAGGTTGGCATATGAGGGGGCGAATTTCGCCCCCATGGAGGTCCCACGCTTCTGGAGATAGAAAGATCCATCAAATAAAAAATAATTGTGTGTCAAAAGATATTGTATTATCTCTATGAGATCTTCTGAAAAATCGCTATATTTTTTTGAGATGGAATCGAATAGCTGATAAACCTAGATCATGAGGTATACAAGAATACAAGGAAGAGATGTCACAACTGATCCAATGAAAACCCCTTCTCCAAGTTATCTGATCTAACTCCTGTAATACTTGTTTTGTGTCTCTCAAATATGTATTCAGCCTAAGAACCAATGGCTGCAGACAACCGTCCACATAATCACTCATTTTTTCATTGAGTGAACCTATACCAGACACGATTGGCCTGCCTGCCGGATTCTCCAAGGACTTGTGTACCTTCGGAAGATGGTGAAATATGGGCTCTATAGGGTGTTAATTGAGTGCAGGAAACTAGCCTTAGTTTTCCATATATACTCTCTTGTTTGTTAGTCATTTATGTCTATGAGTAAGCACAATTTGTGTGAAACTCGTTAGACTATGAATGGATGAGGTGTCACAGTGTTTCTCTAAGAATAAAGTGGTTTTTTACTTTGCTAATCCACGTTAAGTGCGATTTCTTCTTTATATTTTGACTCAAATGACTTAGATCCCAGTTGGCAGGGCTGCCCTGACCATCAGTGACCTCAATCCGTCGAGCACTCGGTTTATTCGAATAGACATCGAAATGGCGATGGACAAAGGGATCCCTGGCGTTTACGCCATGGCCTATCTACCGAGAGTTCGAATCTGAAACCTTTGCCCCAGATTGGCCACAGTTAAGGCAGGACATTTGAAGGACGTTGACCAACGCTCGTGACCTTTGGTCTTTGTGTGGACTTTAGCAATTGAGGCTATGCCCCCCCCCCACTGAGAATCCCTTTATCCATCAGCATGCTCCTGTCCAGCCCTGGCCCAACCCCTCATAATGTCACGGATGGGAAACAGACCATTCAGGGCCCACATCACGTCCCCATTCCTTCTATCCATTGGTCAGTAGGCCAAGCCAGCCATTTTACTATTTGGCCCCTCCTGTCCCCATTGATACATTGCATTGTAGAGTATAAAAGATGGGTTGCTACTCAATAAAGTGTGTTCAGTTGGAGTAAGCAGTCTCCTTGTCTCTTTCCTGCTGGGATCGTCTAAAGAGTCCGCTCTGACCCCCATCCCTCTAAGGAAATTGAGCTGGTTCACTGTCCGCCTGCTGGAGCTATGACGCCGGCCTCTCAACTTCCGCCTGGGTCACCTCTGCTCAGGCTTCGATGCCCGGGACCGGCTCCACATGTTCAGCGTGGCGTCAACCTTCGAAGGAGTCTCTGTCTCGAAGGCATCCGCTGTTTGATTGGTGGACTTCGAGGCTTCGGTTCCACGCCTCAACCGAGACGTTGCACGGTTCCCCAACCAGCCCATAGAGAGAGAACCCGGGTACGACGGCCCAAGACCTCCCGGAGGCTTGGGTTTCCATTATAGTGGTCACTTGGATTCAACAGGAAAGTCCTGGAGGCAGTTTTGCCTTTCCTTCTTTTTTCGTACCCTGGCAGCTCAATGTTAGTACATCCCCATGGTACCTGTGAGTTATATTCGACGACAGAGAAGAGAGGATTTTAGTCTTACCTGCTAAATCCTTTTCTTTTAGTCCATAAAACTCAGCTGGACATTGGAGTCCTCTTGTGTTCATTGCTCACATGAGTTTTCCTCTCTCCCTTCTTTCTATCTTAGTTTCACAAGTCTATCTGGGTCAGGGGCTAGCTATGTAGCCTGATATGGAGGAGGCTCCACCCCTGCACTTCTTCTAGAATTGTTCAAACCCACTGGGAGAAGTGGTGCAGGGGTGGAACCTCCCCCTCCTCCATTTTAGGCTACCTAGTTAGCCCCCGCCCAGATAGACTTGTGAAAAAACCTACTACGATAGCAAGAAGGAAGAGAGGAAAACTCTGGTGAGCAATGAACCCAAGAAGCCTCCCATGTCCAGCTACAGGAGACCCAGCATGGTCACTTTCACTAGGTGGGAGACCTGTGAGTTAAACTGCTCCAAAAAATAAAGGGAACACTTAAACAACACAATGTAATTCAAAGTCAATCACACTTCAGTGAAATCACACTGTCCATTCAGGAAGCAACACTGACTGACAATCAATTCCACATGCTGTTGTGCAAGTGGAACAGACAACAGGTGGAAATTATAGGCAATTAGCAAGACACCCCCAATAAAGGAGTGGTTCTGCAGGTGGTGAACACAGACCACTTCTCAGTTCCTATGCTTCCTGTCTGATGTTTTGGTCACTTTTGAATGCTGGCGGTGCTTTCAGTCTAGTGGTAGCATAAGACGGAGTCTACAACCCACACAAGTGTCTCAGGTAGTGCAGCTCATCCAGGATGGCACATCAATGCGAGCTGTAGCAAGAAGGTTTGCTGTGTCTGTCAGCGTAGTGTCCAGAGCATGGAGGCACTACCAGGAGACAGGTCAGTACATCAGGAGACGTGGAGGAGGCCGTAGGAGGGCAACAACCCAGCAGCAGGACCGCTATCTCCGCCTTTGTGCAAGGAGGAGCACTGCCAGAGCCCTGCAAAATGACCTCCAGCAGGCCACAAATGTGCATGTGTCCACTCAAACGGTTAGAAACAGACTCCATGAGGGTGGTATGAGAGCCCGACGTCCACAGGTGGGGGTTGTGCTTACAGCCCAACACCGTGCAGAACGTTTAGCATTTGCCATAGAACACCAAGATTGGCAAATACACCACTGACGCCCTGTGCTCTTCACAGATGAAAGCAGGTTCACACTGAGCACATGTGACAGACGTGACAGAGTCTGGAGACACCGTGGAGAACGTTCTGCTGCCTGCAACATCCTCCAGCATGACCGGTTTGGCGGTGGGTCAGTAATGGTGTGGGGTGGCATTTCTTTGGGGGGCTGCACAGCCCTCCATGTGCTTACCATAGGTAGCCTGACTGCCATTAGGTACCGAGATGAGATCCTCAGACCCCTTGTGAGACCATATGCTGGGGAGGTTGGCCCTGGGTTCCTCCTATTGCAAGACAATGCTAGACCTCATGTGGCTGGAGTGTGTCAGCAGTTCCTGCAAGAGGAAGGCATTGATGCTATGGACTGGCCCACCCGTTTCCCAGACCTGAATCCGATTGAGCACATCTGGGAAATCATGTCTCGCGCCATCCACCAACGCCACTTTGCACCACAGACTGTCCACGAGTTGGCGGATGCTTTAGTCCAGGTCTGGGAGGACATCCCTCAGGAGACCATCCGCAACCTCATCAGGAGAATGCCCATACGTTGTAGGGAGGTCATACGGGCACGTGGAGGCCACACACACTACTGAGCCTCATTTTTACTTGTTTTAAGGACATTACGTCAAAGATGGATCACCCTGTAGTGTGGTTTTCCATTTTGATTTTGAGTGCGACTCCATATCCAGACCTCCATGGGTTGATAAATTTGATTTCCATTGAGAATTTTTGTGTGATTTTGTTGTCAGTTCATTCATTCAGATCTAGGATGTGTAATCTTAGTATTCCCTTTATTTTTTGGAGCAGTGGGGATGTGTAATCTTAGTGTTCCCCTTATTTTTTTGAGCAGTGTATATGGACTAAGAGAAAAGGATTTAATGGGTAAGACTAAAATCCTTTTTTCTTCTGCTTAAGTCCTTTCCTCTATTCTCAAGGGGAGTCCCCTGGTTATTTGATCAGGCCTTGGAATGAATAGCTCACCAGAGAGATCCTTGTATTGACCTATCATGTACTTGTACATTGTGATAAGATCTCCTCTAGTCTAGTCATTCCTCATACATAAAGTCCTCAATTCCCTTAATTTTGTTGCTCTTCGCTGTACTCTCCAGTTCTAGAATATCCTTTATCAGAACCGGTGCCCAAAATTGCACTGTATACTCAAGGTGAGGTCTCACCAATGATTTGTACAATGACAAAATGATGTTATCTAGAGATGCAACGATACCACTTTTTTTTTAAGACCGAGTACGAGTAACGATACTTTTTTCAAGTACTCACCGATACCAATTACTGATACTTTTTTTTGCGGTCATTTGCCAGTTTTCCAGGTACTTAAAGCATACCTGCCGACTTCCACTTCCTACTTCCACTTCCTACTTCCACTTCCTACTTCCACTTCCAACTTCTACTTCCTACTTCTAACTTCCTACTTCCACTTCCTACTTCTACTTCCACCTTCCACTTCCTACTTCTACTTCCACTTCCTACTTCTACTTCCTACTTCCACTTCCAACTTCTACTTCTAACTTCCTACTTCCACTTCCTACTTCTACTTCCACCTTCCACTTCCTACTTCTACTTCCACTTCCTACTTCTACTTCTACTTCCTACTTCCACTTCCAACTTCTACTTCCTACTTCTAACTTCCTACTTCCACTTCCTACTTCTACTTCCACCTTCCACTTCCTACTTCTACTTCCACTTCCTACTTCTACTTCTACTTCCTACTTCCACTTCCAACTTCTACTTCCTACTTCTAACTTCCTACTTCTACTTCTACTTCCACTTCC
This sequence comes from Rhinophrynus dorsalis, assembly GCA_037306005.1. Lineage (NCBI taxonomy): Eukaryota > Metazoa > Chordata > Amphibia > Anura > Rhinophrynidae > Rhinophrynus > Rhinophrynus dorsalis. The sequence goes on from CM074724.1 coordinate 156,975,660, forward strand.
TACTTCTACTTCCACTTCCTACTTCTACTTCTACTTCCTACTTCCACTTCCAACTTCTACTTCCTACTTCTAACTTCCTACTTCCACTTCCTACTTCTACTTCCACTTCCTACTTCTACTTCCTACTTCCACTTCCAACTTCTACTTCCTACTTCTAACTTCCTACTTCCACTTCCTACTTCCACCTTCCACTTCCTACTTCCACTTCCACCTTCCACTTCCAACTTCTACTTCCTACTTCCACTTCCTACTTCTACTTCCACTTCCTACTTCTACTTCCTACTTCCACTTCCAACTTCTACTTCCTACTTCTAACTTCCTACTTCCACTTCCTACTTCCACCTTCCACTTCCTACTTCCACTTCCACCTTCCACTTCCAACTTCTACTTCCTACTTCTAACTTCCTACTTCCACTTCCTACTTCTACTTCCACTTCCTACTTCTACTTCTACTTCCTACTTCCACTTCCAACTTCTACTTCCTACTTCTAACTTCCTACTTCCACTTCCTACTTCTACTTCCACCTTCCACTTCCTACTTCTACTTCCACTTCCTACTTCTACTTCCTACTTCCACTTCCAACTTCTACTTCCTACTTCTAACTTCCTACTTCCACTTCCTACTTCCACCTTCCACTTCCTACTTCCACTTCCTACTTCCTACTTCCACTTCCTACTTCCACCTTCCACTTCCTACTTCCACTTCCTACTTCCACTTCCTACATCCACTTCCTACTTCCAACTTCTACTTCCTACTTCTACTTCCACTTCCAACTTCTACTTCCACTTCCAACTTCTACTTCCTACTTCCAACTTCTACTTCCTACTTCCACTTCCTACTTCCTACTTCCACTTCCAACTTCTACTTCCACTTCCAACTTCTACTTCCTACTTCCAACTTCTACTTCCTACTTCCAACTTCTACTTCCTACTTCCTACTTCCACTTCCTACTTCTACTTCTACTTCCTACTTCTAACTTCTACTTCCTACTTCCACTTCCTACTTCTACTTCCACTTCCAACTTCTACTTCCACTTCCAACTTCTACTTCCTACTTCCAACTTCTACTTCCTACTTCCACTTCCTACTTCCTACTTCCACTTCCAACTTCTACTTCCACTTCCAACTTCTACTTCCTACTTCCAACTTCTACTTCCTACTTCCAACTTCTACTTCCTACTTCCTACTTCCACTTCCTACTTCTACTTCCACTTCCACCTTCCACTTCCTACTTCCACTTCCTACTTCTACTTCCACTTCCAACTTCTACTTCCTACTTCCACTTCCTACTTCTACTTCCAACTTCTACTTCCTACTTCTACTTCCTACTTCCACTTCCTACTTCCACTTCCTAGTTCCACTTCCTACTTCTACTTCCAACTTCTACTTCTACTTCCTACTTCCACTTCCTACTTCCACTTCCTACTTCTACTTCCACTTCCTACTTCCACTTCCTACTTCCACTTCCTACTTCTACTTCCTACTTCCTACTTCCACTTCCTACTTCCACTTCCTACTTCCTACTTCCACTTCCTACTTCCACTTCCTACTTCCACTTCCTACTTCTACTTCCAACTTCTACTTCTACTTCCTACTTCCACTTCCTACTTCCACTTCCTACTTCTACTTCCACTTCCTACTTCCACTTCCTACTTCTACTTCCTACTTCCTACTTCCACTTCCTACTTCCACTTCCTACTTCCTACTTCCACTTCCTACTTCCACTTCCTACTTCTACTTCCACTTCCTACTTCTACTTCTACTTCCTACTTCCACTTCCTACTTCTACTTCCTACTTCTACTTCCTACTTCCACTTCCTACTTCCACTTCCACCTTCCACTTCCTACTTCCACTTCCAACTTCCACTTCCTACTTCTACTTCCTACTTCCACTTCCTACTTCCACTTCCACCTTCCACTTCCTACTTCCACTTCCTACTTCCACCTTCCACTTCCTACTTCCACTTCCAACTTCCACTTCCTACTTCTACTTCCTACTTCCACTTCCACTTCCACTTCCACCTTCCACTTCCTACTTCCACTTCCTACTTCCTACTTCTACTTCCTACTTCCACTTCCTACTTCCACTTCCTACTTCCACTTCCACCTTCCACTTCCTACTTCCACTTCCAACTTCCACTTCCTACTTCTACTTCCTACTTCCACTTCCACTTCCTACTTCCACTTCCAACTTCCACTTCCTACTTCTACTTCCTACTTCCACTTCCACCTTCCACTTCCTACTTCCACTTCCTACTTCTACTTCCACTTCCACCTTCCACTTCCTACTTCCACTTCCTACTTCCACTTCCACTTCCACCTTCCACTTCCTACTTCCTACTTCCTACTTCCACTTCCAACTTCTACTTCCACTTCCTACTTCCACTTCCAACTTCTACTTCCACTTCCAACTTCTACTTCCACCTTCCACTTCCTACTTCCACTTCCTACTTCCACTTCCAACTTCTACTTCCTACTTCTACTTCCTACTTCCACTTCCACCTTCCACTTCCACCTTCCACTTCCACCTTCCACTTCCTACTTCTACTTCCTACTTCCTACTTCCACTTCCTACTTCCACTTCCTACTTCCTACTTCCACTTCCATTTCCACCTTCCACTTCCTACTTCTACTTCCTACTTCCACTTCCTACTTCAACTTCCACTTCCTACTTCCACTTCCTACTTCTACTTCCTACTTCCACTTCCACTTCCAACTTCCACTTCCTACTTCCACTTCCACTTCCAACTTCCACTTCCTACTTCTACTTCCTACTTCCACTTCCTACTTCCAACTTCTACTTCCTACTTCCTACTTCCACTTCCTACTTCCACTTCCTACTTCCTACTTCCAACTTCCACTTCCTACTTCTACTTCCTACTTCCACTTCCAACTTCCACTTCCTACTTCTACTTCCTACTTCCACTTCCTACTTCCACTTCCTACTTCCAACTTCTACTTCCTACTTCCACTTCCTACTTCCACTTCCTACTTCCTACTTCCACTTCCAACTTCCACTTCCACTTCCTACTTCCACTTCTACTTCCTACTTCCACTTCCTACTTCCTACTTCCACTTCCTACTTCCACTTCCTACTTCCACTTCCTACTTCCACTTCCAACTTCCACTTCCTACTTCCACTTCCTACTTCTACTTCCTACTTCCACTTCCTACTTCTACTTCCTACTTCCACTTCCTACTTCCTACTTCTACTTCCTACTTCCACTTCCACTTCCAACTTCCTACTTCCACTTCCTACTTCCACTTCCTACTTCCACTTCCACCTTCCACTTCCTACTTCCACTTCTACTTCCAACTTCTACTTCTACTTCCTACTTCTACTTCCTACTTCCACTTCCTACTTCTACTTCCTACTTCCACTTCCACTTCCTACTTCCACTTCTACTTCCTACTTCCACTTCTACTTCTACTTCCAACTTCTACTTCCTACTTCCACTTCCTACTTCCACTTCCTACTTCCTACTTCCACTTCCAACTTCCACTTCCACTTCCTACTTCCACTTTCTACTTCCTACTTCCACTTCCTACTTCCACTTCCACTTCCTACTTCCACTTCCTACTTCCACTTCCTACTTCCACTTCCAACTTCCACTTCCTACTTCCACTTCCTACTTCCACTTCCTACTTCCACTTCCTACTTCTACTTCCTACTTCCACTTCCTACTTCCTACTTCTACTTCCTACTTCCACTTCCAACTTCCTACTTCCACTTCCTACTTCCACTTCCTACTTCCACTTCCACCTTCCACTTCCTACTTCCACTTCTACTTCTACTTCTACTTCCAACTTCTACTTCTACTTCCTACTTCTACTTCCTACTTCCACTTCCTACTTCTACTTCCTACTTCCACTTCCACTTCCTACTTCCACTTCTACTTCCTACTTCCACTTCTACTTCTACTTCCAACTTCTACTTCCTACTTCTACTTCCTACTTCCACTTCCTACTTCTACTTCCTACTTCTACTTCCTACTTCCACTTCCTACTTCTACTTCCTACTTCCACTTCCTACTTCTACTTCCTACTTCGACTTCCTACTTCCACTTCCTACTTCCACTTCCTACTTCTACTTCCTACTTCTACTTCCACTTCCAACTTCTACTTCTACTTCCTATTTCCACTTCCTACTTCTACTTCCTACTTCTACTTCCAACTTCTACTTTCTACTTCCAACTTCTACTTCTACTTCTACTTCCTACTTCTACTTCCTACTTCCACTTCCTACTTCCACTTCCTACTTCCTACTTCCACTTCCAACTTCCACTTCCTACTTCCACTTTCTACTTCCTACTTCCACTTCCTACTTCCACTTCACTTCCTACTTCCACTTCCTACTTCCACTTCCTACTTCCACTTCCTACTTCTACTTCCTACTTCCACTTCCTACTTCTACTTCCTACTTCCACTTCCTACTTCTACTTCCTACTTCCACTTCCACTTCCAACTTCCACTTCCTACTTCCACTTCCTACTTCCACTTCCTACTTCCACTTCCACCTTCCACTTCCTACTTCCACTTCTACTTCTACTTCTACTTCCAACTTCTACTTCTACTTCCTACTTCTACTTCCTACTTCCACTTCCTACTTCCACTTCCTACTTCTACTTCCTACTTCCACTTCCACTTCCTACTTCCACTTCTACTTCCTACTTCCACTTCTACTTCTACTTCCAACTTCTACTTCCTACTTCTACTTCCTACTTCCACTTCCTACTTCTACTTCCACTTCCTACTTCTACTTCCTACTTCCACTTCCTACTTCTACTTCCTACTTCCACTTCCTACTTCTACTTCCTACTTCCACTTCCACCTTCCACTTCCTACTTCCACTTCCTACTTCCACTTCCTACTTCCACTTCCTACTTCCTACTTCCACTTCCTACTTCCACTTCCACTTCCTACTTCCACTTCCTACTTCCACTTCCTACTTCCACTTCCACTTCCACTTCCTACTTCCACTTCCTACTTCTACTTCCACTTCCTACTTCCACTTCTACTTCCTACTTCCACTTCCTACTTCTACTTCCACTTCCTACTTCCACTTCCTACTTCTACTTCTACTTCCACTTCCTACTTCCACTTCCTACTTCTACTTCCACTTCCTACTTCCACTTCCTACTTCCACTTCCTACTTCCACTTCCTACTTCTACTTCCTACTTCCTACTTCCACTTCCTACTTCCACTTCCTACTTCCTACTTCCACTTCCTACTTCCACTTCCTACTTCCACTTCCTACTTCCACTTCCTACTTCTACTTCCTACTTCCTACTTCCACTTCCTACTTCCACTTCCTACTTCCTACTTCCACTTCCACTTCCTACTTCCACTTCCTACTTCCACTTCCACTTCCTACTTCCACTTCCTACTTCCACTTCCACTTCCTACTTCCACTTCCTACTTCCACTTCCTACTTCCACTTCCTACTTCCTACTTCCACTTCCACTTCCTACTTCCACTTCCTACTTCCACTTCCACCTTCCACTTCCTACTTCCACTTCCTACTTCCACTTCCTACTTCCACTTCCACTTCCTACTTCCACTTCCACCTTCCACTTCCTACTTCCACTTCCACCTTCCACTTCCTACTTCCACTTCCTACTTCCACTTCCACTTCCTACTTCCACTTCCTACTTCCACTTCCACCTTCCACTTCTACTTCCACTTCCTACTTCCACTTCCTACTTCTACTTCCTACTTCACTTCTACTTCCACTTCCACTTCCACTTCCTACTTCCACTTCCAACTTCCACTTCCTACTTCTACTTCCTACTTCCACTTCCTACTTCCACTTCCACCTTCCACTTCCTACTTCCACTTCCTACTTCCACCTTCCACTTCCTACTTCCACTTCCAACTTCCACTTCCTACTTCTACTTCCTACTTCCACTTCCACTTCCACTTCCACCTTCCACTTCCTACTTCACTTCCTACTTCCTACTTCTACTTCCTACTTCCACTTCCTACTTCCACTTCCTACTTCCACTTCCACCTTCCACTTCCTACTTCCACTTCCAACTTCCACTTCCTACTTCTACTTCCTACTTCCACTTCCACTTCCTACTTCCACTTCCAACTTCCACTTCCTACTTCTACTTCCTACTTCCACTTCCACCTTCCACTTCCTACTTCCACTTCCTACTTCTACTTCCACTTCCACCTTCCACTTCCTACTTCCACTTCCTACTTCCACTTCCACTTCCACCTTCCACTTCCTACTTCCTACTTCCTACTTCCACTTCCAACTTCCTACTTCCACTTCCTACTTCCACTTCCAACTTCTACTTCCACTTCCAACTTCTACTTCCACCTTCCACTTCCTACTTCCACTTCCTACTTCCACTTCACTTCTACTTCCTACTTCTACTTCCTACTTCCACTTCCACCTTCCACTTCCTACTTCCACTTCCACCTTCCACTTCCTACTTCTACTTCCTACTTCCTACTTCCACTTCCTACTTCCACTTCCTACTTCCTACTTCCACTTCCTTTCCACCTTCCACTTCCTACTTCTACTTCCTACTTCCACTTCCTACTTCCTACTTCCAACTTCCACTTCCTACTTCCACTTCCTACTTCTACTTCCTACTTCCACTTCCAACTTCCACTTCCTACTTCCACTTCCACTTCCAACTTCCACTTCCTACTTCTACTTCCTACTTCCACTTCCTACTTCCAACTTCTACTTCCTACTTCCTACTTCCACTTCCTACTTCCACTTCCTACTTCCTACTTCCACTTCCACTTCCTACTTCTACTTCCTACTTCCACTTCCAACTTCCACTTCCTACTTCTACTTCCTACTTCCACTTCCTACTTCCACTTCCTACTTCCAACTTCTACTTCCTACTTCCACTTCCTACTTCCACTTCCTACTTCCTACTTCCACTTCCAACTTCCACTTCCACTTCCTACTTCCACTTCCTACTTCTACTTCCTACTTCCACTTCCTACTTCCACTTCCACTTCCTACTTCCACTTCCTACTTCCACTTCCTACTTCCACTTCCAACTTCCACTTCCTACTTCCACTTCCTACTTCTACTTCCTACTTCCACTTCCTACTTCTACTTCCTACTTCCACTTCCTACTTCCTACTTCTACTTCCTACTTCCACTTCCACTTCCAACTTCCTACTTCCACTTCCTACTTCCACTTCCTACTTCCACTTCCACCTTCCACTTCCTACTTCCACTTCTACTTCCAACTTCTACTTCTACTTCCTACTTCTACTTCCTACTTCCACTTCCTACTTCTACTTCCTACTTCCACTTCCTACTTCCACTTCTACTTCCTACTTCCACTTCTACTTCTACTTCCAACTTCTACTTCCTACTTCCACTTCCTACTTCCACTTCCTACTTCCTACTTCCACTTCCAACTTCCACTTCCACTTCCTACTTCCACTTTCTACTTCCTACTTCCACTTCCTACTTCCACTTCCACTTCCTACTTCCACTTCCTACTTCCACTTCCAACTTCCACTTCCTACTTCCACTTCCTACTTCCACTTCCTACTTCCACTTCCTACTTCTACTTCCTACTTCCACTTCCTACTTCCTACTTCTACTTCCTACTTCCACTTCCAACTTCCTACTTCCACTTCCTACTTCCACTTCCTACTTCCACTTCCACCTTCCACTTCCTACTTCCACTTCTACTTCTACTTCTACTTCCACTTCTACTTCTACTTCCTACTTCTACTTCCTACTTCCACTTCCTACTTCTACTTCCTACTTCCACTTCCACTTCCTACTTCCACTTCTACTTCCTACTTCCACTTCTACTTCTACTTCCAACTTCTACTTCCTACTTCTACTTCCTACTTCCACTTCCTACTTCTACTTCCTACTTCTACTTCCTACTTCCACTTCCTACTTCTACTTCCTACTTCCACTTCCTACTTCTACTTCCTACTTCTACTTCCTACTTCCACTTCCTACTTCCACTTCCTACTTCTACTTCCTACTTCTACTTCCACTTCCAACTTCTACTTCTACTTCCTATTTCCACTTCCTACTTCTACTTCCTACTTCTACTTCCAACTTCTACTTTCTACTTCCAACTTCTACTTCTACTTCTACTTCCTACTTCTACTTCCTACTTCCACTTCCTACTTCCACTTCCTACTTCCTACTTCCACTTCCAACTTCCACTTCCTACTTCCACTTTCTACTTCCTACTTCCACTTCCTACTTCCACTTCCACTTCCTACTTCCACTTCCTACTTCCACTTCCTACTTCCACTTCCTACTTCTACTTCCTACTTCCACTTCA